>OX393557.1:36635340-37035340 GCA_947650365.1 Chamaelirium japonicum | reverse complement strand
TACACTTCTCGGGCTGCAGCTCTGTGAATCCTGTTCATACTCACTCCAGCAAATCACATGTACCATAATTTTGTAGCCTGTAAATTTATCAATGGAGGTACAGCTTCTGCAGCATGTTCAGACCTATTTTGGTAGCAAACAAAAAAAACCTGAAGACTGTTTGTGCGATTCGGTGTCGGATTCATTCTATTTGTTGTTGTTGTTCCATTATTTTTCTGTAGACTGTTTAGATTTCTTCCCATTATTTCCCTGCTATAAAGAACAATGGAAATCTAATAGATTTCCACTGCGTTTGATTTCTTCCTTTTATTTCCCTGCTAAAAGAACAAAGGAAATTAAGCAGCATGGAAAGAATTTCTGTAGAAATGAATTTCTACAGAAATTATTTCCTTTATTTTATTTCCTAGGAAACTAAAAGAACAGACCCTAAAGCTACGATCCACCACACGGAGCCCCTCTCACACAACAACTGCAGCAATGAAGGAAAAAGAAAAAGAGACCGAGAAAGAGAAGAGAAAGAGGGAGAAATCCTCACGAAGAACTCATGTTCAAATCTCTGAATTCATCAATCAATGTGAGGTTTTTGCCGGCTAATCCCATTTTGAGGACTTGGAGAAATCCTCACGAAGAAATCATGTTCAGATCTCCGACAAACCGCAGGTGAGATCGTTGTCTTCATTTTCCCTTTTCCATCTCCCCTCTTTCTCACTCTACTTTTTTTTTCCCTCTCTCTCTCTCTTTCTCTCTCTCTCTCTCTCTCTCAGAGGATGAGCGAGAGGAGGTCGAGATCGCTGTACAGAGTTTGACAAACCAAAGGTGAGATCCAGGTCTTCAATTTCCCTTTTCGTTCTCGCCTCTTTCTATCTCTGCTGATGTTTTTTATTTCTTTTTTTTCCTCCACCAGCCACTTTCTTCTACTTGGTCGCATGACTTCCACAGCCAACGCAGGATTGTTTTCCATGATATGTGTGGATTTAAAGGAATGCAGTTGGAAGTTAGCAAATCAATGGTTTGGCTTCTAAAATCATCGAATTCTGATCTTAATGCTATATAGATTTTGTTTGATTTGATTGTTGAAGTAAGAACGAAGACCTGATCATTCAAAAATGATATGTTGCTTAATCCATTGATCATGCTGAAATCTATACGAATTATGTTTGGTTTGATAGCATTTTTTTCATTAGCTGATCATGCTATAATATATTTGAAAGCGGCTCTTGGTGATCGGCCTGGAGCATGCTTCTTCTCTATCTACGGTTTTTTTTTTGCGGTTTTTTTTTCATTCCTTCTTTGCCTAATTTTTTTTTTTTACTGGAATGGCTCTGCATTTCAGCAGGAAGAGAGGGAAATATGAGTGAGCCGGAATTATCCGTGGACTACAATACCATCCCCATTGTTCCTGGTGCTAAGGATCACTTTTTTTTAGCTACTACTCTCAGACTGTATGATGGAAAGTAAGTAAAATTTACTTTTCTTTTACCTAATTTAATGTTTTTGCATTATCCGATTTTTGGTTTGAATCCTGAACACAAACAAAGCATAACCGAGAATACATAACTCTAAGATTTGCGTGCGACTAAAAGATTTATAGACAAAGCGTAGCCGAGAATACAATATCTGATTTCAGGTATCTTTTACAACCAACTCTTCTATAGGCAACCTACATACTCAAACTCTATTATTCAGGTTTTTGTGTTTTACTTTACTATGTGCATATTTAACATAATGCTTCCAAATTTGAATTATTTTCTTCGTTTCATTGACGAATTCGACTTCCAACGCATAAATATTGTTTTGCATTAGTCCTTATACGACATATCTTAAAGACAAGTGCAATTCTTGATCTACGCAGTACTCTAGGATTGATAAATTATTAACTGCATGGTATAGTTTTATTTGTAGTGAAAGTTGACTAAGTTGGGTGTAAAAATTTACTAAAATTCCCATGAATTTAAAAATTTTATGAGGCATATCTTAAACGTCTTTAATCGTGTAGATCGATGGAGGCTAGGGATCGGATGGCAAGGGGATGATGTCTCAAGAACTTAAATTCCTATGTCCCAATCCATTATTTTACTGATTTTTCCCAACCGTGAACAAAATGGAAAGAGTAGCCAATTATATTCGACAGCCCCTCCCCGTCCATGAAGCATTCCACAATGGAGCCGCAGCAGAGAAGTGAAGCCAATCGCAAGTTAGTTCTATAAAAGCTTTAGATAATGGCCCACCAATACTGCCTGAGATCATATGATTGGGTGTGCCAAGTTGTTGGGATCAGTTTTAGTATTGTTTGGTTCATTTTCATCACTTTTTTGTTTGGTTTCCTTTGCTCCTCTCGCTATCAACCATGTTTTATTTGAAACTCCCTCACATAATCTCATTATTTTATTTTTTAAAAATATTTAGCAAGCTCGAGTGAGAGGAAGAGAGGCGTTGACATGCGGGGTCCTCGGGTGAGAGGAAGAGAGGGAAAGACAAAAGAAGTTGGGGGAAATGAGATATTCTCACAAGATCTGAAAAGGATAGAGAGGGAGGCTATTCTTAGATCTAATGAAACCCGAAAGGTATTTCGATTCAATTTTTAGATCCAATTGAATTCGGTGTTTGTTTTTTCGATTCAATTTTTAGATCCAATTAAATTTGTATAGCCAACATATCTATATCTTAATTTCTCACCATTTTTTGACTCCCTCACCAATCCGGACTCCATATTGGTCGACGACCCTATGGTGCTCGATGATGACCAAGCTCAATTCCCCTTTTTTTCCTGTTTGTTCAAGTGGAGAAGATAGCTGAAATTTCATGGGTATGTAGGAAATGGGGGCGTTGGATTTCATGGGCCTAGGAATTGGGGATTTTGCGGGTTGGGATTGCATGCAATTATTTCGTGTGTTTTTCTTCTTAAATTTCATTGTTTTTCGTGTGTTTTTCTTCTTGCATTATTTCGCGTGTTATTCTTCTTGCATTTCATTGAGATCCAAACACTTCTTTGAATATGCCTGTGGAACAAAGTTTTAAAGATGATGTTAAATTGTTGAAAACACTACAAAACTTCTTAAATTGTCGAAAAAGGTATTAGCAGTCTACTGTATAGAAAAAAACTTACCGAAATTGGTCCATTCCAAGGATATGTTTGTCATTGGTCCATTCCAAGGATATGTTTGTCATTTCATACTGTTTATCATGGTGAAATGACCAAAAGCCCTCGAGATGGACAATGAGACAGAGCGGGATGCTCCAACGTCTTTAAGCAGGTTGGAACAAAATCGTTCTCCATCTTTTTAGGTAGTATGAAGTTGTAGTCTTAATAAAAAAAAGTTGAAGAAAGGATTGGTTGAAGTCGCATGAGATAAAAACTCCATTCGCAACCCATTATAAAATGAAATCTGGGCTGACACTCTAATAGCAGCCCATTATAAACTGAAATCTGGACTGACTAGCAAGAATCCTTTTCATGGGAAAAAAAAGGGGGGGGGGATGTTAAATTGAACTTGAGGGGCCAAAGTGTAGTTCATGGGTCAAGTTGTTCAATTGAACTTGAGGGGCCAAAGTGAAGCTGAGGGTATAGTACACCTTATCAGCCTCGATTCTACCACGAATTTACCATCCCTATCTCATTAAATAATACATTGATCCGTACAACATACCGTGCCCAATAACATGTTTTTTTTAAATCTTAGATGCACAAAGCGGAAATTTTATATTGGAGCTTATTAAAATTAATATAGAAACAATATAGACCACTTCAAATTGACAATTTATTAATAGAAACAATATATGAGCTATTATATGTTTGTTTAACTTGATTCTAAGCATTATTTGTAAATATTTGTAGGCCCAACTGTTGTGATTTTGTATGATATCGAATTGAAAATTCGACACGGAGTTGTTATGACCATGATGAGTCCACAAAGATGGATCGCACAAACGATCCTCCGACGAATCGAGTCGATCTAAATTAGGAACAAATATGGTTCATAATGTAATCTAACTATTTTAGAAACGAAACGACCGATTCGAGTTATAATGAACTACGAATCGAGTTGAATTGGTCCAAAATAGCCTGAATCGACTTAAATCGGTCACGACTAGGGTCCACAATACAATCCAACTATTTTAGAGGCAAAATGACATATATATATATATATATATATATATACTAATGAAGCACGAATTGGGTTGATTTCTTTGATTTCTCTCTCGCGGATTTAGTTTTGGTTGTTGATTTCTTTTGGTAACAATTGTTGTTGATTTTTGTTTGCAGTTGCCTCCACCATGTCGTCCGTTTCACCATAGGGAGTCTTGATGTAGGAGTACTTGCTCCCTGATTCCATAACAGATCAGTGTTCATCCAGCCTTCCAACTTCAACAGGCGATTTGCAGAAAAACATTAGACACTCGATGAAAGATTCAGACACATACTGTGTTGTCAGGGTTTGTCAATTCACATCTCTATTTTTCAGTAATTTTTTTTTCCCATTTGATTTGGGTCATTGAGCATTTTCTCCTATAATAGAATTCTTTTTGGTTTGTCATTTTTTTTATGAATGTTTGTCATTCTTTTAACACATATTTTATTGGCAAATGTTTAGATGCTAAAGGATATACCAGCTTTCATATTTCTTTTCATTTCAGAGAAACTAGAAATAAAGCCTCCGTATGAAAGGATCCATTTTTATTTTCAGAGAAACTGTGCCTTAGAGGACACAATAAACTACATTTTCAGTAACAATTATTTTCTCTCAAAGCGTACAAGAACGCAAGTTACTGAGTGAGACACAAGAACACAACGGCGCAAAATTTTTTTTGGGTACAATATCAGGATTGATCTCGCGAGCATATTGGAAGTGCTTTCCTAACAATGAGAAAATTCTTTAGTTATTAACCGGCCAGTGATCTTTTTCGTTTGTAATGATTATTCTTGGATCACTTCTTTGCATTGATGATTTTTTTTTTTTATGATGAATAATGTTGGTTGATGGTAGGCATTGAAGCGAGCAAAAGGGGCGGTGAAGCAACGGATGTCGATGCCTTCATAGTGCTGAAACTTCTCACGTTTGATTATCTTCCTTAAATGAAATGAGTGGCTCTAATGTAGCAATGATCAATTGCTTTAATGGAAATATGTTAACCAGTGATCTTTTCATCCATAATGATTCTTGGATCATAACTTTACATTTATTGGCCAACTCTTCCCTATTTTATCGAAATTATTAACATCACATTCATGGATTGTTTATGAATTATTTAATTTTTTTATGACGAATATTGTTGGTTGATGTTATTCCTTGCTTTTGTCTTAATCGGTTGCATTGATTGTTTATAGAGGAGAGCTTTTGAGGGAAGCTGAAAAATTAACTTTGGTAAAGATTCACCCGATGACCATCATTGCATGTTTGTGTTGAGCTTCTACACTGCAAGTGGCCCCCTCAGAGTTCCTTCTAAATGATTAGGAAGTGTTGTAATTAACTTTTCAAAGCCAAAGCTGGGAAATAATACCATCTGTTTATGGATTCCTCACCAATGATTACTTGATTTGTCTTTACAGCCATGTGTTAGGAATTAATATGTTGATCAGTGCTATAGCTGGTCTACATTTTTGTTTCCTGTTTTAGTATCAAAAAATCAATTAGTGCTCTTTACTAACATTGTATACCTTAGAAATTCGATGTGTTGGGCTCGATGCGGCCGTTGCTACCATGCCTATGAACTATCATTGCCTCCCTTGAAATAATATCATTGCCTATGAACTGTCATTGCCTCCCTTGAAATATTGCTGTCATTCTCTAAATATTATCACCACCCTCAAAATGTTATCGGCGCCTTTCAAATCTTTTTCGTGACCTTGGGCACGGGGTTTTTACTAGTATATATATATATATATAGAGAGAGAGAGAGAGAGAGAGAGAGAAATGCTTGAATGCGGCATGCGGTAAGTGCGGCACCTACCGCATGCCGTCTGATGCACTGTTGCGTGCATGCGATGCACGCAGCGCGTGCATCAGACGGCTGCGGTGCTGTACCGCACGTACCGCATGCCGCAGCATAGCATGCCCCTATATATATATATATATATATATATATATATATATATATATATATATATATATATATATATATAGAGAGAGAGAGAGAGAGAGAGATGCTTGAATGCGGCATGCGGTAAGTGCGGCACCTACCGCATGCCGTCTGATGCACTGCTGCGTGCATGCGATGCACGCAGCGCGTGTATCAGACGGCTGCGGTGCTGTGCCGCACGTACCGCATGCCGCAGCATAGCATGCCCATATATATATATATATATATAGAGAGAGAGAGAGAGAGGAAAATTATAAAGTGAGGTCTATGGTGCGTGCAGTCTCGCACCGCAGTCATCTGATACCTGAGGTGCAGCGTCAATGCTGAACATCAGGCATTATTTGCCATCCTACAAGTTTTAGAATTTCGTGTATTTTGGTGGTGGTGTTCTCTAGCGTAAGGTGACCATCCTCACAAAAAATCAGTAAATTTTAAAACTTCTAGGGAAGTCAATTGGTCGAAGCAAAATCTGTCATCTGCAGTCACCGTTAAAATCTGCAGATTTTGCTTCGGCCATTTGACCCTCCAAGAAGTTTTAGAATTTGATGAAAATTGCTAAGGATGATCATCTTACCCTAGACAACACCCTAACCAATTTTCATCAAATTCCAAAACTTCTAGAGAGGTAAATAGGCGAGAGGTGCAGCAATGATGCTACACCTCGGGTGCAGGCACCCCACCCCCATCGGGGCGTGTTAGGATGCGATGTGCGGTGCGTGCGGCGTCGCACCGCAGCTGCCTGATGCACCGCTACGTGCATCGCACGCACCGCAGCGGTGCATCAGGCAGCTGCAGTGCTACGCCGCACACACCGCACACCCAATTTTATCATTCCTCTCTCTCTCTCTCTCTCTCTCTCTCTCTCTCTCTCTATATATATATATATATATATATATATATATATATATATATATATATATATATATATATATATATATATATATATATATATATATATATATATATATATATATATATATATATATATATATATATATATATATATATATAGAGAGAGAGAGAGAGAGAGAGAGAGAGAGAGGAATGATAAAATGCGGCGTGCGGTGCGTGCGTCGTTGCACCGCAGCCGCCTGATGCACCGCTGCGATGCATCAGACGACTGCGTTGCGACGCCGAACGCACCGCACGCCGCATCCTAACACGCCTCCATGTATGTATATATATATATATATATATATATATATATATATATATATATATATATATATATATATATATATATATATATATATATATATAGAGAGAGAGAGAGAGAGATGTTACAGTGAGCTGTGAGCTGCCCAAGGGGGAAAGTGAGCTGTGGGTATTTTGACCCCTCAAGAAGTTATGGAATTTAATGAAATTTGGTGAGGTTGTTGCCTAGGATAAGATGATCATCCTCACCAATTTTCATCAAATTCCAAAACTTCCAGGGGGGTCAAATGGTCGAAGCACTTTTTGCTGATTTTAACGGTGACTGCGGACTGTAGAAATTGCTTCGACCTTTTGACCCCCTTAGAAGTTTTGGATTTTTATGAAAATTGATGAGTATGATCATCTTATCCGAGGCAACAACCTCACCAAAATACCTGCAGCTCATCAAATTGGTAAGGATGATCATCGTACTCATGGCCTCGTACTCATATAGCTATCTATGATCCAGGCCGTCAATTAGATCCCGAAGTACGGTTCGGATTAGATAGGGATTTAAAGCAATGGTGTCCGTATTAAGTGCCCGTATTAAAAGCCCTTATTAAAAGCCCATATTTAATGCGGACACCATTGTTTTAACTCCCCATCTAATTCGAACCGTACGTCAGGATCTAATAGACGGCCCGGATCATAGGTAACTATATGAGTAAGAGGCCATAAGTAAGAGTATCCCTTCCCATATATATATATATATATATATATATATATATATATATATATATATATATATATATATATATATATATATATATATATATATATATATATATATATATATATAGAAAGAGAGAGAGAGAGTAAGAGAGAGAGAGGATACGGGGTATAGGCTGGCGTCGTATTTTGATGAAATGGGCAGCCACCCATTTGATGCCCCTAGGAGTCTTAGAATGTGCTGATTTTTTATGAGCATAAGTATCTTATCTTAGATAGAACACCCCCAAAAAATAAGCAAATTCTAAAACTTTTAGGGGAATCAAATGTAATATTTCAGATTAACGGTGACAACGAACGCTCGATTAAACTTCTAACATTTGATGCCCCTATGAGTTTTAGAATGTGCTGATTTTTTGTGGTTGTTCTATATAATAAGATACTAATGCTTACAAAAAATCAGCACATTCTAAGACTCCTAAGGGCATCAAATGGATGGTTGCCCATTTTTTCGAAATAGGCTGGCAGCTCATTTCTCGTTTCCTATATATATATACATATATATATATATATATATATATATATATATATATATATATATATATATATATATATATATATATAAGGACAGGGAGCCTGTACCCGAGTTGTAGCATCGTTGCTACACTTCTAGCTTGTTTACCTCCCTAGAAGTTTTGGAATTTGATAAAATTTTGTGAGGGTATTATATAGGATAAGATGATCATCCTCACCAATTTTTATCAAATTCCAAAACTTCTAGTGGGGTCAAATGGTCGAAGCAAAATTTGCAAATTTTAACGATGACTTCGGACGGTAGATTTTGCTTTGACCATTTGACCTCCCTAGAATTTTTGGAATTTAGTAAATTTATGTGAGGATAATAATATTACCCTTGACAACACTCTCACCATATTTCATAAAATTCCAAAACTTCTAGGATAGATAAACAATGCCTGAGGTCAAGCAACGATGTTGCACCTCAGGTCCAGACTCCCTTTTTCCTTTATATATATATATATATATATATATATATATATATAGATATATATATATATATATATTTATATATATATATATAGAGAGAGAGAGAGAGAGAGAAAGAGAGAGAGAGAGAGGGAAATTATAAAGTGTGGTGCATGCGGTCTCGCACCATAGCCGTCTGATGCACTTGCTGCGTACATTCGATACATGCAGTAGTGCATCGTATGGTTGCGGTGCGAGATCGCACGTACCGCAGACCACATCCAAACTGCCCTATATATATATATATATATATATATATATATATATATATATATATATATATATATATATATATATATATATATATATATATATATATATATATATATATATATATATATATATATATATATATATAAGGAATAGGGAACACAATCTTCAGACTAGTCAACATGCTAGTCCTCCCTTCAATTTGGGTGAAACATGGTACTTTTTAACCGGGGTTAGGGGTTGGTCAAATTGGGTACACCCCTGCTAACAATGATCATGAAAAAAAATTTGGAAAAAAAATATGTCAAGTTACATTTTTAAATTAACCATAGCAAGGGCTATTTGTCAGCTACAGTTTATTGTTATATTTGTCGACCGTTGATTGGGTTGATTTAAGTTTTTTTTAAAAATCTTGATCTGAGTATAGTGGATTGACCATCCATAAAAAAAAAATTTAAAAAGTGTCATGTGACACCCAAATTGACCCAGCAAATAACCCAGCACCCTTTGAGGCAAATAACCCAGCACCCTTTGAGGCAAAATTTGACCCAGCAAATAACCCAGCACCCTTTGAGGCATCTAGACGTTTTAGAATGGGCTGATTTTTTGTAGACATGTTGTCTATGATATGTTGATCATCCTCACAAAAAATCAGCCCATTCTAAAACCTCTAGGTGCATCAAAGGGTGCTCTTCAAATCAACGGTTAAAATTGACAGTAAAAAACCGTTGATTTGAAGTGCGCATTTGATGCACCTAGAGGTTTTAGAATGGGCTGATTTTTTGTGAGGATGATCAACATACCATCGACAACATCCCTACAAAAAATCAGCCCATTCTATAACCTCTAAGTGCCTCAAAGGGTGTTGGGTTATTAATGGGTCAAAATTTGCTGGGTCATCCGATCCTGACCCTATATATATATATATATATATATATATATATATATATATATATATATATATATATATATATATATATATATATATATATATATATATATATATATAGAGAGAGAGAGAGAGAGAGAGGGGTGTTAGGATGCGGCGTGTGGTGCGTGCGGCACACCGCAACAGTCGTCTGATGCACTGCTACGTGCATCGCACGCACCGCAGCAGTGCATCAGACGGCTGCGGTGCGGCACCACACGCACCGCACGCCGCATCCTAACATTCCTCTCTCTCTCTCTCTCTCTCTCTATATATATATATATATATATATATATATATATATATATATATATATATATATATATATATATATATATATATATATATATATATATTGGAATGCTTATGTGCGGTCCGCGGTCTGCAGCCGTCCGATGCACCGGCCGTGTGCATCCGATGCTCGTAATGGTGCATCTAACGACTATGGACCGCACCTAAGCATTCCCCTATATATATATATATATATATATATATATAGAGAGAGAGAGAGAGAGAGGGATGTTTCGTTGAGCTGTGAGCTGCCGGTTTAGAAAGTGAGCTGCACTCACTTTTACTACCCTACAAGTTTTAAAATTTTATAAAATTTTGTGAGGGTGTTGTCTAGGGTAAGATGATCATCATCACCAATTTTTATCATATTCTAAAACTTCTATGGGGGTTAAAAGGTCAAAGAAAAATCTATCGTCCGCAGTCATCGTTCAGATTTGTAGATTTTGCTTTGACCATTTGAGCCTCCTAGTAGATTTGGAATTTGATGAAAATTGGTAAGGATGATCATCTTGTTGTAGCTCGTGTGTCCTTAGCGTGGATTTTCCGTATTAACATTAATAAAGATGACTTTGGTTATTGCTTTAATTAGAATACTACTCTGGTATATGATAATACTCATATAATAAAAGAACCCTAGGGAACACAGTAGGCTACTGAGGCGTATGGAGGATCCATGCTTGGGAGACCCAGTGGACCAGTTCCGTGTAGACCTAGAACTACTTCACAGCTTAGGTAATGCCGGTCGCTTCACCGAGAACAAGTTGTTGGCAGGTAGAGGATGTGGTGAAGTCTCCACCACGGGAACGTGGGATTCCCATTCACCTGACCAAGCACGATGATCGTGTTGAATAGGAACCAAGATGGTGCACAGTTCAGTGATTCAGACACTGGTGCAGAAACCGTCTTACTACTATAGATAATTTATCCTTAACCCTGAAGGACCATGCTCACTGGGCCAACCGGTTGTTTGGTGCTTTGATGTGCCAACGTGTGCGGACCTTCCATAGTCCAATACCACGGTACGTTAGGTTACCCGGCTGGCGCTTGAGTGACATGTAATCCCTACAGGTTATCCGACGTCCAGTGTTGGATGGATGCATTTTGATGAGTCAATCTATCCACACAGTTAACCCAGGCCTGGTGGTTGTCAATATGACTGACGATGTTCCAGATGCTAGGCATAGCACCGGAAGGTGTGTGGTGTTATAGATGACAAGTCATCAAACCCTATTCAGATGATCGATCGGGATCTGACGGTGCTCCCCACCGCCCGAGTCGTATCATGACACCAGTAATAGGAGGGATAAGGATTATCAGAGTATAGTAGAGAAAAGGGTTACGAGGGAGTAACATAAGTTTAGGATCACTAGAGTTCAACTCACGTCACACTCTGGGTGGCCACGCGGGTTAATCGGATTAGGGCTGATTAATAGAACTTTCGGTGTGTCACCGGAACAGTTAATCAGGGATCCGGTTGGAGCTAGAGATCCCGAACCCTGAAGGTTCCACCATGTCGTTGCGTATAGGAATTGTTCCCCGACCTAGTTGGATACGTTGGATGCGAAGTAGCGCAATAGAGCGCAAGCCCGGAGCCAAAGAACCTAATTCACGTGTGTTACGGGCCGTAGGGGTATTTTGGTAAATACTAAAATATGGCTCAGAACATATTGAATATGGATCTTAAAATGAGCGAAATAATTTCAGGAGCTCATAGGCGCTGACGGAACTCGATTCCGAGTGGCGCACCTCACTCAGTCTCTCTTTCAGTTTTCCGCTTTTCGTGAAGGGCGTTTTCATCCGGGCTTCACGATAGACACCCGGGAGACCTAAATCCGACCCCCCCTCATCCCTATCCACCTAGGGGCCGGCCCTAGGCTCCTTGGAGCCATGGGAGACCGGCCCTATAAAGGAAATAGGGAGGGGAGGGGCCGGCCCAATGGTTCTACTCCCTCCCCTCCAAAAATCCGACCCCTAGTCCTCCTCCTTTGTGGTTTCGGCCAAGGAAAAGAGAGGAAGAAGAAGAGAGAAGGAAGAGGAAGGAAGGAGAAGGAAGAAAGGAGAAAGAGGAGGAGAAAATCTCGCGACTCGCCATCATCTTCGCAACGGATTCCTCCGTCGGCTCGTAATCCCTGCACTCAGAGACGGGATTTCGAGGATTCTTCAATTCGCAAAGGACAAGGTGCTATCCGACAGTTTCCCTTGCGATTCAAGTGCGGTTCTCCATCGTTCCGTAATCTCCGGATCATAAATCCATAAGGTATGATGAATCTAAACACCTAAGTAGATGCATGCATGTCTTCCGTAGATCGTAGTATGCCTCTAGGGTGTCCGCACATATGCTAAGATCATAGATTTGCATGTAGATTGTTTTGCATCATGAATTGTAATGAAACTTACACCGTATGATCTTCAGATCTTTCTTTTAGCTTCCGCTGCGACTCTGATTAGCGGATCCAATTCCAACAATTTGTATCAGAGCACGCTTTGGTGTATGTTTTATGCATGAATTCGTGAAAACATCATGTAAATATATGATGGCATATGTTTTCGTCGGGGTTCGGCATAGATCATGCATATGGATTGTGCTATGTATCATCTTTTTGCAGGTGCCGCGCTGAATAGTAATCTGTGATTGCATGCATCCGGGGGTCGGACCCCGGATTTAATTTTGCATTGATTATTATTGTGGATTGTAAGGCTCTAGATGGGCGAGGGTGGGGGTTGACCATCCTCAGTTCCCTGGCCATGTTTCTAGGATTGTTTCTTTTTCTTTCTATCGAAATTGTACACGAACAAGCACTTGCTCAGAGCGTGTTAGTTTTTCGGTCACAGGAAGAAGGAGATGATGCTACATCCACGGTTCGGGCAAGCGGTACCATGGCGTGCAAAGACCCGGTGAAAGCGTGCACGTTGGCGATGAAGGGGTTCGTTGTCAGAGATCGTACAGAACGGAAAAGCGGGATATCTTGGCTGTGCTATTCAGGTTCAGGGGTCGGACCCTGGACTTGATTCAGTTTGGATGTTTTTTTGTTGTTTCTCTTTATTTCGTATTTAGAGAACCCCGATGATAATATGATTATATTGCTTGTGAGTTTGTCTTTAGATCAGGCTTAGGGTTAGTACTAAGCTTATGGATTCATCGGTGTCTTTAAATGCTTCTAACACATGCGAATCCGGTGGCTAGCTAAAAGGAAAGGTGGTAACCGCCCTCGTGGTAGTTCAGGTAGCCAAGTACTGTGCACCGAGATAGACGCAGTGTTAGATTTATTTAGTGATAATTAACTAATGTCTCCATAAGAAGTATGATAACCCTAGTGGGATGCCCTTTTCCCACGTGGTCAGATGTCCCTATTTGGCCAGCATCGAAACCTGTAATGAGATGAGATCTACTATGACATCAGGCATCAAATTATGAACGAGGCGTCATCGTAGTGGGAGTCCTTTCCACGTTGACCTTAGGCTAGGCTCCAGATCTTAGGATTATGGACAAACTAGTGAAGTATCAGGATCCTTGGAATCTATATAATGTGATCCTTGCAAGAAAGGCGAAAGCTGAGTATTCAAGATAGGGACTATGATATTTTCCAAGGATACTAATGCTTTGCGGAAAGGTTTATAATCCTAGTGGGAGCACGGTAGACCAGGGTCTAAGTCTAGGAGGTCGTAACCTCTCTAGGTATGCATAAAACCTCATAAAGAAGGGATGTGTAAGAGGTTCCCTCTAAAGGGGAGCCCCTGGCCCCCACAATCAACCGGTTAAGGGTCTGGGTGGGAGGTACGCAGTTCGATATTCCTACCGGGTGAGAGCTGTGTTTCCTTCCATGCTGGTTTGCCTAGTGGTTTCCTTCGGGACATGGAGGATGCCGGTGGCAGTGGGTGACAGTTTTATCCTACACTACGGGAGCCTATGAACCCCCCTGCCGATACCACCTAGATTTGTGGGAAGCATCTGAAAGCTTGTGTGAAGCCGCTGTTGCTGCACACGTGGGTCACATAAAGCTAGACAAAAGGAGACTGAGAGGTCTTTCAGTTTGCCTTGGGTAATTCTGATGAAAACTGGGTTGTAAAAACTCCGTTGGCAGAAGCGGTTGCATGGTCTCACCGAGATGCTGTCTCCAATTCAGGGCTGATAGTCTCAGTGCTCGAGCCCAGGGAATTTAGATTCCTGGATGTCTCCACTTGAGGTGGTGAAGACATAGCGGCTGGAGTAGACATTATCTATTTCTAAATTCTATGAAATAGATTGTAGTAGACCCTAACTATTGCTTTAAACCATTGTTTACAGAAATCATGACCAAGCTCGACTCCTTTGCCTCCATACTTAATGATAACAAACTAACGGGACCAAACTACGAAGACTGGAAGTGTAACCTAATGCTCGTCCTAAGGGTTGGCAAACACACAATTGCCCTAAGTACCCCTCAACCGGCTATGCCAGGACCAAGTGCAACTGAGGCCCAGTTAAAGGAATGGAAAGACTGGCTAGATGCTGATGAGATGTGCAAGTGCTACATTGTGGCATCCTTGCAGACCATCCTTCAGAAGCAAGTCGAAGACATGGCCTTTGCTTCAGACATGATGCTCTACCTGAAGGAAATGTTCAAGGGTCGTAGTCGGGTAACTCGTTACCTGACCATCAAGAAATTGGTGTCCACAAAGATAGCAGAGGGAACTTTAGTTCGGGATCATATACTGAAGTTATTTGGCTATGTGAACGAGCTTGGTTCCTTCGATGTCATCTTGGATGCAGAGATCCAGACCGATATTTTCCTCGCGTCTCTATCAGGAGCGTTTGAGGGCTTTGTTACCAACTTCAACCTTAACCGGTTGGAGATGTCTAACGCAGAGCTCCTAGCGGCAGAGGACGGGATGAAGGCAGGAGCCCAATCCCTAAACGTGGAGCGGAATTCTTCTCTGAAAGCCAATGGCAAGTTTCAGAAAAGAAAGTCTAAGAAGTCCGTGAAGATGGGCCAAGCGCAGTTGCAGGTTCCCAAGCAGAATGGTCCGACGAAGCCCAAAGGAAAATGTTTTTGATGTGGCAAGAAGGGGCACTGGAAGGGTGACTACTGCGTGGCTCCCAAGAAGGCTGAGATAGGTATATCTCAAATCCACATAGTAGAATCCCTTGTAGCATCCAGTTGTTCTCCAGTTTCATGGATTGTGGATTCTGGTTCCACTAACCATGTTTGCAATAATTTTCAGGGGTTCAAGGAGACAAGAAAACTGGATGATGGGGAGATAATCCTAAGCATGGGAACTGAGGCCGTGGCAGAGGCTGAAGCAGTTGGAGATGTATCTTGCAGTTCCTTGATGGAAGAAGTTTATTACTTAGAGACATACTTTATGTACCGTCCTTGAGACGTAATTTAATTTCTGTTTCCTTATTGAATAATGAAGGTTTTTCAGTTTTATTTGATGCTTCTGGTGTGTCAATTAAATTGAATGGTTCCTTTGTTTGTAAGGGAAAGATAAAAAATGTTCTCTATGTAATTAACTCCAATCATAAGCAGAATAACATAACTGAAGCTTGTGTGATTAATTTATCTAAAAGGAAAAATCCCTCAGATAATCCAACTCTTCTTTGGCAACTAAGGCTTGGACACATAGCCTCAGACATGATTCACAGGTTGGTTAAGGTAGGACTCTTAAGTCCAAATGTTTCAGAAAGCCTACCAACGTGTGAGTCTTGCCTGGAAGGCAAGATGACTAAAAGGTATTTCCAAGCCAAAGGTAGCAGATCTAAGGAGGTATTGGAGTTGGTACACACTGATGTATGTGGGCCCATAAGTGTCTGTGCCATAGGAGGCTTCGAGTATTTCATCACCTTCACGGATGATCACTCGAGGTTTGGATACATATACCTAATGCGGCGGAAGTCTGAATCCTTTGATAAGTTCAAGGAGTTCAGAGCTGAAGCAGAAAAGCAGACGGGTAGAAGTATCAAGTCTCTTCAATCGGATAGAGGAGGCGAATACCTATCGGATGAATTTATTGGGTATCTGCGTGAGTATGGGATTGTATCCCAGTTGACTGCACCAGGACACCACAACAGAACGGTGTATCTGAGAGGAGAAACCGAACTTTGTTAGACATGGTTCGGACTATGATGAGTTATGCAATATTGCCACCTAGTTTTTGGGGTTATGCCCTAGAGACGGCAGCATATACTTTGAACTTTGTTCCATCAAAGTCAGTACCCCTAACTCCTTGGGAGCTATGGTTGAAGTGAAAGCCAAGCCTACAGTACTTTAGGATTTGGGGTTGTCTAGCACATGTGCGGAAGGACAAGCGAGATAAGATGGAGTCAAAAACAAAGGTATGTATGTTCGTTGGGTATCCAAAAGGGACAAAAGGTGGTTTATTTTATGATCCTGAGGATAGAAAGGTTGTCGTCTCGACGAACGCCGTATTCCTGGAGCAGGATTATTTAATAGACCATAAGCCCACCAGTAAAGTAGTTCTTGAAGAATTTCTTGGTACTGATGGGAGTACGCAGATAGAAAACGTAGTGGGAGCCGATACCACTAAGATTAACGGTACTGTAGAATCGACTCCTATGGAATCACCGCAGGTTCGTCGCAGTGGGAGGATCACAAGTGCTCCTGATAGATATATTGGAGAAGCCTTTATGGTTGATCCAGAGTTTCAGGAGAATGATCCTTTGAACTATGATGAAGCGATGGTATCCACTGACCATGCAGCATGGCAGGAAGCCATGGAGGCAGAACTGACATCGATGTCCCAAAATTCGGTCTGGACACTTGTAACACCACCTCACAATATTAAACCTGTTGGGTGTAAATGGGTGTACAAAAGGAAAAGAGGTCCGGATGGTACCGTTGAGACTTGCAAAGCTAGACTAGTCGCTAAGGGTTATACCCAGCGAGAAGGGATCGACTATGATGAAACCTTTTCACCAGTGGCTATGCTTAAGTCTATCCGGATCCTCTTGTCCATTGCAGCCCATTATGATTGGGAGATCTGGCAAATGGACGTCAAGACCGCATTCCTCAACGGGGATTTGGAAGAAGACATCTACATGTCTCAGCCTTCAGGCTTTGTCGCAAAAGGTCAGGAAGGTCTGGTGTGCAAGTTGCAAAGGTCCATTTATGGACTGAAGCAAGCATCCAGAAGTTGAAACATGCGTTTTGATCAGGCTATCCAGTCCTATGGATTTGAACAGAATGTGGATGAACCATGTGTTTATAAAAGGAGCGATAAGACTGCAGTAGTTTTTCTAGTGCTTTACGTGGACGATATCCTACTCATCGGAAACGATGTTGGAACATTGTCTACAGTGAAGGTGTGGTTATCCTCTCAATTTGACATGAAAGACCTGGGTGAAGAGAGTTATGTTCTGGGGATCAGGGTAACTCGAGATCGCCAGATCAAGATTCTCTCGCTGTCACAGTCAGCCTACATAGATACTATCTTGGTCAGATTCAGTATGCACAACTCCAAGAAGGGACTGGTTCCATTCAGACATGGAATGAAGTTGTCCAAGGTTCAGGGTCCTAAGACTCCTGAGGAGAGGGCAGAGATACAGAAGATACCTTATGCTTCGGCAGTAGGGAGTCTGATGTATGCCATGCAGTGCACGAGACCAGATATATGCTATGCAGTAGGCATGATGGGCAGGTATCAGTCAAATCCGGGTCCAGGGCACTAGACTGCTGTGAAAAGTATACTCAAGTATCTCCGTAGGACGAGAGATTATGAGTTAGTTTACTCTTCACAGGAACTAATGCCGATTGGATATACGGATTCTGACTTTGCGTCAGATCCGGAATCCAGGAGATCGACATCAGGGTTTGTATTTTCATTAGGAGGAGGAGCTGTCAGTTGGAGGAGCGTGAAGTAGGGATGCATCGCGGATTCGACGACAGAGGCTGAGTACGTTGCGGCGTGCGAAGCAGCTAAGGAGGCGGTGTGGCTCAAGAAGTTCCTCACGGACTTAGGATGCGTACCGGGAGCTCAAGATCCTATTGTTCTTTACTGCGACAATAGTGGAGCGGTAGCACAATCCAAGGAGCCAAGATATCACCAGAAGAGTAAGCATATCGAGTGGAAATACTATATTATCCGGGACTTGCAGAAGGGAGGGAAGGTAGCAGTGACTCAGGTGGCGTCTGCAGATAACATGGCGGACCCTTTCACAAAGGCGATACCGACCAAGGCTTTTGAGAAGCACGTGGATACCATGAGAGTTAAGACTGTTGTTCCCCGCTAGGCCAAGTGGGAGATTATTGTAGCTTGTGTGTCCTTAGCGTGGATTTTCTGTATTAACATTAATAAAGATGACTTTGGTTATTGCTTTAATTAGAATACTACTTTGGTATATGATAATACTCATATAATAAAAGAACCCTAGGGAACACAGTAGGCCACTAAGGCGCATGGAGGATCCATGCTTGGGAGACCCAGTGGACTAGTTCTGCGTAGACCTAGAACTAGTTCACAGCTTAGGTAATGCCGGTCGCTTCACCGAGAACAAGCTGTTGGCAGGTAGAGGATGTGGTGAAGTCTCCACCACGGGAACGTGGGATTCCTATTCACCTGACCAAGCACGATGATCGTGTTGAATAGGAACCAAGACGGTGCACAGTTCAGTGATTCAGATACTGGTGCAGAAACCGTCTTACTACTATAGATAATCTGTCCTTAACCCTGAGGGACCATGCTCACTGGGCCAACCAGTTGTGTGGTGCTTTGATATACCAACGTGTGCAGACCTTCCATAGTCCAATACCACGGTACGTTGGGTTACCCGGCTGGCGCTTGAGTGACATGTAATCCCTATAGGTTATCCGACGTCCAGTGTTGGATGGGTGCGTTTTGATGAGTCAATCTGTCCACACAGTTAACCCAGGCCTGGTGGTTGTCAGTATGACTGACGATGTTCCGGATGCTAGGCATAGCACTGGAAGGTGTGTGGTGTTATAGATAACAAGTCATCAAACCCTAGTTAGATGATCGATCGGGATCTGACGGTGCTCCCCACCGCCCGAGTCGTATCATGGCACCAGTAATAGGAGGGATAAGGATTATCGGAGTATAGTAGAGAACAGGGTTACGAGGGAGTAACATAAGTTTAGGATCACTAGAGTTCAACTCACATCGCACTCTGGGTGGCTACGCGGGTTAATCGGATTAGGGCTGATTAACGGAACTTTCGGTGTGTCACCGGAACAGTTAATCAGGGATCCGGTTGGAGCTAGAGATCCCGAACCCTGAAGGTTCCACCATGTCGTTGCGTATAGGAATTGTTCCCCGACCTAGTTGGATACGTTGGATGCGAATTAGCGCGATGGAGCGCAAGCCCGGAGCCAAAGAACCTAATTCACGTGTGTTACGGGCTGTAGGGGTATTTTGGTAAATACTGAAATATGGCTCAGAACATATTAAATATGGATCTTAAAATGAGCAGAATAATTCAAGGAGCTCATAGGCGCTGACGGAACTCGATTCCGAGTAGCGCACCTCACTCAGTCTCTCTTTCAGTTTTCAGCTTTTCGTGAAGGGCGTTTTCGTCCGGGCTTCACGATAGACACCCGGGAGACCTAAATCCGACCCCCCCTCATCCCTATCCACCTAGGGGCCGACCCTAGACTCCTTGGAGCCATGGGAGACCGGCCCTATAAAGGAAATAGGGAGGGGAGGGGCCGGCCCAATGGTTCTACTCCCTCCCCTCCAAAAATCCGACCCCTAGTTCTCCTCCTTTGTGGTTTCGGCCAAGGAAAAGAGAGGAAGAAGAAGGGAGAAGGAAGAGGAAGGAAGGAGAAGGAAGAAAGGAGAAAGAGGAGGAGAAAATCTCGTGGCTCGCCATCGTCTTCGCAACGGATTTCTCCGTCGGCTCGTAATCCCTGCACTCAGAGACGGGATTTCGAGGATTCTTCAATTCGCAAAGGACAAGGTGCTATCCGACAGTTTCCCTTGCGATTCAAGTGCGGTTTTTCATCGTTCCGTAATCTCTTGATCATAGATCCATAAAGTATGATGAATCTAAGCACCTAAGTAGATGCATGCATGTCTTCTGTAGATCGTAGTGTGCCTCTAGGGTGTCCGCACATATGCTAAGATCATAGATTTGCATGTAGATTGTTTTGCATCACGAATTGTAATGAAACTTACACCGTATGATCTTCGGATCTTTCCTTTTGCTTCCGCTAGGACTCTGATTAGCGGATCCAATTCCAACACATCTTACCCTAGAAAACACCCATACCAAATTTCATCATATTCTAAAACATCTAGGGGGTTAAAGTGAGCGCAACTCACTTTCTCTTCCGGTAGCTCACAGCTCACTGTAACATTCCTCTCTTTCTCACTCTGTCTGTCTCTCTCTCTCTCTCTTTATATATATATATATATATATATATATATATATATATATATATATATATATATATATATATTGGCATAGTGGTTTTGCGCTGACTAGGACAAAAAGGAACTCAAGGCAGACTAGACAAAAAGAAACATTGATCACAGCCGTCAATCTCTCTCTCTCTTTCCAGATCTCTCTCTCTCCTCCCCCGATCTCTCTCTCTAACTCTCCATCTCTCTCTCTCTCTCCTCCCCCGTCTCTCACTTTCGGTATCTCTCTCTCTTCCCCCTAAGAGGCCATGAGTAAGATTATCCCTCCCCTATATATATATATATATATATATATATATATATATATATATATATATATATATATATATATATATATATATATATATATATATATATATATATATATATATATATATATATATATATATATATATATATATATATATATATATATATATATATATATATATATATATATATATATAGAGAGAGAGAGAGAGAGAGAGAGTAGTGATACATTGCGGCCGGGTAACGTGCGGGCTTAACGTGCGGCACCCCCTTCGGGGGTATTTTAGGAATTTTTTTTTTTGGGATTGATCACATACCCTTGGATTGGACACACAAAAAATTTCAGCCCGATCCAAGACCTATAGGCCGTCACAATGTGTTGATCAAAATGGCAAAAAAAATGAACGCTCGATAAAAGATCAATATATTTGGACGGCCTACAAGTCTTGGATCGGGTTGAAATTTTTTGTGTGTCCAATCCAAGGGTGGGTGATCAATCCCCAAAAAAAAAATTCCAAAAATACCCCCGAAGGGAGTGGCCGCACGTTACCCGGCCGCAATGTATCACTACTATATATATATATATATATATATATATATATATATAGAGAGAGAGAGAGAGAGAGAGAGAGGGCTGTTACAGTGAGTTGTGGGCTGCCGGGGGGGAAAGTGAGCTGCGGATATTTTGACCCCCCAAGAGATTATGGAATTTGATGAAATTTGGTGAGGTTGTTGCCTAGGATAAGATGATCATCCTAACCAATTTTCATCAAATTCCAAAACTTCTAGGAGGGTAAAATGGTCGAAGCAATTTTAACGGTGACTGCGGACGACAGAAATTGCTTCGACCATTTGACCCCCCTAGAAGTTTTGGAATTTGATGAAAATTGGTGAGGATGATCATCTTATCCTAGGCAACAACCTCATCAAATTCTATAACTTCTTGGGGGGTCAAAATAGCCGCAGCTCACTTTCCCCCCCGGCAGCCCACAGCCCACTATAGCAGCCCTATATATATATATATATATATATATATATATATATATATATATATATATATATATATATATATATATATATATATATATATATATATATATATATATATATATATATATATATATATATATATATATATATATATATATATATATATATATATATATAGGGTCAGGTTCAATGGACACTGTTTTTGCACTCAATTTTTTACACCGATTTTCAAACCATTAGATAGAGGTTTTAGAATTTTTTGATTTTTTGTGAGCATAATCATCTTGTCTTAGATAACACATCCACAAAAAATCAGCACATTCTAAGTCATCTAGACTTATTAAATGTGCTCTTCAAATTAACGATTAAAATGGCCGGTCGATAAAGCCTTTTAGTTTTGATGTACTTAGAGGCTTTAGAATGTTCTAATTTTTTGTGGACGTGCTATCTAGGATAAGGTGATTATGCTCACAAAAAATCAAGAAATTCTGAAACCTCTATCTAATGGTTTTGAAAATTGGTGTAAAAAATTGAGTGCAAAAACAGTGTCCATTGAACTTGACCCATATATATATATATATATATATATATATATATATATATATATATATATATATATATATATATATATATATATATATATATATATATATATATATATATATATATATATATATATATATATATATATATATATATATATATATATATATATATATATATAGCCGGGCATCTCGGCATGTCGAGGTCGAGTAATGCAACGCGACACTAAGTATGGGAAGTCGAGCACATGCAGAAGGTGCACTCTGTCTCTCTATTACCAACTTTACTTCAGACTCCCAGACTGGCAGCCCATGACTTCGTATGGTTCTCGAATGACGATATGGCCTGGGTGGTCACTCCCTATAATAGCCCCCTTGTCGTACAGCTCCTGATGGCTAATATTGAAGTATGCCGCGTACTGGTCGACTCTGAAAGTGCTGTCCACTACAAGAAATAGGTTATTTACCGACGGACATTTTTATGCCCGTCGGTAATAATGTACTTTTTACCGACGGTATTAATAATGTCCGTCGGTATTATAACTTCGATTTTTTTAATTTTTTTAACACATTTATTACCGATGGTCATATATATTCCGTCGGTATAAACATTGCACCGACGGAAAATATATTTTCGTCGGTATAATAAGTTTGTACCGACGAACATATTTCCGTCGGTACAAAGTATCTCGTTTTACCGACGGATATGTAATTTCCGTCGGCATAATGGCTTTATACCGACAAATAACTAACGTCCGTCGGTAATATACCACGACGAAACTCAGGGTAAAAATCGAGTCTCTGGAAAAAATGGAACCCTGAGTTTCGTCGTTGGGTTTTACCGATGGATAATATGGCTCCATCGGTATAAAGTGATTATGCCGACGACAATTAAATATCCGTCGGTAATACTTACCGACGGACTTTATTCTTCCGTCGGTATAAAGTCATTATACCGACGGAAATTAATTGTCCGTCGGTATAAAGGTCACGACAAACTCAGGGTAAAAATCGAGTCTCTGGAAAAAATGGAACCCTGAGTTTCGTCGTTGGTTTTTACCGACGGACAATATTTATACGTCGGTATAAAGTGATTATGCCGACGAACATTAAGTGTCGTCGGTAAAAACAACCGACGAGTCGTTGGTTTTTACCGACGGACTTTATGTTTCCGTCGGTATAAAGTCACTGTACCGACGGAAGTAAAAATGTCCATCGGTAATAAGCCAGCTATAACTTAATTCAGCGATCCCCCCTTCTATTTTATTTTGATCTGATCTCTCCCCGCCCCCCTCTCTCTCTCTCTCTAAATCTCCCCAGCCTCCCTCCCCCCCTCCCCGGCCTCCCTCCCCCCCTCCCCGGTGTCCCTCCGATCGACCCCCTCCCCGGCCCCCCCTCTCTCTCTCTCTCTCTAAATCTCCCCAGCCTCCCTCCCCCCTCCCCGGCCTCCCTCCCCCCCTCCCCGGCGTCCCTCCGCCCCTCCCCGGCGTCCCTCCGGTCGACCCCCTCCCCGGCGTCCCTCCGGCCGACCGATCGACCGGCGGCGAGCTCCTCCTCCTCCTCGTGGGCTCCGGCCGGTGAGATCCTCCTCCTCCTCCTCCCCCCGGTGAGATCCTCCTCCTCCTCCTCGTGGGCTCCGGCCATATGTTTTCTTATAGTGGCATACTTGTATCCCATGGAACTCCTTGTTATATTTCTATGATTTGGTTATTTTTTTGAAGCAAATCTGTTTGATGTTGAATACTAAGAATTCGCTTGAAATATGTGAGGATATAGATTTGAGTTTATGTTTTCTTTATGCAAATTAATGATATGTTGGTTTTTTTATGCAAATAATTTAAAAAATACTATTAATTTACCCACGCTTTTACTGATTTTTATTACAAAATGACATGTTGTAATCATACCCGTCTGTTGCACCCTACCCGATCATTGAATTAATAGTATTTGCATATTTCATTAATTTGGTAGCTAGGTGTGGCCTCTAGGCATGGGTATTCAACATCATTAATTTGCAAATATGGTAGCTAGGCATGGCCTCTAGGCACGGATATATATGAGCATAGTTAAGCAGCTCGACAGTCAGGTCATGGTCACAGGGAATGCCTAGCTAGATGTTAGATAACTATCTTACCCAAAAGCTTAAGATGGCCGGTTACATGATATCAAAGTTTTGGTTTCTGCGAGATCCTAGGTTCAAATTATGTTGCCTCCATTTATTAATTTCAATATTACCCCATCTATTTAATTCTCTACCTACTCGGGAACTGAAACCGAATTTGTGCGGAGTCTTATAACATTGTTTGAAATTACTTCAGGTGTTGTATAGCCAGATAGACGAAGATGTCTTCGATCGATAAGAGTTGGATGCGTAATTTGAATCGCATGAGCCAAGAGTACAGAGAAGGAGTCAGAAAATTTCTGGATTTTGCATTTGAGCGTCTTGCACCGCTTGATGGAAAAATTGTGTGTCCCTGTATAGACTGCGGAAGGGTGACTAGGAAGGTTCGAGAGGAATGTGAGGTTGATCTGGTAATGCGTGGCATTGACATTAGCTATACCCGTTGGTTCTCGCACGATGAGAAGCTAGATGCAATCCCCATGGCAGCTCACGGTGAAACTACAAACACAGTGATCGCTGATGATAATATTAATAGAGACGATGACGATGACATGCAGGGTATGATACATGATTTGCAAGGTGGAATAGGCATGGAAACACCGTTAGGTGATCAGTCCAATATTGAAGCGGACAAGTTCTACAGATTGCTTAAAGATGTCGAACAACCTCTATACCCGGGGTGTGAGAAGTTTTCAAAACTCTCTTTCACTGTAAAGCTTCTTCATTTGAAGTGCCTCAATGGTTGGAGTAATAAGTCATTTAATATGTTGGTAGAGTTGCTGAAAGAGGCTTTTGCTATGGGTGAGACAGTACCAAAATCATTCTACGAGGCGAAGAAGACAATTAAAGATCTCGGCCTGGGTTATGAGAAAATTGATGCATGCATGAACGATTGTATGTTGTACCGGAAAGAGTACGAACATGCGCGGTCATGCCACATATGCGGAGCAACGAGATATAAAGAGACGGATGCCGAGTCTAGTACCAGTCGAAGGAAGAAAAATGTCTGCAAAGGTTCTCCTATACTTCCCGCTTAGGGACAGGCTTTAGAGGTTGTTTATGTCATCGAAGACTGCTGAGCACATGAGGTGGCATGCACGAGAACGTACAGATGACGGGATTATGAGACATCCGGCCGACTCTCTGATGTGGAAAGATTTTGATCATACCTATCCTGAATTCGCATGTGAAGTTCGCAACGTCAGGTTAGGGCTTGCTAGCGATGGCTTCAATCCCTTTGGGAATATGAGTGTGTCGTACAGCATTTGGCCAGTTGTCCTAGTTCCATACAATTTGCCTCCCTGGATGTGCTTAAAAAAGCCATACACAATGCTCTCCTTGCTCATTCCCAGACCTAGGTCGCCTGGTAATGATATTGATATTTATTTACAGCCGTTGATTGAGGAGTTGAACGAGTTATGGGACGTTGGGGCCGATACGTACGATGCCTCGTTGCGCCAGAATTTTCGGATGCATGCGGCACTTCTATGGACGATCAACAATTTTCCTGTATATGCCAACTTATCCGGGTGGAGTACTAAAGGAAAATTGGCGTGCCCTACATGCAATAAGGAGACAGATTCATTACGGTTGAAGAATGGAGGCAAGTTCTGTTATATGGGCCATCGAAGATTCCTTATTGAAGGCCATAAGTGGAGGCAGAACAAAAGAGCGTTCAACGGCAAGAAGGACCTTGCAAAGGCCCCAGAGTAGCTTTCGGGGGTAGAAGTCTTGTGCGAATTGGATCAGCTTGATGCCGTGGCACTTAGGAAAGGTAAAAAGAAGAGAACGTATGAAGATTCTACGCGTGAGCATAACTGAAAGAAGAAGAGTATTTTCTTTAAACTACCGTACTGGAGCAGCCTACTCTTGCGGCATAACTTGGATGTCATGCATATCGAGAAAAATGTGTGTGACAACATTATAGGAACACTGCTGAATCTCGACAGTAAGACAAAGGATAATCTTAAATCTCGTCTCAATCTTAAGGAGTTGGACATCTGAAAATGACTTCATCCCCAAGAGATTGGGGATAAGTATGTGTTGCCAGTTGCATGCTACACCATGAGCTCACAGCAAAAGGCAGCCTTATATGCATTCCTACGGTCTGTGAAAACGCCAGACGGTTATTCTTCGAATATCGCACGATGCGTGCAAGAGAACGGCCAGAAGTTGTCTGGATTAAAGAGCCACGATTGTCATGTTCTTATGCAGCGATTGTTATCTCTTGCTATACATGGGAATTTAACCGAACAGGTGTCCGGTCCGTTAATTGAGCTCAGTATTTTTTTCAGACAGTTGTGCTCGAAGGAACTTAGAGTGGACCAACTTGATCAGATGGAGAGGGATATTGCGATCACATTGTGCAAGCTAGAGATGATATTTCCACCTTCCTTCTTTGATGTCATGGTGCATTTGACCGTTCACTTGGCAAATGAGGCCAAACTCAGCGGCCCAGTTCATTACCGCTGGATGTATTTTATCGAGAGGTAATCGTCTCGTCTCATTCGCATATTGTATTTGATCGTTCTTGATATATTCATCCAAATATTTTTTTTCTCAAATTAGGTACTTGCGAACATTGAAATCATATGTTCGTAATAAAAGTCGTCCGGAGGGATCAATTGCTGAAGGATACCTAGCAGAAGAATGTCTAACATTCTGCTCAAGATACCTACATGGTATAGACACTCTATTCAATCAACTTGAGCGGAACTATGACGGTGGTCCAATAGACTTCGATGGGGGTCTGTCTATATTTGCCGAAATGGGTAGACCTGTAGGAGGAGGCAAAACCCGTCGATTGTTTGTAGATGAGATTCAACAGGCACATATGTATGTGTTGCGCTAATGTGATAAAGTGTGGCCATTCATTGAGTAAGCATTTTATGATCATTTACTCATTCTTTCAGTCCATTCATTAAGTATATTTGCTAATTATAATCTAATTCATAACCTGTAAAACAGGAAGCATAAAGCCATCATTAATAATCGGGGTACTCGAAATGCTCTCCAAATTCATGATCGTGAATTCCCATCGTGGTTCGAGAAACACGTAAGTATTCACATCATTACTGGATTTTATTGACATCCATTACCGAACAATAATTATGTGTTCATATCATGAATGTCAGGTGGTTATTAGACTCTAAATCGGTGAATCGGATCATAAATTGGTCAAATATCCAATTAGAACCCGCTCGCAAGTCCGAAATACAGAATAATTCCAAGTTCGAATTATCGGATGCCGATCCGATGACGATCGGATCGAATCAAAACCTATTTCATATCCGAAACACGCTAACTTATGATTTTCCAACACTTAGACTCTAAATCGGTGAATCAGATCGTAAATTGGTCAAATATCCAATTAGAACCCGCTCGCAAGTCCGAAATACGGAATAATTCCAAGTTCGAATTATCGGATGCCGATCCGATGACGATCGGATCGAATCCAAACCTATTTCATATCCGAAACACGCTAACTTATGATTTTCCAACACTTAGACTCTAAATCGGTGAATCGGATCGTAAATTGGTCAAATATCCATTTAGAACCCGCTCGCAAGTCCGAAATACAGAATAATTCCAAGTTTGAATTATCGGATGCCGATCCAATGACGATCGGATCGAATCCAAACCTATTTCATATCCGAAACACGCTAACTTATGATTTTCCAACACTTAGACTCTAAATAGGTGAATCGGATCGTAAATTGGTCAAATATCCAATTAGAACTCGCTCGCAAGTCCGAAATACGGAATAATTCCAACTTTGAATTATCGGATGCCGATCCGATGACGATCGGATCAAATCCAAACCTATTTCAAATCCGAAACACGCTAACTTATGATTTTCCAACTCTTAGACCCTAAATCGGTGAATCGGATCGTAAATTGGTCAAATATCCAATTAGAACCCGCTCACAAGTCCGAAATACGGAATAATTCCAAGTTCGAATTATCGGATGACGATCGGATCGAATCCAAACCTATTTCATATCCGAAACACGCTAACTTATGATTTTCCAACACTTAGACTCTAAATCGGTGAATCGGATCGTAAATTGGTCAAATATCCAATTAGAACCCGCTCGCAAGTCCGAAATACTGAATAATTCCAAGTTCGAATTATCGAATGCCGATCCGATGACGATCGGATCGAATCCAAACCTATTTCATATCCGAAACACGCTAACTTATGATTTTCCAACACTTAGACTCTAATTCGGTGAATCGGATCATAAATTGGTCAAATATCCAATTAGAACCCGCTCGCAAGTCCGAAATACGGAATAATTCTAACTTCGAATTATCGGATGTCGATCTGATGACGATCGGATCGAATCCAAACCTATTTCATATCCGAAACACGCTAACTTATGATTTTCCAACACTTAGACTCTAAATCGGTGAATCGGATCGTAAATTGGTCAAATATCCAATTAGAACCCGCTCGAAAGTCCGAAATACGGAATAATTCCAAGTTCGAATTATCGGATGCCGATCCGATGACGAACGGATCGAATCCAAACCTATTTCATATCCGAAACACGCTAACTTATGATTTTCCAACACTTAGACTCTAAATCGGTGAATCGGATCGTAAATTGGTCAAATATCCAATTAGAACCCGCTCGCAAGTTCGAACTACGGAATAATTCCAACTTCGAATTATCGGATGCCGATCCGATGACGATCGGATCGAATCCAAACCTATTTCATATCCGAAACACGCTAACTTATGATTTTCCAATACTTAGACTCTAAATCGGTGAATCGGATCATAAATTGGTCAAATATCCAATTAGAACCCGCTCGCAAGTCCGAAATACGGAATTATTCCAAGTTCGAATTATCGGATGCCGATTCGATGATGATCCGATCGAATCCAAACCTATTTCATATCCGAAACACGCTAACTTATGATTTTCCAATACTTAGACTCTAAATCGGTGAATCGGATCGTAAATTGGTCAAATATCCAATTAGAATCCGCTCGCAAGTCCGAAATACGGAATAATTCCAAGTTCGAATTATCGGATGCCGATCCGATGACGATCCGATCGAATCCAAACCTATTTTATATCCGAAACACACTAACTTATGATTTTCCAGCACTTAGACTCTAAATCGGTGAATCAGATCGTAAATTGTTCAAATATCCAATTAGAATCCGCTCGCAAGTCCGAAATACGGAATAATTCCAAATTCGAATTATCGGATGCCGATCCGATGACGATCGGATCGAATCCAAACCTATTTCATATCCGAAACACGCTAACTTATGATTTTCCAACACTTAGACTCTAAATCGGTGAATCGGAGCGTAAATTGGTCAAATATCCAATTACAACTCGCTCGCAAGTCCGAAATACGGAATAATTCCAACTTCGAATTATCGAATGCCGATCCGATCGAATCCAAACCTATTTCAAAACCGAAACAAGCTAACTTATGATTTTTTAACGCTTAGACTCAGTTATAGATATAAACTATTTTTTTAACAAATACATGTTAATTGCAGGAGCAGGGCGGTGTCAGGGGATCGATGAGAGCACCAGCGTTGGTGGCGGGCGGGGGTGGTTGAGATAGGGCATGTATCATCTCACAGTTTTGGATTGTGTAAATATTATTTTGTAATATGTGGTTATTTTTTGTTCTTGTCTATAATTGTCGAGTATTGTGATAATATTTGATAATTTGCTGTAATTTTTTATCAATTTAGGTAATATTTTAAAATTTGCGGTAATATTTTATAAATTGTGGTAATATTTGATAAATTATGGTAATATATTGTGGTATTGTTGTAAATCACAGGAATTAAATAACATTATTTAGGCAAATTTATTAAAAAAAAAACATACTTATTACCGACGAAAATTAATTATTCCGTCGGTACTAAAGTTTTTATTTTTTTTAAATTATAAATAAGTTGCCGACGGAATATAATATCCGTCGATAATATATATATTATTGCCGACTGGAAATATATAGCCGTCGGTAATATATATATTATTACCGACTGAAAATATATATTCGTCGGTAATATATAAAGTATTACCGACAAGTTATATTATAACCGTCTGTAAAAGTCTTATATATTATCGACGGACTATTATGTATCGTCGGCAATAATATATTATATTAATTTTTAATTGTTTAAATCTTACCGACGGCTTTAATATTACCGTCGGTATTAATTATTATTACCGACGGTAATATTTGGTCCGTCGTATTGTTTTCCCCGACACCTATTTTCCCGACAGCTGGCGACGGAAATATCTTCCGTCGCTATAAAATATTACCGGCGGAAAGTTAATATTACCGACGGATATTGTCCATCGGTAATAACTATTTTTTTTGTAGTGGTCGACATCCTGTTTTTATCTGCTTTCCACTGAATAGGCTTGTACTAGACCAATTTGTCTCCAACCACGGCTTTGCTAAGCGACTTCACAGGCGAGGTGGCAAAGGTGGTTGGAAAAATAACCCTTACAGTGACTGTAGGTCAAGAAGCTTGGTAGACCAAATTCGCTGTCGTTGACGGGAAATCCACCTTCAACGCCATCCTCGATAGACCTTGGCTCAAGCAGATGAACACGAAGTCTTCTCCTAACCATCAGGCCCTCAAGTTTCCTGCTCCGGCAGGAATGATGGTCATCTGAGGCGACCAGGTCACCGCTACTTGATGTGAACAGGACATCGACCATCTCGCCACTGCCATCAGTGCCCACGATGAAGCAAAGAGACCTGCCCCCTCTTAGTTGCTAGCTGCATCTTTGCCCAGGCTGCCAGGCGGCCTAAGTGCCAGGGTCGTTAATGTGGCATTTTGGCGGACGCACGAGATGCCAAATCCCAACCCCTCACCCAAGCGGAAAGCCGGCGTGGGTGGAGAGGGGGTTGTCAACGAGGAACCTCAACGCACAGGCGAGCCGCCGAATCCTTTCCCTTCACCTACTCGATCAGCCAGCACGGGTGAGGGAAGGGCCACATGTTATGAACATAATGCAGCTAGACGGCCGGGGGATTCCCTGCAGAGGAAGCTGCCCTGTTCAAAGCCTCTCCAAGACATCGACATCGGAGACAATGATGAGATCCCAAGGATCACACAACTTGGAACATCATTGATCGATGCTGAGATCACCAACTTGATGTCTTTTCTCAGAGAATATTAGGACGTGTTCGATTGGATCTTCTCAGACATGCCCGGGATCAACCCTGAGGTCGCCAGTCATCGTTTGCATACCTTGCATGATTTCCCTCCTGTAAAGTAGAAAGTTCGGCATATTCTTGCCATGAAGGCCGCCACCATAGAGGCAGAGGTAGAGAAGCTGGAGCGGGCCGCTTCATCCGAGAAGCTCATTTTCCTGAGTCAATCTCCAATATTGTTGTTGTATCGGAGAAGAACGAATACATCCATATCTGCATAGACTTCTCCGACCTTAATAGTGCCTGCCCAAAGGACAGGTTCTCCCTCCCCAGAATCGGAGCTCTGGTGGATGTCGTCGTTGGTTTCTGAGCTCTTTTGTTCATTTACGGGTACTCCGGGTACAACCAGAAACCCCTGCATCCCGACAACCAGGAAAATACCACTATATTCTCAGGGGCGGGATACCAGAAGCTGTTCTGCTATCGGGTGATGCCGTTTGGGCTCAAAAATGTTGGGGCAACCTATCAGAGGTTAGTCACCAGCATGTTCAAAGATCAGATTGGTAGGAATGTTGAAGTGTATGTCGATGACCTTTTGATGAAGTATCGAGAGCGAGAAGGATATATCGCCGACATAAAAAAAGTATTTGACATCCTTAGAAAATTCCAAATGAAGCTTAACCCGGCCAAGTGCGCATTCGGAGTGACTTCCAGGAAGTTCTTAGGGTACCTGGTTACCCATCGCGGGATCGAGGCCGACCCCGAACAAATAAAATCACTCATCGAGATGTCTTCACCAAGGACGTGGAAGGATGTTCAGATATTGAGCGGAAGGATCATCGCACTGAATCGCTTCATCTCAAAGTCTTCCGATGTTTGCCGGCCTTTGTTCGAGCTACTTCAACAAGGAGCCGCTATACGTTGGGATAAGAAGTGTGAACTCGCGTTCTAGAAGATCAAGGATTATCTGGCCCACCCTCCCATACTAGAGACACCTAGAATGGGAAACAAGCTCAGCGTCTATCTCTCAGAAACTGAGCATGGGGTGAGCGGAGTCCTCGTGTTGGAAGAAGCCAAACTCGAGAAGTCCGTAGACTTCATAAGCCATACCATGCTTCCCGCTAAACTACAATGTCGACCTGTCGAGAAGGTCTCCCTAGTGTTGGTCTTGACCGCGAGAAAGCTTCATCCGTTTTTTTCGACGCATCCGATCAGAGTCATCACCGAGCATCCTTTTAAAAGCGAGACCTTCAGCAGCGGAAAGGCTCTACCGATGGTCCGCAGAGCTCACCTCGTATGGTTTGGATTACATGCCACGAACTGCTACCAAAGGGCAATCTCTTGCAAATATTTTGGCAGACTTCTCGCCCGAGGAACCAAGCCTACTACAGGAAGATAGGCTAACGAAAGCGCACCTTAGGAAGGTGAGGTTCCTTGATGAGCAATGCGATCAGTTCCAGACCGAATCGGCAGTCATCGGAGACTGGAAACTCTTCGTCGCCAACTCGTCTAACGTCTCTGGAGCGGGGAGCGGGGTCATGCTGATAGCCAAAGAGGCAATACTCGAGAAATCAATATGGCTTGCTTTTGCAGCCACGAACAACGAGGCGGAATACGAAACGCTCCTTATCGGCTTAGATCTCGCCAACGACGTCGGTGTGCTAAGTTTGGAGGTTTTCAACAACTCTCAATTGATCATCTGTCAAATCAATGATGATTATGCCTCCCATGATGCACGAATGGCGAGCTATGTGGATCTAGTGAAGAGCTAGACCGCAAAGTTCGGAAAAATCTCATTCTAGCAAATCCCATGATCTGACAACAAGCGAGTTGACACTCTCACCAACACCACCTCCTTGCTCGGAGGGCTTGAAGTTTGGCAGATAGTAATTGAGGTACAAGACCACCCCCGAATACAGCTTGACTACAACAACGTCGTGAATCAAACCTCTACCGAGGTCTCTCTCTCTCTAGTTAGACCTCGCCAATCCTTCGTTATCTTTAGGAAGACGAGCTCCCTGAAGACAACGAAAGAGCTCGTCGGACGAAGAAGATCGTCGAACGGTACCTCCTCTTATAGGGGAAGCTAATCAAGAGATCCTTTGGCGGTCCTAATCTCAAGTGCGTGGACCTTCAAGAGACAGATAGAATTTTGGATTGCATTCACTCCGGGGAGTTCGGCACCCATTCGGGAGGCGATCCTTGGCTGGGAAGCTGAAGCGACAAGGATATTGGTGCCCCACTCTTGTTCAATACACCATCAAGGCCGCTCGTAAGTGTCTTCAATGCCAAAAGCACACCACCATTAGCCACCTTCTCGTAGAAGAGTTGTACCCTCTTATTAGCCCGTGTCATTTTCATCAATGGGGGCTCGACATAGTTGGGCCCTTCCCCGTATTTACTCAGCAAAAGAAGTTCCTCTTGGTCGTCACGGACTACTTCACCCAATGGGTGGAAGAAATCCGTTAGCCAATATCAGCGAGAAGCAAGTTGAGACTTCCTATGGAAGAGCATTTTTTATAGATTCGGTCTACCCAATGTACTCATCACAGATAATGGGCGCCAGTTCGACAATCCCCTCATCAGAAGTTGCTGTGTTGAGCATGGAGTCGATCTGCGGTTCTCCACTCCGAGATACCCCCAGAGCAACGGGCAAGGAGAGGCCACCAACTGAGTAATCTTGTATAACTTGAAGAAACGCTTGGAAGGAAGCAAGGGCTTGTAGGAAAATGAGCTCCTAGGAGTGTTGTGGGCTTATCGGACCACCCTGTGTTGCTCAACGAACAAGTCGCCCTTCACCCTCACCTACGGATATGAAGCCGTCTTGCCCATAGAAACAGAGATTCCTTCCGAGAAGATGCTCGTTGTGGGCGAGGTCGACAACAAAGCCCTGCTCATTGATTCCCTCGATCAGTTTAAAGAACATAGAGAGAGCACAAACTTATACCTAGCCGGTTACCGGCAGGAGATGAAGCGTTTTAACAATAAGAGAGTATGGCATTGGATATTCAGATCTGGCAACCTCGTAATGCAAAAAATGTTTGCTAACACACAAGAACTCAACATCGGGAAGCTCAAAGCAAACTGGGAAGGTCCTTATATCGTGCAGACGCTGGAGGATTGGGTTCATATAGGTTGAAGACCTCCAACGACGACCTCCTAAAGCGACCGCGTAACACTGTCCATCTTTGAAAGTATTACCCTTAGCGCATTGGTGCTCTCTTTTGTAAACCTTATTAAGAATAAAGCTGCCACTTCAAAGTCATGTTGGTCCTTTTCTGGCGGTATGTATGTACGACCTTCAGATCGACAGGGTAGTCCGCTGATATGCAGACTCTAAGCTAAACCGGGGTTCTCAGAGGCCATCTTGAATGACTTTGAGATCGTCGGGGTAGTCTACTAATATGCAGACTCTAAGCAAAGTAGAGGTTCTCAGTGGCCGCCTTAAATGACCGTGAGATCGCAGGAGTAGTCCACCGTTGTGAGGACTTTAAGCCTGATCGAGGTCCTTTGCACTCACATGTTGTGATCAGAAGCTTCCCGGGGTGATTTAAGGGGACCTATTTAGGTGACCTAAAAATCCTTTTGTAACCCCTTTAAGCTCGAAGATGGTAAGGCCACAAAGAGAAATGCGAAAGCCACCAAAAACGAGCTAAAGGAAAGCCCAGTAATTGGGATAGAGAGGGTTCTTAACCAAGCAAGGGGTAGCTAGCACGTAGTTTATTTTCAAAATAAAAATATTGAACTCTTGGACTCTGGAGGTTTTTGTTTAGTGAGTTTTGGATTCTACGGATTTTCCGAGTTCAAGGGCCAGTTCGCGTTTTGTCGGGCATATTGAATTTTCTTGCACATTGGTCTTTTTGCGGTCTCTATTTTACACTTTAGTTGCCTCGCTCGAGGTAGGATCCTTAAAGGTACAGAACAACCTCATAAGCGAACACAAACTTCGACAGCAAAATCAAACAGCAATGTCAAAAAGATCCATTCCTATGTATCCAAAAAATACATTGCAAAAGGAGGCTACAAGAGTGAGCTCATGGTTTGCTCGTATCCGCCCTGTTATCATCTTGGCGGCGTCTTTTCTTCGCCCGCTCTGCTTTGTACTTTTCAATAGCGATGGTGGCCTCTTTCTGAAGAAGCTAATCTAGCTGGGCCTGGAGGCGACCTTGCTATGCATGGAGACCTTTGGAGTGCACCTCCTTCACCGCAACGAGCTCGGCCTTCAGGGCACCCACCTCCCCCGGGATCAGAGATGCTTCACTTTGAGCAATCTCCTTCACCCTGAACGCTCCTTGAAGCTCGCCGACGACTCAAGATGCTCCTCCAGCTTGGCAGAGCGATCGGCTTTGCAGAGCTGGTGAACGTACTTGTCCAGTTTGCACTCCGAGCCATGAAGGGTGCCATCGTAGAGAGCAACGAGGTCTTGCCCATCGCCTTGGGTATTCTCGGCGAACGATTTGGCCCTCCTCTTCATCTGAAAGAGAGAAACAATAGCTTTGAGACTTGAATGAGGGGAAGAGAAAGAGATCGCAGGGTTACCTCTACGAGCTGTTCCCAAAGCGCCACATAGGGAGTCGAACGAAGATATTGCAGCCCAGGATCTCGCGGAGATAATAGGGGGCCCTATCCACACCCCCAGTAGATGGCAGGGCCACGGAAGCCCCTATGAGATCTGAGCTCATGGCGAGGGAGATAGTCAGAGTAGGAGCAGGCGCCATGGCCGATGAGGTCGACTGAGGGACCTCGGGGATGCGATCACCATCGACCTCACGATCATGGTCGTCCGATTCCCCGCCGTCAGACTCCGTCTCCTCCCAGATGAACCCTCAGAACTATAGCTCGATGGGTCATATCCGATAGGTCCCAAGGTGGGAGACTTGTAGACCAAGTCCCCCAAGGGGTTGGCACTCTCCGGAGCAAGCTCGCGAGGCGGGCTCTGTGGTGTTGGCCCAGTCGATGTAGGAGCCTAAGTGGCACCGAGAACAGCGAAGGCAGCTCACTCGCCGATGTCCGTGGAGCCCATGTCTGAGGGAGGAAGTGGTGTTTTGAGCTAGGGAAACTCGACTCCCGAGCGAGGAAGCTCATGAGATAGCTCCTGGGACGAATCGACAGGCACAGACACCGCGGTAGAGGTCGTACGAGGTGGCTCTGGAAGGTACGACTCTTCCTCGTCATAGCTTGAGCCGATGTTGAATCCTAGCCCCGCCTCTCGAAGGGCATTCTGCTACCTCTCCGTGAGCGCCCTCACGATTTCCTTTTGGGCGAGGCGAACTGAGTCGTCATGTCCCCTCGTGGCATGGGGATTTGACCTGACGGACTGCCTCCTCTTCTTTCTCGTTTCCATCTCGAGGGACATCACTACGACAAAGAGGGGCACTGAGAGGTCACCAGGAAAATCCCGCATCTGGATATGTGCCATCCTGGACTCCACCACTGCGGTGGAGAGCATAAGTTCGACATGAGGGTCATCGGGCTCGACTAGAGTAAGCTTTCGTCGGACTACGGGCGCCTCCTGAGCGGGACCCGCAATGAAGGTGATAATCGAGGTAGCATGAGGAAGGATGAGAGGAGCTTGTAGGTGACCTGGGGTCAAGGTACAAAATCTCGAGATATTTCACAAAATATCTAGATTTTCTCAAACCTCGGCACGAAATTCCTATTGTGATATCGAACGAAATAGGAATCACGATAATACCGCGATATTTCGCATGATATATTTGTCAGCACGAAATATTGCGATATTTCGTAGAAATTTTGAGACATTTCGGAAAATTTCGGAAAATTTCGGGATTTTGGCATCGAAATGTTGGGACTGACTTGTTATAAAAGGGGACTGGGGGTTTCGTTCTCAGCAGCTTATTTACATATAATAACATTTCAGCAATTAATTTTTATTTTCTCTATTTACTTTAAGTTATTATATATAAATAAGCAAATACCCCCCCCATTTGATTTCAATAAAAATATCAAAAAAATCAAAAACCAAGTAAATCAAAAAGTAGGTTTTCAGTTTTAGTAGGAGAAAACAAGTTTTTCGGTTTTTCATAAAATTTATATGTTGAGAAAAGTAGTTAAATCAACTCATTTTTAGCTCAAAAAATTCCACAAGATGTAGAACTACAAGTATATCTAGAAACCCATGGTTCGTCAAAGAAAATTTTGAATGTATAAAACTTTTCTTTATAAAAACTCATTTTTTCAGACTTGGTAAAAAAACAGTGTTTTGCATTTCAACATAATTTTTGCACGATTTCAAACTTGCACAACTTTCTTGTTTTAAGTCCGTTTTTAAAATCGTTTGAAGCATTATTTTAACAATCAAATAATCTTTATTTTGGAAATATTTTTATCCATAAAAAAGATTAAAAGCTATTTTAAAAATATAGATCAAAACAGGACCAAACAAGACTGCACAAGACTCACATACTCAAATGTAGAATACATACTTTGTGATGCTCTACACATGTAGATTGGGTATAATTATTATCTGAGTGTTCCAAATTGTGTACATATACTTGGTTTATGACTATACAGAGATTCACTAAAAAATTCCATTAAAAAATTAATATTTTCACCATTTCTATAAAATCACAATATTTCCACACTGTCGAAATATTTCTACGAAATATTTTCATATCTAGAGGGGTAGAAATATAGACCGAAATGGAAATTTTGAACCTTGCTTGGGGTGGAGTTGCTGCGAAGAGGCGGCTGCAGAACAAATCCAGGCTCATTGAGCATCCGCAAAGGTGTCGGCGTCGGCAATGTTAATAGGGGGAGCCCGCCTCCTGCCCGCTTTCTTCCACGGGTTGTCACCGGGAGCCCCAGTGCTCTTCGCTCCCTTGCTCGTCTCGGGTTTAGGAGGAACGGTGGTATGCTTCTTCCGAGAGACCTTTCTCTTTAAGGAAATCACCCCCGACCTGGCATCCCTTAGTTGGAACACGAAGTTTGCCGCGGTGATCTTCTCAGGAGTCTGCCCTCCCAGGAAATCTAAGATCATGGCATCGAGCGACTGCTCCCTCGAAGGCGCGATGCACTTCCCACCGACCCGATAGAGGACGATCTCCTGGAATACGAACTTTGGTTGCCTGCCCGAATAAGAGGGGATAACTGTCTGTCGCCCTTGCCACCCTCCAGCAACTACGAACGGGAACTCTTTCCAGTACCGGTCCTTATTCTCAATAGACGAGAAAGGAATCACTTCGCCAGGTCGCCCGGCAAGATAATAGACGTTGTAGTCGACGTCGTCATAGGTGGAGCCCGCCTTCAGGAACCACTTCTTCGGCAAGTAGGAGAGGGGAATCTTCACGTTGAGGGCATCGTCGAGCCGGGAGAGCCTATACAAAATCCCCCAAGAGTTGCCCGTGAGTTACACGGGGCACAACCCCATCAGCTCCATAAGCTCACCGGCTAGATAGCTCAAGGGGAGCCCGAGTTCGAACCTCAGTAGACCCACTAAGACTATGGTCCTAGTAGATGGCCTCCCTTAGAACAGCATGGGGGCGAACAGGAGATGGGAAGGAATGTTGAGGACTTTACGCAGGCTCTCGGGAACGAGCTCGTCGCCTGCATCTTCAAACTAGCCACCGCTGGCTGGCTCTGTGGCACAGGGACCTCACCTCCCAAAGAGAGATCGACCTCGCCCATATGCTTATTGAGGGGAGGAGCCATCGACACAGGAATGGCCAAAATGGGCTCGGCCATGCAAGTCGCCACGTCAATGCCAGGAGTAGAGGAGGTCTCCATTACCCTCAAAGAGAAGAAGATGGCAAGGGTGATATGAAGGGGATAGCTCTTTCGCAGTAAAGATGAGTAAAGACTCATTCACCCCCTATTTATAGGGTCATTGAAGGCAGGTGAAGCGGCAAAGGTTTCTAGTGTGAGGCGCCGCAGAGGTGGCCGACGTCACTGCTCCCCTCTCCCATTTGCAGATCGCCATGCACCCTCACGCATGCACGAGGATAGAGACGACACCGGCGATGTCCCGTCTGTCAGAATCATGATTGATTTTCTGACCAACCGATACGTGACGTGTGTCGTGATGCCGTAAAGAGCCATTTAATGTTGCATGATGATGTCTGACTCCTCGGGTCTCGATCCTACGCCTCATTAATGAGATATGATGGGCAGAGATATGGATCCTCATGAGTCACGACTCCCGAAGTCATGGGCAACCTCGTTTGCGTGATATCCTTGTTTTTCTCCCAAACGGACTTCGGCCATGCTGGACACTCGCCCATCCGGGAGGGGGTAATGATGATACCCGAAAAATTGGCACTAGTCTGCCATCTTAGTGCTTGAGGTCTCCTTTTAGCGCCTGCCATGTCCCCGTTCGCCCGCGATTAGCTCACACAAGGTGTGTCATCTATAGAGATCGAAGGGTCAACTCCCCTAGGGATTCCACCTAACACGGATGCCAAAGGGCGCGTATATGATATACCGATGGCGGGTAGCGGGCAGGTGACTGGCGTCGACCGTCACCATTATCGCATTAAATCAGCTCGCCCGCGGAAAAACCTTCACCTACAGCTCACTTAAGAGCATGCCTCATTCGCACGCGATCAGCTCGCCCGCGGTCAACCATCACCTACAGCTTGCTCAATAGCACGCCTCATCCGCACGCAATCAGCTCGCCCGTTGTCAACCATCAGCTACAGCTCGCTTAAGAGCTCGCCTCATCCGCACGCGATCAGCTCACCCGTAGTCAATCATCACCTATAACTCGCTCGAGAGCTCATCTCATCCGCACGCGACCAGCTCACCCGCGATCAACCATCACCTACAGCTCGCTCAAGAGCTCGCCCTTAACTATACTGGATCAACTCGCCGATCTCCTGCACCCTGCAGCGATAGATCGACAGGTGCCACCACCCCCGTGGAGTTTTGTGGAGGTTTGTAGGCCAAGTTCACGGCAGGGAGTCAGTGTGAAACATCCCCGACTAGAGCCTTCCAGAGCATCCACCTGGCTTAGACAAAACCAGTGCATCCCCCCTCGTGGCCCTTGGCCACCGCATGACAAGCTAGATGATCGACAAGACTCATTAAGGGCCAATGTGGGCTGACACAGAAGGCGTAGAAGGTGCAGGAATGAACGGCGACGTGTCAACCTCACAACATTAATTTGAGGAATAAACTACATAAATAAACGACAAACAAAGTTCATCTTTTAATAAACGACGGTCAATACATATTTTTAGTGGTAAAAAACGATAGACTGAAAAATGACATATTGAAAAACGACGATCATTGTCTGTTCTTTTTCAATTGTATTAGTGCAGTGCCTCCTGCGATCTGCGAAATGGCTATAACGGTACGACCCAGGGCTCCAAACTACAGGTTCAAAACTCTGAATTGGATCCCATTTTTCTTATTCACGACTTTCTCGGTTGAATTTTTGCTGACTTGAGCGTCGGAGTGTCCGCGCTCGTCATAGAGCCAATCATTCATGTGATTTTTTTGTCTTACAGGTCGAGCGACCTCCTCAGTGGAATTTCCCCCCGACAGATACCGTACAATCACAGGGCCCAATGCCCCCAGAGCCAATCAGCAGCTCAGCGCGCTCTGAGTGCCGGGGGCCACTACCCCCATGTAGGGGTGGTAATTCTTGACCCGACCCGCCAACCCGACCCGAAGTTAGCGGGTTTGGGTTTGGCCTAAACGGGTTCCGGTCATAAACGAGTCGACCCGATTGTCCCGTTTATTTAATGGGTCGGGTTCGGGTTTGTACTTATAACCCGATTGACCCGACTTGACCCGTTTAACAAATGGGTCGTGTCAACCCGACCCGACCCGAGCCAACCCGATCAAACCCGGCCCAATCCGACTGATCTTTACCCAACCCGACAGGTTTACATGGGTTCTGTTGACCCAACCCGACCCGACACGACCCGACCCGTTTAGTAAACGGGTTAAACGGGTCGGGTCGGGTCAACCCGTTTATTAGGCGGGTCGGGTTTGGGTTTAAGTTTTTGACCCGTTTATTAAACGGTTCGGGTTCGGGTTGGGTGTTTTACCGTTATACATATGTCTCAACCCGACCCGACCCGACCCGACCCATGTGCCGGATCCCCTACCAGGCTACCCCCATGTGCCGGTCCCCTACCCATGTCTCTTGAATGGCAGTGGGCACTGTGGTTGTAAGGTAGGCGGGCTGTGCTGAAAATTTTCCCATCAAAGGGGAGCCAGCTACTGAGGTTGAAGCCCTTCAATCTCTCGAGATCCACGCCCTCCGCTGGACCACGAGGTACTTTACCGTATCTCGCTTTCTCCACGCCTTGATTCTCTGTCCTCAACTTCAAAACAAAAGAGTTCAGATCTCCTCCAGTCCCCGGTCGGTGGGCCCGGCGCGCATCACAGCCGCATGCAGCGGCTGCAGTGCGATTCAATTTCCGATCACATTCTATGCGACCGAGATCGAAACTCCTGATGAAAAAAAATTGGTAATTTTGACTTTGCCCCCAAAATTTTGACTTGAATTAGATTTTACTGCCCATATTTCATTTATTAGATTTTACCCCCCAAAACTAACTGTTCCGTCAGCTCACCTTTTCTTGGAGCTGACGGAAAAGAAATAAAAGTTTGGAGGGTGAGCTGACGGAACACTTAGTTTTGGGGGGTAAAGTCCAATGAATGAAAATTGAGGTAAAGTCTTCTAATTGCAAAATTTGGGGGGCAAAGTCAAAATAACCCAAAAAAAAGAAGAAGAAAAGACGTACACCCCGTGAGCATGGCATCACCTCCTGCCTGCGGACGCGACAACCGCAGGGCCACTGCAATTCAAGAGATAGGAGGCCCCAGCGCATGGGGGTAGCTAGGGGTGGTAATGGGTCGGTTTGGGTCGGATTGAGACATAAGTATAAGGACAAAATATCCGATCCGAATCCGACCCATCTAATAAACGGGTTAACCCCACCCGACCCGTTTAACCCGTTTAATAAACGGATCGGATCAGGTCGGGTCGGGTTGGGTCAACATAACCCATGTAAACTGGTGTGGTTGGGTCAAGTCATATCGGATTGGGCCAGGTTTGATCGGGTTGGCTAGGGTCGGGTTGACACAGCCCATTTAGTAAACGGATCAAGTCAGGTCAATCGGGTTATAAGAAGAAACCCGAACCCAACCCATTAAATAAACGAGTCAGTCCAATCAATCCGTTTATGACCCGAACCCGTTTAGGCTAAACCCAAAAAAGCTAATTTCGGATTGGGTTGGCGGGTCGAGTCAAGGATTGCAACCCCTGGTGGCCCCCAGCACTTATAACGACAAAACATCCAACCCGAACCTGACCCGTTTAATAGACGGGTCAAAAACTTAAACCCAAACCTGACCCGCCTAATAAACGGGTTGACCCGACCAGAAACCCGTACGAGTCGGGTTGGGTCAATATAACCCATGTAAACCTGCCGGGGTGAATTAAGACAAGTCGGATTGGGCCGGGTTTGATCGGGTTAAGTCGGGTTGACACGACCCATTTGGTAAACGGGTCAATCGGGTTATAAGTGCAAACCCGAACCCGACCCATTAAATAAACGGGTCAATCGGGTCGACCCGTTTATGACCCGAACCCGTTTAGGCCAAACCATAACTTCGGGTCAGGTTAGCGGGTCAGATCAAGGATTGCCACCCCTAGCTCAACCAGCTCAGCAGTGATAAATAATAATTTTACAATCTATGTCTATATATTATATGTACTAAAATGGAAGCCTCTCTCCCGGTTGTGACACATTGACGTCTTTTAAAGATCTAGAATTCTTCTTCCGTGTGTGAACGCGACTCTCCTTTAAATCCATTTAAAAACCTACTATAAAAATGATAAATTTTTTATTCAATAGCATTTAATGATAATTTGATGTTAATCTCTCTCTCTAATAAGTGAATCACACTTACTTCAGATTTCACATTTCTTCAAACAGTTGCAATGTCACATTTGCCGAATGACGTGCATCAAGCACATTCGGGCATTGCCCGGGTTTCTTACTAGTTGTATTAAAATACACAAGAGCATATATATATATATATATATATATATATATATATATATATATATATATATATATATATATATAGGGAAATGAGTTCCTATGACATGTCATAGGGAGTACCCTATGACATATGATGAGTTAGAAACCCTAGAATATTTAGAATGTTTAGAATTTTTATGAGGATAATCACCCTATATTAGATAGGACCCCCGCAAAAAATCGCCTCATTCTAAAACATCTAGAGGTATCAAATATGATTTTCAATTTAACGGTTAAAATGGATGGCCGATAAAGCATCTAGCATTTGATGCCCCAACAAGTTTTAGAATGCTTTGGTTTTTCTGTAGACATTCTATCTAAGGTAAGGTGATCATCCTCAAAAAAATTCAGCACATTCTAAACATTCTAGCATTACTAATTCATCATATGTCATAGGGAGTAGTCATAGGAACCCAGCCCTCATATATATATATATATATATATATATATATATATATATATATATATATATATATATATATATATATATATATAGGGTCAGGATCGGATGACCCAGCAAAATTTTGACCCATTAATAACCCAGCACCCTTTGAGGCACTTAGAGGTTATAGAATGGGCTGATTTTTTGTAGGGATGTTGTCTATGGTATGTTGATCATCCTCACAAAAAATCAGCCCATTCTAAAATCTCTAGGTGCATCAAAGGGTGCTCTTCAAATCAACGATTAAAATTGACAGTAAAAAACCGTCGATTTGAAGTGCGCATTTGATGCACCGAAACGTTTTAGAATGGGCTGATTTTTTGTGAGGATGATCAACATACCATAGACAACATCCCTACAAAAAATCGGCCCAATCTATAACCTCTAAGTGCCTCAAAGGGTGCTGGGTTATTAATGGGTCAAATTTTGCTGGTTCATCCGATCCTGACCCATATATATATATATATATATATATATATATATATATATAGAAAACGGGAGGTGAGCTGCCAGCCTAAATGCTCGTTTGAGCTGTCACTGACAGCCGTCCGATCCCAATGATCAGACCGTTCCTTTAAAAAAAAAAAAATACACACAGCTGTCCCGTACACAGCTGTTACCCGTCCCCTCTCCCTCTCCCTCTCTCTCTGCCCAGCCCGAAGCACCAAACCCCCTCCGGCGCAACCCCGTCCCCCTCCGACCGTACTCCCTCCAGCCCCCGACCCCTCCGGCGCGACCCCGTCCCCCTCCGACCGCACTCCCTCCGGCCGCTGCACCCCTCCGGCGCGACCCCCGTCCCCCTCCGACCGCACTCCCTCCGGCCGCTGCACCCTGCGGCCGCCGACCACCTCCGCTGCGCCCGCGCCCTCGCCCCAGCCAACGCTGCCCCACGCCGCCTGCGACCCGCGCCCCGCGTCGCCTGCGCCCGGCGTCGGGGATGATGCTCGGAGGGAGGGGATGATGGCTGCAGCTCGCAATCAGAGGGGGGAGCCGGTCGGCATCTGGGACGAGGCTGCGATCGGGAAGAGGGAGCGCGGCCGGCGTCGGGGATGATGCCCGGGGAGGGGGAGCGCGGCCGGCCGGCGTCGGGGATGATGTCGGCGTCGGGGAGGGCTGTAGGTCTGGTGGGCTGCAGCACGCCATCGAGAGGGAGAGACACACAAATTTTTTTTTTTTTAATGTAGGGCTGTGATGGGCAATCGGACGGCTGTGTGCTGACAGCCCAAAATAAGAAATGGGCTGTCAGCTCATATCCCGTATTCTATATATATATATATATATATATATATATATATATATATATATATATATATATATATATATATATATATATATATATATATATATATATATATATATATATATATATATATATATGGGGAGGGATACTCTTACTAATGAAATCTTACTAATGAAAGTTACAAATCGTCTTTTACCTAACCTAGAGGTTTCAGAATTTGATGAAACTTGGTGGGGATGCTCTCTATGGCAAGTTGATCATTCTCACCAAAAATCAACAAATTCTATAACCTCTAAGGGCATCAAATGTTAGAAGTTTTATCGATCGTTCATTTTAACCGTTAATTTGAATAATATATTTGATGCCCCTAGAGGTTATAGAATTTGTTGATTTTTGGTGAGGATGATCAACTTGTCATAGAGAGCATCCCCACCAAGTTTCATCAAATTCTGAAATCTCTAAGTTAGGTAAAAACGATTTGTAACTTTCATTAGTAAGAGTATCCCTCCCCTATATATATATATATATATACTAAAATGGAAGCCTCTCTCCCGTGTTGTAACATGTGGACGTCTTTTAAAGAGCTAGAATTCTTTTTCTGTGTGTGAATGCGGCTCTCTTTTAAATCCAAGATGATAAATTTTCATTCAATGACATTTAATGGTCATTTGATGTTAATCTCTCTCTCTCTTTCTATCTCTCTAACAAGTGAATTACACTCACTTTAGATTTCACACTTCTTCGAACAGTGACAATGTCGTATTTGCCTAATGGCGTGCATCAAGCACATTCAGGCATTGTCCGGGTTTCCTACTAGTTTATATATATATATATATATATATATATATATATATATATATATATATATATATATATATATATATATATATATATATATATATATATATATATATATATATATATATATATATATATATATATATATAGAGAGAGAGAGAGAGAGAGAAAGAGAGAGAGAGAGAAAGGGTCAATCCAGTGAGAAACTCCTTATTTGCGAAACCTTGTGCGAAACCCCCCTAGAGGTTTCAGAATTTGATGAAACTTGGTAGGCATACTACCTCTGCCATGTTGATCATCCTCACAAAATTTCATCAAATTCTAAAACCTCTAGGGGCATCAAATGTTAGAAAATTTACCGACCGTTCATAAAAACCGTTAACTTGATTATCAAATTTGATGCCCCTAGAAGTTTTAGAATTTGATGAAATTTAGTGAGGATGATCAACATGGCATAGGTAGTATGCCTACCAAGTTTCATCAAATTCTGAAACCTCTAGGGGAGTTTCACATAAGGTTTCACAAATAAAGAGTTTCTCACTGGATCGACCCTCGATATATATATATATATATATATATATATATATATATATATATATATATATATATATATATATATATATATATATATATATATATATATATATATATATATACTAAAATGGAAACCTCTCTCCCGTGTGGTGACACGTGGACGGTCTTTTAAAGATGTAGAATTCATCTTCCGTGTGTGAACGCAGTTCTCTTTTAAATCCATTTAAAAACTACCATAAAGATGATAAATTTTTATTTAATGGTCATTTGATGTTAATCTCTCTCTCACTTTCTCTCTCTCTCTAACAAGTGAATTACACTCACTTAAGATTTCACACTTCTTCGAGCAGTTGCGATGTCGTCTTTGTCAAATGACGTGCATCAAACACATTCGGGCATTGGCCGGGTTTCTTACTAGTATAATACTAAAATGGAGCCCTATAGCCCATGTTGTGACACATAGACTAATTTGGAGTAGCCATAATCCTCCTCCCATGTGTGAACACGACTCTCTCTCATAAATCTTATTAAAATGTTAACCTATTATAAAGATGAAAAATACTCATGCAATGGTATTTAATGGTCATTAAATTAATTAAAAAAGACATTAATATTATCTTTATTTCTTTTCTCTAACAAGTGAATCACACCTAGATAAGTGAATCACAATTACTCCAGGTTGCACGCTTCTTTGGATGGCTCTGGTGCTATTTGTGTTAAGTGGGGCGTGCATCGAGTTCACGGGATTAGGGTTTGGCTGGGTCAATGAAGTGGCAGTCACCTAGTCGTTGCCACTGGCACTGTCGTTATAAACCGCAGTTACTGTCGCACCTTGGATGTCCATTTTTAAAATATTATCTTATTAAAACCTTGCTAGAAAAATCCAATTGAAACAAAATCTTTAATGAAGAAAGTTCGAGCATCATTATCTTCATGTGTGTGAAACATAGAAGTTCGAGTAGCGATTCGGATGAGCACTAGAGCCACGTTGTTTGAGCATTGTGTAGGTAGTCTGACGGGAGCTCGCAAAGAACTGAAAGGATCAAGACAAAAGATAGTGTGGAGATGATTCCAAGTGTAGTTCCTAAGCTTGTCCCATGCGATCTTGATTCCAAGTCTGTAACTGGACCTTTTACGCTTATTGGATTGCTCTCACCATCCGTCGCGAAACCAACGATATTTTTTTCTTGAAGAGTTTCCTCATAGAAATATTTGTGTGTACTGTAGTTTAAACTATGAATGCAAACCTTGTATGATTTTGCTAAACACTCAATATGTCACGCTTCAGAAATCTGGAACCGATCCTTGGGGTGTGAGGTAAGAAAAAACCAAAGGATTTGGGTTTAGTCAACTACCTACACCAAATAGGGCTTCTCACAGGGCTTTTACTTTTTTGAAGGAGGGAGGAACAAAGGATATTTTGAAACTTGTTTTTATGAAAATATTTTTCTATTTAAAATGAAGCAAAGATATACAAAATTTTGTCGATAAGAGATAAGACCAAACTCGACCTTCAATAGAGTATCCCCTCAGTATGTGTGGCATGTTGATGTCCCACATGCTGACAGAAGTCCCTCTTAAGGGAGCACGAGGCTCAAGCCTCTGACAGCGAGTCGAATAGCCTCACCCGCTCTTTAATATTCGGTGCACTGGTTTTAGAGATCCTATCTACTGGCTAGTCAATTAGGTTGGTTCTTTTTTTTATATTTTCATTGTGATCTAACCTAGGCTTGGGGCCTTGAGGAGAGGCCTACCTAAAAGAGTTCCAGCTGTATCATTTCCATTAAACTTAGACTGAATGATTCTTATACCAATTCCAACGATTGTATAGCCAGAAATAAAGAGACTACAAGACGACAAATTGAAGATATGACACTATCGCAATCCTAACTCCGCCTCGAGTCTCCTATTGCTACTCCTGAACCTCCGTACCTACAGGAGAGTCTACTCGTGGAAAAGAATAGCCCCCAATGAAAAATTAAAAGATTAGCCAAATTAATGGCTAGTGACATCCTAGTAGTCTTTAATACTATAAGACAACTAAATAAGTCAAAATTTATAGATAGATATCCTACGCCTACCAGCAGTCTACGTTCTCATGCAATTCCTATTGTCACTAAGTTGTCTAACAATAAGTCCATTCAATATTCTACAGTATTTAATGAACAAATTAACAAAATGACCATCTAAATGTAACTAGATTATCACGTTCTATAATTTCATAATCCATATTAGGATTCCATAGTTGTTAATTAGCAATCATACAAAACATCAATCCTAATGTGAACCCCGGATATTTTATTCATATTGCCCCAGGTTGGGCATTACTATAGGGCCTTTTATTTCGATGTAGAGGGTCAACTCTCTTGCCGTGCATCTACCAACACCATGTATAAATCACCGAGATAATCATAAGGGGTTTTTCATCTTTCACGGTGGAGCTCTACTGCCCAACTTGCTTTCTTTGGGGGCTTCAACTATCCCAGGACAGGATTGCTAGGCCAATCCCTACGAGATGGCATGTTCTATTCGATTTACCACAACCCTTGCCCGTGAACCCCTAACCTACTGATCTTCAGCTGTGCGTGCAGGGTCCCAATCTCTTTACAAGAAAGTTTATCACATAGTTACCGAAAATGCTAAACAGTAATAAATCAGTTTCGATATTTTACACCGGGATTCGTACCACACTCATAGCCCATGGACCACATGATATATAATAAGATAAATACTCCCTAGGGACCCAGTTTAGGTATGATCACCACACACTCCTAACGGAAGGGTAGGAGCCATACTTACCATTAATTATTATTTTATTCAAATTATGGTTTAATTTAAGGGAGTGCCTAATTACGGTGTTCATGTAATGATTATGATCATTATATTAATATTTTACGTAAATGATATTTTGCTCATCGAGGATGATGTAGGAACATTATCAATGGTAAAGGTCTAGTTATCAACACAGTTCGATATGAAAAACCTGAGTGAAGCGAGTTATGTTTTGGAAATCACGGTAAAACGAGATCGCCAAAAAATGATTCTCTCGCAGTCAGAGACTGTGTATATAGATAAGGTTCTAGCTAGATTTCGCATGCAGGACTCCAACAAGGATTTTGTGCCATTCAGACATAACCTGAAACTGTCTAAGGATCAAGATCCTAAAACACCTAAAGAGAAAACAGAAATACAGAAATACCTTATGCTTCGCCATTAGGTAGCCTAATGTATGTTATGCATTGCATAAGGCCAAATATCTGTTTCGCAGTTGGCATGGTGGGTTGGTTTCAGTCAAATCCGGGTCCAGTTCACTAGCTTTATTTTCATGCTAGGAGAAGTAGCTATTAGTTGGCAGAGTGTGAAGCAGAAGTGCACTGCGGACTTTGCCATAGAAGCTGAGTATGTTGCAGCGTGCAAGACAGCAAAGGAGGCGGTATGGCTAAAGAAATTTCTTATGAACTTGGGGTACATACCAGAGGCTCAGTTACCTATTGTGCTTATTACACCAATAGTGGAGCGATATATAGCACCGACCAAGGAGCCAAGGTATCACCAGAAGAGGAAGCACATCGAGCGTAAATTCCACATAACTCGGTAGTTTTTAAAGCAAGGATGAGTAGCGGTGACACATATTGCATTTGCAGATAATATTATTGATCTCTTCACCAAAGTAATACCTCTCAAGGCATTCAAGCGACATGTAGATACGATAGGAGTCAAAACCATTTTGCTTCACTAGACCAAGTGGAAGATTATTGGAGTTAATATGTTTTAAGCTTATAAAACTCTATTTTGATCAATTAATAAAGGATTAATGTTATTATATGAGATGCATACTGGTACGTAATATAGTTACGTGTTCTTGTTAGAACAGAGAGCCATGGCTATATGGTAGTCCATCGAATTGAAGACTAAGTGGATTAATCCCATGTAACCTAAATTAGTTCACAGCTATGATTAGGTTAGTCACCTTATCATGTTAGATTATTGGGGTGACAGTATATGAGTGTCTTCACTATGGTCATCACAAGATATAGTATCTGTAGCTAAACGAAACCAACACGGTACACAGATTGGTGAGTAGACACCAGTGCACTAAGCCGTGTTTCTGCTTAGGGTAAAACGATCATAAACCCTGAGGAACCAAACCTGATAGGCTAACCTGTTGTATGATGCTTTAGCACATCATTATATGCGGGTTTCGTTAGGTGACCTAAAATCATAGTGTGCTAGGTTACCCGACTAGCGTCGTATCAGCGTGTCACTCTTGTAGGCCATCTATACCCCCCAACGGGAGGAGTGTTTTTTGTTCTGACTTGTGTCATATTAAACCCAAACCTAGTGGTCATCAGTTGGACTGTTGACTGGATCTGGTTACTCAATAGGATAATCAGAGGTACGACGTACGCAGTCAATCTGGAAGGAACCGAGTCATATGAGTACTCGAGTTTGATGGTATTCTCCACCGCTCGAGTCACGTTAAGGCACCCAGTCGAGGGACAGTGGGTTTACCACTACTAAGCGGAGAACATGGGTATACGGAAGAATATAGTAAGTCCAAGGAGAATAGAATACAGTCTGTGTCGCACTCTTGGTGGCTACGCAGGTTAACTCAAACTCAGAGGATCAATGGTAAACTCGAATAGTGTCAATCAAGTTCAAGTTGGAACCCATGAACCCTGATCCCTAAAGTTTCCACCTTATTGACATTATATATGTACGGTCCTTATACTATCTCCTCGAAACACATTGTGGGCACCAAAATTAGCCCACGGGTCGAACCCGACTCGCACACGCAAAATTGGCCCGCACACAATGGCCCACAAGTCAAACCCGACCCGCACACGCGAAATCAGCCCGCACACAACGGCCCACATGCGAAACATGGCCTGCACACAACGGCCCACATGCAAAACATGACTCGCACACAACGGCCCACATGCAAACTCGGCCCGCACACAATGGCCCGCGAGTCGAACCCGACCCATACATGCAAACTCGGCCCGCACACAACGGCCCACATACGGACACGTTCTGCGTACAACGGCCCGTATATGCGACAGACCTGACTCAACGTTTATAGGTGCAAAAATTGTACCGGACCGGATCAAAGCGGCATGGGCCCGCGCAATGGCCCAAAAGGGTAAGCCCGCCCGGGTTTATGGGCCCACTCTATGGGGCTCATAGATCAAGCCCTCCCCCTTATTGGGCCCGAACAACGACCCAATAAGGGCCCAGCAAGGAGGCCCAAAACCGGTACCACGTCATCAGCGCCACGTCATCACTGCCATATCGGGCACATGCCTACACTATAAAAGGACCCCCAAGGCATCCAGGGAGGGGGTTGGTCATTCAATCAGAGGAAGAGAGGATCCCAGAGCAAGTGCTAGAGTTCAATTCTCCCCTTCTTATTCTCTTCTAGTTGCTCCGTGCAACCCCCACTGTAAAAAGCTTCTCTCGGCCTGTCGAGAGAACGCTTCCCCACCTTTATATTTATTATAGTGGAAACCAGGTGGCACCTCTCGCCCGGAGACGTAGGTCGTCAGACCGAACTTCGACAACAACTCCACGTGTCATCTCTCTCATTCTCAACTTTCTAATCTCTAACTCTACAAACCATCCACATTCAATCAAGGCTGTGGGGCGGGGTTCCCGATCAAGGCGGCTCGAAAATTTCCCCCCACAATCTTTGGAGCCGTCTATGGGATATCGATAGAGGTCTTACCCACACCTCTACCGACTCCTATTCAGCTTGTGGTGATGAGCCATAAGTCCTCCTCCAAATCAACCTCAACGCCTTCATCACATCGACATCAACTCACAAAATGGTGAAGGTCAGCACCAACCCACCAAAGGCGGGTGCTGACCGGACAATCGACGTGCAAATCGAAGAAGAACAAGAAGTCTCGATTGCAACCAACCGAAGAAATGTTCATAAGCGACTGGGGCCACAAGGAAGTCATCCGGGAAGCCACAGGAATCGGCAGGACCCACCATTCCCGAGACAGCGATCTGGCAAAGAGCACGCCACCCAAGGGGACAATGGTCTAACTACATACCAAATTTCGGCTGCTAATTTCCAGCTGTTGAACCTTCTCAAAAGGAACACAGCCCTCGAGCAAGAGAGGGATTTCCTAAAGAAGGCGGCTGAAAGAGTGGGGGTTGTGGCCCATAACTCTCTAGCTACTGATGAAGACCAACCAAGGACTCGCCCGGCCGTGAGTCATCATCTTGAAGAACCACATGTGCCAAAAATCGAGAGGCGTAAGGTATCCACACAAGCACCAAGGCAAACGGTGTGTGATCGCCTCAACGTTGATGGTGCGCCAAGCTATCACCGAGAAGGATCGCCTCAGTCAATAGGGTCCACTGGATGTTCTATCCCTTCGCACATGAAAGCAACAGATGCCAGCGAGCTGCTCAACCGACTAAGGCATACTGCCGACGTGGGACACCGCCATCAAGACCGCAGGCAGCTAATCACCTCGGTGGGGCCACTATATCCCAAGGTTCTTGCAACACCATTTCCTATGGGTTGGCGAACACCGAGCCTGCCAAAGTTCAACTGCATCCAGGGAGACCCTGCTCTCCATATCCTAGCCTACAAGCAGGCCCTGACGCCCTACGAGTATGAGAACCATGTTCTCTGCCGTATGTTTACGGGAAGCCTCGAGGGACCTGCCCTCGACTGGTACTACACACTGCCTATCGGTACGGTGGCCACATTCAAAGAGTTGGCTGAACTCTTCATAGACCATTATCGGCTAAAGTTAAAGCCGAAAAAGAGGCTGGATACACTCTACCAGCTGAAGATGGGCTCCGATAATGAGGAGGCCATCATGCTGGCATTCCAGAATGCTATCCGGCCAGAGCTCCATGTCTACACTGACTTCATCCGGTATCCTCCCAGTAACTTGGAAGCGATGTTCAAACGCGTACAGCGGGAGATAGAGGTGGAAGATAATCAGCGGGCCAGAAGACTGCGAGATCCGAAAGCCCCTCCAGCAGAAAAGAGGTGAACTCCAAGGGAGCAAAGGGTGTTTACTGAGCTGAACACCTCCATTGAAGATATCTTTGCCTACTTGCAGAACAAGCCCTTTTGCAAATGGCCACAGCCTCTCTCTCCAAATTTTGACCAGGCGGGAGATACGACAGCCTGCTGTGAGTTCCATCGCAGCCATGGCCACCCAACCTCTATATGTCGGAAGCTAAAGCATCACATCGAAGACCTGATCCAAGAAGGGCGGCTCTATGGCTACCTCGCTAACAAGGAACCAGGTCGAGAGAAGTAAAGGCAGCAGCAGGGGAGAAAGAAAGTCAACATAATACGTAGATGCATAATCATAACGTCCGTTGGGTAACCTCTGAAAAAGTATAACTGCAACTTTGTTATATCAATAAAGTGTCTTTTTTTTCTCAAAATCAAATCTCTCGAAGTTCGATTCCACCATATTAAGGCATAAAAAAAAAAGGCTCCTGGCAACCTAGGTCAACCAAAGACCTTCGATTCCGCCCATTCAAGTCGGAAGCTCGAAGGCAATTCGGCTACGCCCTCTCGAGGCTAAAGTCCGATAAAAAGGCTCCTGGCAACCCAGGTCAACCAAAGACCTTTGATTCCGCCCATTCAAGTCGGAAGCTCGAAGGCAATTCGGCTACGCCCTTTCAAGGCAAAAGTCCGATAAAAAGGCTCCTGGCAACCCAGGTCAATCAAAGACCTTCGATTCCGCCCATTCAAGTCAGAAGCTCGAAGGCAATTCGACTACGCCCTCTCGAGGCTAAAGTCCGATAAAAAGGCTCCTGGCAACCCAGGTCAACCAAAGACCTTCGATTCCGCCCATTCAAGTCGGAAGCTCGAAGGTAATTCGGCTACGCCCTCTCGAGGCTAAAGTTCGATAAAAAGGCTCCTGGCAACCCAGGTCAACCAAAGACCTTCGATTCCGCCCATTCAAGTCGGAAGCTCGAAGACAATTCGGCTACGCCCTCTCGAGGCTAAAGTCCGATAAAAAGGCTCCTGGCAACCCAAGTCAACCAAAGACCTTCGATTCCGCCCATTCAAGTCGGAAGCTCGAAGGCAATTCGGCTACGCCCTTTCAAGGCAAAAGTCCGATAAAAAGGCTCCTGGCAACCCAGGTCAATCAAAGACCTTCGATTCCGCCCATTCAAGTTGGAAGCTCGAAGGCAATTCGGCTACACCCTCTCGAGGCTAAAGTCCGATAAAAGAATCCTGGCAACCCAGGTCAACCAAAGACCTTTGATTTCGCCCATTCAAGTCGGAAGCTCGAAGGCAATTCGGCTACGCCCTCTCGAGGCTAAAGTCCGATAAAAAGCTCCTGGTAACCCAGGTCAACCAAATACTTTCGATTCCACCCATTCAAGTCGGAAGCTCGAAGGCAATTCGGCTACGCCCTTTCAAGGCGAAAGTCGGATAAAAATGCTCCTGACAATCCAGGTCAAGCTAAACTATCAACTATACTTATCTGAGACGATGAGAATAAGTCCAAGGCAGACGTCGCCGCTTTGACATGCACCAAGTTCAAGGAGACATCCTTGGCACTCGAAGACAAAGTTCAAGGTGACCAATGCCTCGGCACTCTACAAGCCCAAGGCCCAGCCCTTGGCACTCGAAGACAAAGTCCGAGGTGACCAATGCCTCGGCACTCTACAAGCCCAAGGCCCAGCCCTTGGCACTCGAAGACAAAGTCCGAGGTGACCAATGCCTCGGCACTCTACAAGCCCAAGGCCCAGCCCTTGGCACTCGAAGACAAAGTCCGAGGTGACCAATGCCTCGGCACTCTACAAGCCCAAGGCCCAGCCCTTGGCACTCGAAGACAAAGTCCGAGGTGACCAATGCCTCGGCACTCTACAAACCCAAGGCCCAGCCCTTGGCACTCGAACACAAAGTCCGAGGTGACCAATGCCTCGGCAATCTATAAGCCCAAGGCCCTACCCTTGGTACTCGAAGACATAGGCCGAGGCGACCAATGCCTCGGCACTCTACAAGCCCAAGGCCCAGCCCTTGGCACTCGAAGACAAAGTCCGAGGTGACCAATGCCTCGGCACTCTATAAGCCCAAGGCCCAGTCTTTGGCACTCGAAGACAAAGTCCGAGGCGACCAGCACCTCGGTACTCTACAAGCCCAAGGCCCAGCCCTTGGCACTTGAAGATAAAGTTCGAGGCGACCAACACCTTGGCACTCTACAAGCCCAAGGCCCAGCCCTTGGCATTCGAAGACAAAGTCCGAGACGTCGTCGCCGACGTATTGGCATTCGATCAAAAGTCCAAGCTTAGTCTTGTCACTCAGGTCCAAGCATCAGATTGTCACTGGCCATCACCTTTTTTCGACGACTAACGGTTCCAAACCGGTCAGGGGGTGGTTGGTCTGACTCTGTCAGTGCGTGTCTCCACACTGGTGCAGTCGACGGTGGGTAACACGGGATAAAATGGTGCTTTCTTGATCCTGGCCAAGTCAACACCCTCACGTGACCGTAGTACCTGGTGAATACAGTAACCAGGTACGGTAATACATTGGGTGAAGACCGGCTGGCCATCGTGCGGCGTCATCCTAGATTATCTCTAAGAAACCCCCTCGAATATAGCATTGTCCCTCGCCGACATCCCCGCGCACCAGCGTTTTACCGAAAAAGTGTCGGTTTCAAATGGGGCTGAAATTCGAAAAACATATTATTTTCAATACCGACACTTTTTGGCCTCTTCTAGCAGCCCCAATAATGGGGTGTCGACATCAACAAGCAGCCCCCCCTCGGTTTCGCACAAAAATCGAGTGGGGAAGGGGTGACGGCATACCATCAGCAGCACACCCCTCGGTTTTGTCAGAAAACCGAGAGGGGGTGTGTGTCGGCATCAACAAGCAACCCCCCCTAAGTTTCGCATAAAAACCGAGTGGGGAGGGGGTGACGGCACACCATCAGCACACCCCTCGGTTTCGTCAGAAAACCAAGAGGGTGTGTGTGTCGGCATCAATAAGCAACCCCCTCTCAGTTTCGCACAAAAACTGAGTGGGGAGGGGGTGACGGCATACCATCAGCGCACCCCTCGGTTTTGTCAGAAAACCGAGAGGGAGTGTGTGTTGGCATCAACAAGCAGCCCTCCCTCGGTTTCGCACAAAAACCGAGTGGGAAGGGGGTGACGACACACCATCAGCAGCACACCCCTCGATTTTATCAGAAAACTGAGAGGGGGTGTGTGTCGGTATCAACAAGCAGCCCCCCCTCGGTTTTGCACAAAAATCGAGTGAGGAAGGGGTGACGGCACACCATTAGCAGCACACCCCTCGGTTTTGTCAGAAAACCGAGAGGGGGTGTGTGTCGGCATCAACAAGCAACCCCCCCTCGGTTTCGCACAAAAACCGAGTGGGGAGGGGGTGACGGCACACCATCAGCACACCCCTCGGTTTCGTCAGAAAACCGAGAGGGGGTATGTGTCGGCATCAACAAGCAACCCCCCCTCGGTTTCGCACAAAAACCGAGTGGGGAGTGGGTGATAGCACACCATCAGCACACCCCTCGGTTTCGTCAGAAAACCGAGAGGGGGTATGTGTTGGCATCAACAAGTAGCCCCCCCTCGGTTTCGCACAAAAACCGAGTGGAAAGGGGGTGACGACACACCATCAGCAAGACACCCCTCGGTTTCGTAAGAAAACTGAGAGGGGGTGTGTGTCGGCATCAACGAGCAGCCCCCCCTCGATTTCGCATAAAAAATCAAGTGGGGAGGGGGTGATGACACACCATCAGCAGCCTACCTCTCGGTTTTGCAAAAAACCGAGAGGGGAGGGGGTGTCGGCACCAACAACAGTCCACCTCTCGGTTTCATCAAAAAAACCAAGAGGGTCGGGGTGTTCAGCATCAACAATAGTCCACCTCTCGGTTTCGTCAAAAAACCGAGAGGGTGGGTGTTCGGCATCAACAACAGTCCACCCCTCGATTTCGTCAAAAATCGAGAGGGGAGGGGGTCTCGGTGTCTACAATAGCCTAGCACGGATCTGCTCGGAGAGGCTCCGGTACAACGGCGATAACTTTGGGTCACAAACTCCGATTGTGCTGAAATTTGGACTGTAAATAGAGAACTACGACCCACAACTTTTGCATCTAGTTTGAGGACATTTGAACATCTATAACTCTTGCAACAATAGAAACATCGTTGATCTTCAGTGTAAAATCTGGACAGCGGATCTGCTCGGAGATGCTTCGGTACAACGGCCATAACTTTTGCCCATGAACTCTGATTAGGTTAAAATTTGGACTGTAAATAGAGAACTACGAGCCACAACTTTTACATCTAGTTTGAGGTCATTTGAACTTCTATAGCTTCTGTAACAATAGAAACATCATTGATCTTCAGTGCAAAATCTGGACAGCGGATCTGTTCAGAGAGGCTTTGGTACAATGGTCATAACTTTTGATCACAAACTCCGATTGGGCTGAAATTTGGACTGTATATAAAGAACTCCGATATGCAACTTTGAATCTAGTTTGAAGTCATTTGGAGTTCTATATCTCTTGCAACAATAAAAACACCGTGGATCTCCTGTGCAAAACCAGGACATTAAGAAAAGGGTCTCGGTACTCTCTCGGTATACTCTCGGTCAGGAAGAGGGAAAAGGGTCTCGGTACCCTCTCGGTATACTCTTGGTCGAAAAATACACTAATTTTTCGAAAATGCCTCCTCGCAAAACCGAGACTTTTTGGCTCGCACCAAAAGGGTCTCGGCGTCGGCAGAAGGCAAAGGAGTCTCGGCATCCTATCGGTCGGGAAAAGGCAAAAGGGTCTCGGTACCCTCTCGGTATCCTCTCGGTATACTCTCGGTCGGAAAATACACTAATTTTTTGAGAACGCCTCCTCACAAAACTGAGACTTTTTGGCTCGCACCAAAAGGATCTCGACGTCGGCAGAAGGCACAGGAGTCTCGGCATCCTCTCGGTCGGGAAAAGGCAAAAGGGTCTCGGTACCCTCTCGGTATCCTCTTGGTACCCTCTCGGTATCCTCTCGGTATACTCTCGGTCGAAAAATACACTAATTTTTCGAGAACGCCTCCTCGCAAAACCGAGGCTTTTTGGCTCGCACCAAAAGGGTCTCGGCGTCGGCAGAAGGCAAAGGAGTCTCGGCATCCTCTCGGTCGGGAAAAGGCAAAAGGGTCTCGGTACCCTCTCGGTATCCTCTCGGTCGGAAAACACACTGCTTCTTCTGATACGCCCACTTGCAAAACCGAGACTTTTTGGCTCGGGCCAAAAGGGTCTCGGCATCGGCAGAAGGAGACTCTGCTAATACGAACCGCGACACCGACAACCCTTGTCAACCATGCCAGAATCCTAAGGCGTTTGCACCTTGGAATCTCAGCCGACCCAGGGGGTCCTGACCCGACTGGGAGGGGGTAACTGTGGGTGCAAAAATTGTACCGGACCGGATCAGAGCGGTATGGGCCCGCGCAACGGCCCAAGTGGGTAACCCCACCCGAGTTCACGGGCCCACTCTACGGGGCTCACAGATCAAGCCCTCCCCCTTATTGGGCCCGAACAACAGCCCAATAAGGGCCCAGTAAGGAGGCCCAGAACCAGTACCATGTCATCAGCGCCACGTTATCACTGCCATATCGGGCACATGCCTACGCTATAAAAGGACCCCCAAGGCATCCAGGGAGGGGGTTGGTCATTCAATCAGAGAAAGAGAGGATCCCAGAGCAAGTGTTAGAGCTCAATTCCCCTCTTCTTATTCTCTTCTAGTTGCTCCGTGCAACCCCCACTGTAAAAAGCTTCTCTCGGCCTGTCGAGTGAACGCTTCCCCACCTTTATATTTATTATAGTGGAAACCAGGTGGCACCTCTCGCCCGGAGACGTAGGTCGTCAGACCGAACTTCGACAGCAACTCCACGTGTCATCTCTCTCATTCTCATTCTCAATTTTTTAATCTCCCATAATCTCCTGATCAAATATTCACCGCACCTGGCTTACCACCTCTGAGTCCCCGAGTCCTGGCATCTGTAATCTTCATGTGTTTGCAATAAAGACGACCCGAATCTTTTTTCTGCGCATACAGATTTGAGTCCCTGCGATTCGGGTCGTATTTATTTCAAACACACGAAGATTACAGATACAGGGACCCGGGGACTCGGCGGTGGTGAGCCGGGTGCGGTGAATATTTGATCATGAGATTATGGGAGAGATCCTCTGGAGGGTCCCTTTGATCTACGTCTCAATGTGGTATTCGTGCAAGAGCTCTGAAGGGATTGCCCAGGACAGAGGTCTTTACAGGGTGAGGGTTTTCGAGAGGCTAAGGAGTATCCACTGTTGCTTTTGTCCCTTCCGTGCTTCGTGCTTTCTCAGCTAGGAGGTTTTTGGCTTCGTTCCTCGGTCTTCATATCTCCCTCGATCCTTGCTAGACCTCGACGTCCTTAATCGTCAGTTCATGGCGTCGATTGTGCTATTGGCGTCTACTTTGGCTTTGGCTTTTGGCTTTGGCGTGGCTCTAGCTTTTGCTTTGCTTTGGTGCTTGCGCTTGAACGTAGGCGGGTAGAGGCTTGCGATGCTTTAGTTCTTCCGGACTTCGCATCGTATCGGCTAGAACATGTGGTGCTTTGCTCGTAACCGGCATAGTTGCTTGGCTTTGGCACTTGCGTTGCTTTGGCACGGGCTTTACCGGTGCTTTTGCTTCGGCTTCTTACGTTGGCTTTGGCTTTGGCTTTGGCTCGATCTTTTTGTCGAACGGCGATGGCTACTTCTTCAAGGCTTCTTTATTCTTCAGGCTTCCTCGATGGTTATGGCGTCGGCTTGGCTTCTCTTCTTCTTCGAGCTTCTTTGGCGTGATCGGATTTGAAGGTTTCTTTTGAAGACGGCGGGGGTAGCACCGATCTCCGTACGATGGTTGTAGCGTCGGTTTTTATTGATGAAGACGACGAAGGTAGCACCGGTCTTCGTGCGACGATTGTAGCGTTAGCTTTTGTTGATGAAGACAGCAGGGGTAGCACTGGTCTTCGTGCGATGGTTGTAGCGTCGACTTTTGTTGATGAAGACGGCAGGGGTAGCACCGGCTTTAGGCCTTCTTCTCCAAGCTTTCTTATTCGTGCGAGGAGTCGATGCCTTTGTTGAAGACGACAGGTGTTGTCGGCTTCGATCTTCTTCTCCGGTCTTTGCTTATGGCATCTTCGGAGTTGATGAAGATCGTTGAAGAAGTCGGGGTGACGACGACTCCGGGTCTTCTTTTCTAAGCTTTCTTCTTTATGCGAGGAGTCGAAGGTTGATCTTCGAGTGCAAGTTCTTTACGTTGATGAGGACTTAATGGGCTAAGTGTTCCCGTAGGACGCGCTTGTCGTGCCTTGTGAAGCCTTCGGTCTTCAAGCGTTGGAGTTTCTTTTTGCAGAGCCCTTTCGTCTTCAGCTTTTTGGACCCTTGATGCCTTCCCCACCCCTTCTATTTATAGGCAAAGGGGGGAGGTTGGGAGAGATATGGCTGCAATCTTTTGGTTGTATTCAATATCTCCCCCCATAACCATCAAGATATTGTTCCCTTATTTGGGGGGAACAACCTTGATCCTTTTCTTTTTTGTAGGGATGGTTATGGGCAAGATGTGACTTGATCTTTGAAGATACATCATCATCTTTGCACCTTCCAATTGCATAGCGACACGACGTCATCTTGTCCGTCGGATCGAGGGATCGTCGCGGATCTACAGTTGTGTAGACGTCCACGCCACCTCCTCCCGCATCGAGGCGGTTATAATTTTTTTTCTTTTCTTTTCTTTTTCTTTTCTTCCCTTTATGGCCAGCCACACCTCCCCATGGGGAAGGGGCATGGTTTTCCATGAAGGGGGGGGGCCAGTGGGCCCTCTTTTTGTGTTCGAGTTACGGGTCCAATGGGGCCCGTTTGAGTTGAGTTAGGTCCGCTTTATATGTTGGTCATTGTGTGAGGGCCGAGTTTGCATGCGGGCCGTTATGTGCGGGCCGTGTTCGCATGTGGGCCATTGTATGTGGGTCGAGTTTGTATGCAGGCCATTGTGTGTGGGTTGTGTTCGTATGTGGGCCGTTGTTTATGGACTGAGTTTGCATGCGGGCCATTATGTGCGGGCCGTGTTCGTATATGGGCCATTGTGTGCGGGCCAAGTTTGCATACGGGCCATGTTTATATGCGGGCCGTTGTGTGCGGGTTCAAAATCACAAAAAAAAGCTTGGAGAAGAAGGCCTGAAGCCAGTGCTACCCCTGTCGTCTTCATTAACAAAGGCCGACGCTACAACCGTCGCACGGAGATCGGTGCTACCCCTGCCGTCTTCATCAACAAAAACCGACGCTACAACTGTCGCACGGAGATCGGTGCTACCCCCACTGTCTTTATCAACAAAAATCGATGCTACAACCGTTGCACGAAGATCGGTGCTACCCCCGCCGTCTTCAAAAGAAACCTTCAACTCTGATCACGCCAAAGAAGCTTGAAGAAGAAAAGAAGTCAAGCTGATGCCACAACCATCGAGGAAGCTGAAAGAATATAGAAGCCTTGAAGAAGTATCCATCGCCGTTCGAGAAGATCGAAGATCGAGTCAAAGCTAAAGCCAAAGCCAATACAAGAAGCCAAAGCAAAAGCACCGGTAAAGCCCGCGCCAAAGCAATGCACGTGCCAAAGCCAAGCAACTACGACGATCACGAGCAAAGCACCGCAAGTTCTAGCCGATACGACATGAAGTCCGAAAGAACTAAAGCACCGCAAGCCTCTACCCGCCTACGTTCAAGCACAAGCACCAAAGCAAAGCAAAAGCCAGAGCCATGCCAAAGCAACGCAAAAGCCGAAAGCTAAAGCCAAAGCCGATGCCAAAAGCACGATCGACGCCACAAACCGACGATCAAGGATGCCGAGGTCTAGCAAGGATCGAGGAAGACACGAAGACCGAGGAACGAAGTCAAAAACCCCCTAGTCGAGAAAGTACAATGCACGGAAGGGACAAAAGCAACGGCCAATACTCCTTAGCCTCTCAAGAAACCCTTATCCTATAAAGACCTCTGTCCTGGACAACCCCTTCAGAGCTCTCGCATGAATACCATGTGGAGACGCGGATCAAAGGGACCCTCCAGAGGATCTCTCCCATAATCTCTTGATCAAATATTCGTCGTACCCGGCTCACCACCCCCGAGTCCCCGGGTCCCAGTATCTGTAATCTTCGTGTGCTCACAATAAAGACAACCCGGATCTTTTTCTGCGCATACAGATTTCTGGCACGCCCGGTTGGACCTCCTCTCGTTTCATCCGTACGTCTGAAGGAGTTACTGCAAGTTCACCATGGCCGGGACGAACGATGATATGTTTGCTCCAACAAGCCTTTCACCTATCGCCAAGTCTCCACTACTCCAGTATGGCGATCCAGAAAACCTAGAGGATGACGTTCCCCTAGTAGTACGCGTCTACACTTGGCGTACTCGGACCCTTACGGACGTCTTCACGCTAGAAACTGCTGCCAAAGACGCTCGTCAAATCACCGAGAGGCCTTGGTGCATGAAGAAATGAGTCTCGATCCTGGAGCCTTTGTCCAGAAATTTGGGGAGGACCAGCCCTAACCCCGAGCCTGTTCAGGTTCTCCAGTGGACTTTGCACCTCCTTTGCAGGGGACAAACGTCCATCATTAAGCAGAAGCAAGTTGGCGCAACTATATTTCTGACAATGACGGTGACGATGCGGGCATGCAACACCAAGACATCCTGCGTCATTATCTTCCTTCTGCTCTCCACCTCCAAGTCATGCAAATGGATGAGCCATGGCGCAAATCACCCGGATAATGGAGGAAAAGGACCGACACATCAACACCTTGCTTCAAAGGCTAAGTGCGAGGGATGCTACGACATTCAGCCAACCTCCTGCTTCTCCAGTAGCTGCTCCAGCTCCATCTCTAACTCCCGCTCCTGCAGAAGTTATTTCGATAATTTTAGCGACTACTTCCGCACTCTCCTCGGCTCCCATGCCAGTCTCGGTGGCCGTGCAACCTTCGATGGCAGCAACGATGAATGCCCAGCAAATACAAGCATTGGTGGCCGACATGATGCGTTCCCATGGCGGTAGTCTTCCTCCGATCATGGCGGCATACTTAAAGCCTTACACCATAAGGATCCAACAACTGTGCTTCCCCACCGGGTTCCAGCCGCTAAAATTCTAGCACTTCAACGGGAAGGGTGATCCAAGACAACACATTACCCACTTCATCGAAACTTGCAACAACGCTGGCACATATGGCGACGAGATGGTGAAACAGTTTGTTCGTACCCTCAAAGGTAATGCTTTTGACTGGTATGTTGATCTTCCTCCAGGGTCCATCGACAGCTGGGATCAGATGGAGAGGGAGTTCCTTAACCGCTTCTACAGCACTCGGCGCATCGTCAGCATGACCGAACTTACTACTGTCAAACAAAGGAAGGATGAATCAGTGATCGACTATATCGATCGATGGAGGAACCTCGCGCTAAATTCACGAGACCGCTTGTTTAAAGACTCGGCCATCGAGATATGTACCCAAGGCATGCACTAGGACTTGCTCTATATCCTTAAGGGGATCAAGCCTCGGTCCTTTAAAGAACTTGCAACTCGAGCTCACGATATGGAGCTCAGTTTGGCAAGTCGCGGGGACTCAAAGAGTAAAGACTTCCTGAAGGTGGAAAAGAAAGACAAGCCACCTGCGCCCAAACTAAAGCAAGTCAACATTGTCGATATCGCTTCAACATCCAAGCCACTCAAGATCGGTGGCAAGCCGGATCAAGGAAAAGGAGCTGCCATACCGCCGCCTCCACCTCAAAGATAATCAAGGATGACTCTTGAAGAGATCGAATCTAAAGAGTATCATTTCCCAGACTCGAAAGTCTCCTCAATATTTGATCAACTGCTACAGGAGAAGATGATCGAACTTCCTCCTTCAAAGAGGCCCGAGCAGATATATCGTGTCGACGATCCACTCTTCTGCATACCATCAAGTGGTTAGTCATCCTATCGAGAAATGATTCGTCTTCAAAGAAAGAATCATGACGCTCGCAAAGCAAGGGAAGATCAAAATCGACTCCGGTGACGTCGCAACAGCAAACATAACGTTCATCACCTTCGGTTCCTTTCGGCCGGTGCTCATTGCTGCACAACAGAAAAGGCCCAAGTTGCACATCAATCTTCAAAGGTCCATTGCGAAGTTAGCTTCATGACTAAAAGTTCCAAAGCGATGACGGCGTGCTCCTACGCTTGCTGAGGAAGAAACGCCATTGCCACGGGGGCAACCGTCGCTCACGTCGGCACCTCTCCCGAGCAAAGTCATGTCTCAATGAATTCTCCAAGCGAGGTATAAGCAAAGAGACCCAGAGGTCGGTCTGTTAGGCCAGCTTTCGGATAAATTCGACTACCACGTTCTCTACTCCAAGCCTTCATCTGTCTCAATAGAAGAGATCAAACCCACTGGCTGGGGATCAGAAGACGAGCCAGTAGAGTCACCAGAAGAGCAAGCCTCCCCAACCCATGAAGAACCTGTAGCTACCACTCCAAACCTTCACCTTGGTGAGGGAGAATCCACCGATGAATATGTTGGAAATAAATCCATGGTAGAGGCCCGCAGCGGAAGCAAAGTGAAGGTCCGAGGACCGTGAGCGGTGTGCGTTACATATCAAAATTTTCATCGAAACGATCTACATATGCGTGTATGAATCTAGCATGGCAACTACGCGAACCCCTAACGATGATCTAACGCGAAAGAACAAACTAGCATGAATGCATATTCTAATTATGTTAGATCTACTTGTTAGAGGTCATACCTGCGTGCGGAATCTTTCACCGCGACAAATTTCTTCTTTGTCGATGGAGACGGGCTACGGATCTGCTCGACATAGCTTCGGTGCGACGGCCATAACTTTCTACGCCGAACTCTGATTGGGCTGAAATTTGGACTGAAGGTAGCCAACTTCGAGACGCAACTTTTCCAACAAGTTTCACGTCGTTTGGACTTCTGTAGCTCCCGAAATCGCAGAAACAACGTTAATTTTCTGTGCAGATTCTGGACAGCAAAAGGTTGCGGGAGACGCCTTCTAGTTCACCCGATCTCACACGATGCACGGCACCTCGTCGATGGATCTTTGAGTGCCTCCATACGACGAGCCTTCTCCTTCTACAAAACACCACGTGAGGAAGACGAGTCGCCATCCAATGGCGCAAGCGAGGGAGAGAGAGACGAGAGAGGAGATCCGAAGAGAGGAGAGGGGGGCGGCTAGGGTTTCCCCATGCCATGGCCGGCCCTAGGGCTTGCATGGCTCTATTTATTTCGTGCACCCTCTCTCTCCTTCTCATATATAGGGCCGGCCTATTCATATGGATAAGGACAGTATGGATAAGGATGATAGATTCAAACCTTATCCCTATATATCTCTTCTTTATCTCTATCCTTTCCTTGTTTTCGAAACAGTCAAAACCAGCCCGTTTTCTGCGCCTCATAACCGGCCCCTTCATCGGAGGCAACAACCTCCCGAAACTAATGGGGCCGGCCTTGACCAGTCTCTCAACACTTTGGGCCGGCCCCCTTAGTGCATAGTGGCACATGGTATGACCAAAACGCCCTTATGCCACTAGTTGGCCGTTCCTCGTGTACGAGACTTTGCAAGGCACACATAAGTGAAGTGCACCAGTGATTTCACTATTCTCTGAGGTTCCCGTAGGATGCCCCTAGTGAAGTCAACTAGTCAACTCGCAACATGTCCCGGTGCATCGCACCCATGTGGCAAAGTCCACTTATGGCAAGGAATTGCTACATGCGTCTCTGCACTAACCTAGGGTTTCCCCTTAGTGCACACACGTAGCTACGCATCTACCATGCACTAGTGCGAAGCACTCACGGAGCGTATGCTTGGACTTCTCGCTTCCTCTAACTACGTTCTGTGTTTTGAGGAGATGGTATAAGAACCGTACATAATGTCGATAAGGTGGAACCTTCAGGGACCAGGGTTCATGGCTTCCAACTCAGACTCGATTGACACACTACCCGAGTGTACCATCGATCCTCTGAGTCCGAGTTAACCTGCGTAGCCACCCAGAGTGCGACGCAGGCTGCACTCCAATTCCCCCGGACTTACTATGTTCTCTCTCATACCCCTGCTCTCCGCTTAGTATGGTAAACTCGCTGTCCCTCCACTTGGTGCCATGATGCAACTCGAGCAGTGGAGAATACCGTCAGACTCGAGTACTCATATGACTCGGTTCCTTCCAGGTTAACCACGTACATCGTACCTCCGATAACTCTGTCGAGTAACCGGATCCGTCACCAGTCGAACTGATGACCACCTGGTCAGGGTTTAATACGACGTAGGTCAGACCAAGGAACGCACCACCCGTTAGGGGTGTGGATAGCCTGCAGGAGTGACATACTGATGCAACGCCAGCCGGGTAACCCAGTACACCGTGGTTTTGGATCACTGCATCCGGATCCTCACACATTGGTGCGCCAAAGCACCACACAACTGGTTAGTCCACCAGACATGGTTCCTCAGGGTTTAGGACCGTTTTACCCTAAGCAAAAACACGGTTTAGTGCACCGATGTCTGCTCATCGATCTGTGCACCGTGTTGGTTCCGTTCGGCCATAGACACTGTGCCTGGTAATGACCGTGGTGGAGACACCTACGCTCTGTCATCCCAACAGCTTATCCTGATAGGGCGACCAACCCTTATCAGAGCTGCGAACGTATTTAGGTTACATGGGACCAGTCCCTTGAGTCTCCCACTCAAGTGGATTACCATGTAGCCATGGCTCTCTGTTCTGTAATCAGAACACGTACTAAGGTACGTACCAATATGCAATCCTATACTATCAACCATACAAAGCTAAACACTAGGTTTTTACGAGCTATAGACCTCACCAATTCTAACAATCTCCCACTAGGTCTAACGAGGAATAACGGTGTTGAGCTCTGTAGCTTCTACATGCTGCCCAAAAGCCTTTGCAGGAATTCCCTAAAGGAATTGACAACATTGTCTGTAGATTCCACCTCAGTATCGCTACTTGCATTTCCTCATATAACTGTCAGATCAAGTGGAGTTTGTACTTGATGGGTTTCCCCTCACGGCGGTGCCTAGTCTCCTTGGACCTTGCTTACCGCTCTTCTGTTGTAACAACAGATAACTGAGCCTCTGGTACGCGTCCCAAGTTCTCTAAGAACTTCCTAAGCCTTACCACCTGATATACTACTTCGCACGCAACAACGTGCTAAGCATCTGTGGTAGAGTCTGTGATGCACTTGCTTCACACTCTACCAATTACCGCTTCTAATCCCAAAATAAAAATAATCCCTGAAATCGATTCTCTGAAACACACATCTGACACCAAAGTCAGATCCTGTGTGTCTAATCGATATCAGGACCTGTGAAGTGCAAGCTAACTCACAATCCTTACTTAACGAGGATTTCTGAGTATACCCTTCACATCGGTCTAAAGATCTGGACCCGGGTTCGACTGAAACCGACCCATCTTCCTGCTGCGCAATAGATATCTAGCCTCTTAAAACGAATCTGGCTAGAATCTTATCTTCATGCGTAGCCTGTGACAGCAAGAGAATCTTGCTCTGGTTGTCTCGAGTTACCTTGATTCCCAGAGCATATCTCGCCTCATTAGGGTCTTTCACATCGAATTGTGATGACTACAAACCTTTACCGTAAACAATATTCTTACATCATTTTCAATCAGTAAAATATCGTTAACGTAAAGTACTAAATACACCCTTGTAGCTATTTCACCTTTCTTGTACCAACTTGGTTTATCCTCATTCTGATCAAATCCGTGTGAGCGGATTCCCTTGATCAAAATAGACATTCCAACCTGGATGCTTGCATCAGTCCATAAATGGACCATTGCAACTTGCATTCCATATCTTCCTAACCTACTGACACAAAGCCTGAGGCTACATCATCCATATGTCCCTTTTCAATTTCCCGTTAGGGAATAACTGTCTTGACATCCATCAACCAGATCTCCCAACTATAATGGGCTGTGATGGATTAAGAGGATCCGTTATAGACTTAGGCATAGCTACCAGTGAGATGGTTTTGACATAGTCAATCCCTTCTCCTTTGGTAACTAATCTAGCTTCTTAAGTCTTAACCGGGTGCTCTTCTTATACACCTCCTACACCCTGAAGGGTGATAGTGCTATAAGTGTCAAGACTGTTCCAAGGGACATTGATGTAAGCTTGCCTCCATGGTCTTTTGTCAGTCAGAGCTGTCGGAAGCTCCCACTACTTCTTCGTAGCTCTAGGGATCATCCTCCTGAAACTCTGGATTAACTATCAAAGTTTCTCCATAGTATCTTTCAGGAGCTCTGATGGTCCCACAACGATGAGGTGGTGGTGGTACAAAGGAAGCTCCCACTACTTCTTCATAGCTCTAAGGATCATCCTCCTGAAACTCTGGATTAACTATCGAAGTTTCTCCATAGTATCTTTCAGGAGCTCTGATGGTCCCACAACGATGAGGTGGTGGTGGTACAAAGTGAATCGTTTCTACAATACCTGGTATACTAGTTTCTTGTATCATCTACTCCCACTACGTTTTTCAAATGCGCACTCTCTACCAGTACCCAGTAGTTCACCCAGAACTACCTTACTGATAAACTTATGGTCTTATAATATAATCTTGATCTAGGTAGATGGTGTTCGTAGAAACGATTACCTTCCTAACCTCAAGATCATAAAACAGTCCATCTTATGCCTCCTAAGGGTAACCTACAAACAGATATACCTGGAACTACATCTCCATCTCATCCCTCTTGTCGTTTTGCACAAGTGCAGGACAACTCTATATCTCGAGACACTATAGTGTCATCTTTCGCTTAGACCATAGCTCTCTATAGGTCTGAGGTACTGATCTAGATGAGAGATAGTTTCAGATATAAGCTACTGTTTTAAGGTACAACCCCACCAAAGGTGGGTAGTATACTTGGCAATATTCATCATACTACGGACCATGTCAAACAGAGTCCGATTCCTTCTCTCGGAGACTTCATTCTGACGTGTCATCCTTAGAGCATTTAACTGGGAGATAATCCCATACTCTCTCAGGATCCTATGGAACTCGTCCGATAGTGACTTATTTCTTCGATTAAATCGAAGAGTCTTCTATCGTCTAGACGCTCTTGGAACCATAGACGTCAAAATTAACTAACTCCAATACCTTAGTGGCCCTTTTAGTTATTCTGCCTTCTAGATAACATTCATAGGTTAGAAGGATCTCCGATGAATCTGTGAACAGAAACTCGGCCTTCTTTTACCTTTGAATTTATCTAAGGCAGAATATCTAAATCAGAGGGGTCACAAATGGGATAGCTTCTCCGAAGGATTTAGATGAATTTAAATTAGACGCTGCAGCTGTCATGATATCTATTTCCGAATTAGGATTAAATATAAAGAGATTATTCTGATCTATTTCTCTAGTAATGAAGTTATCTATTTAGTTTAAGATACACACCTACGGTGCTGTCTAAAACTAAAAACTTCATTTACCAAAGAGGAAACAGAACTACATCTCTAAAAAACAAAATCCGTATTTCGGAAAAACTAAGACAATCATATCTAACAGCTTCCGCAGCGGCTTATGGCATCAGTACCTATGTTAGGATTCCTTCACTATAAAGTAGCCTTCTGCTTTCCTTGAATATCTGTAGACCAGAAGTCTACATTCCAAGAAGCATAAGAACTGCTACTAGATAGCGACTCAGCTCCTAACATCCTGAGGTCATACTCAATCTTCAAATACCCCCTATGCTCGCCACAGCGGAAATACTTCCGTCCTTGGCGTTACCAGACTTAGGATTCCACACCAGTTTCTGCACTAGAATAGTTTTCGATCTCTTATAAGTTATTCCCTTAGGTTCTTCTAAAGAAGACCTAGGTTAAGCACTAAAGGCATTGCCTTTAATCTTGATCTCATCCTTTGTCTCTTGGAAATCTCCTTAGAAGTTCTGCATTTATCATCTCTAACTTGTTAAAGCTAAAGTCTCTGATAACGCCTTCGAAGGTTCCAGACAAGGATGCAAGACAGACGTCTTCCACCACCTCGTCATCTGGTACCATGTCTTGGGAATCTAGTTCGTTCTGGAACTCAAAGATGTGTTCCTGAACAAGCATACCCACTGACATCTCGGTACCGACAAGTATCTTAGTGGAAAAGCGATGAGTCGACTGACTTCGCCTTCCAGACATCTAATGCAAGTAAAACTTAATTAGAGAAGACCCGGCATATCTCTGACTCGCTTCTAAAGAATTGTCCGCAAGTCTGCTATAACATAGCACTTGCACATCTCCTTAGACTCTCGCCAGTCTTCATATGCCCTAGTTAGTGCCCTAGTGATATCTGGACCCATTAGGTCTAGTATAGGGATATTTAGATTGCATGCCAATGTACATTTACTACCCTAAGCATAAGCTAAAGATTGCGCTTCCACTCTACGTAGTTAGAGACCCGATAACTGGTTCTCTTATGGGATAGCAGATAGGGGAACTATATGGTTGAATGTAAATGAATGCAAAATAACTTATTTTATGGATTTTGAAAATAAGCTAATTATATCCAAATGTCAGCGCTACCCTCACAGCGAAGACACCTCTATGGATTAATTAACCATGTATGTAAGATCTCGGAATCGACTACACCTGCCCTAGGGGGCATCATGCAGCGTCAATCCGCTTACACGGGCCTTTCCTTGACCCAGTCCAAATCTGCCAACTAAGGGCTTTGATGGACCATGGTTATCTTTTGGCCAGTGCCACGTGATCACCGTTGTCTTCGCAACGAATACCTCACGTGCACTTAGGATGCTTACCCACGAGCCTAAGCAATTATGACACGGGAGTTCATGCGGCCCCCACTAGGGTGGGATGAAAAGCCCTTCTCTCCTGGCCTCGTAATCGCCATATCCTTAGGGAGGTCATTAAGTAATTTGGCATGGAAACACACAGCTCCCACCCTAGGGGGTGTGAAGTTATGCATCCCCACCCAAACACAAAATGACTGGCCGTGGAGGCCAGAGGATCTCTAAAAGTCCTCTCTTACATCCTTTATTAAAGTTGAGGGTTATTTAATGCAAGTATGAGTGTACACTAAGGTCACGACAACCTATACACTAGACCCTGGTCATACCGTGCTCCCACTAGCATTCAAGCCTTTCGCGAAGCATTAATCGATCTTGGAATATCATAGTCCCTGCCTCGAGTGGATTTCTCCACTCAAGGGTCACATTACATATCCCAAGAACATTGATGCTTTGCAAACTTGGCTATCACGCTAATGCCCTGGAGCCTAGCCTAAGGTCAGACTGACAGGAAAGGTCTTCCACTACCATGGCGCCTTGCTTATAAATTTGACGAATGATGTCATAGTAGAATTCCAACTCATTCTAGGTTTCGATGCTTGCCAAATAGGCACACCCGACTAATCGGGTGTTGACCTAATGGGGGCATAACCAAATGTGAGGAATTCATACTATCATCAAGGGTCAATTAAATAATAGGCGTCACTAGTGGAATCCAATCCTAATAAGGTCGCTAGGACCCGAGGGGAAAAGGGCATCCCTCTGACACAGATAATCAAATTATCGCATCGGGGTTCTCTACAGAAATATAAAGAACTACTGAAAGAAATAAGCACACAACTGAATCAAGTTCAGGGTCCGACCCCTGAACCTGACTGGCACAGCGCAGGCTCTCTGTCTCCTTCATAAGGCTCCTCGATCCGGTGTAAGCCTCTGTATACGATCTTCTGACGCTTTATGCCCTTTGCCGTCATCGTGTACGCTTCGCCGGATCGCCATCGTCCTCCAAGGTTCCGCTCATCTTCCCAGTGGTGGATCTCCACGGTAAGTCCTCCTCTTCAATCTGTAACCGAAAAAGATCTAGTATGCTTCGAGCAAGTGCTCGCTCGTACACAATTTCCTAGAAAGAAAAGGAAAACAAACCTAGCAAAAGCCTGGGAATCAAGGGTGGTAAATCTTCACCTCTTGCCCGACTATGGCTCTAAAATCTATCCACACACAGAAGAAAAAACATCCAGACAAAATCGCTAACACGGGGTCCGACCCCCGGTAGCAAGAAATCACATATCCAGAATAATTTTAGAAGCGGCGCCCTGCAAGAACGATTCATAGAACATACAAAATCTACTATGCATGATCTACTCGTAGAACCCTGATGGCGGCACATACTATTCATGCGCGCACATGACGGTTTCATGAAAAAAATATGAAACGCACACCACTAGCGTGCTCTGATACCAATTGTTGGAAATAAATCCATGGTAGAGGCCCGCAGCGGAAGCAAAGTGAAGGTCCGAGGACCGTGAGCGGTGTGCGTTACATATCAAAATTTTCATCGAAACGATCTACATATGCGTGTATGAATCTAGCATGGCAACTACGCGAACCCCTAACGATGATCTAACGCGAAAGAACAAACTAGCATGAATGCATGTTCTAATTATGTTAGATCTACTTGTTAGAGGTCATACCTGCGTGCGGAATCTTTCACCGCGACAAATTTCTTCTTTGTCGATGGAGACGGGCTACGGATCTGCTCGACATAGCTTCGGTGCGACGGCCATAACTTTCTGCGCCGAACTCTGATTGGGCTGAAATTTGGACTGCAGGTAGCCAACTTCGAGACGCAACTTTTCCAACAAGTTTCACGTCGTTTGGACTTCTATAGCTCTCGGAATCGCAGAAACAACGTTGATTTTCTGTGCAGATTCTGGACAGCAAAAGGTTGCGGGAGACGCCTTCTAGTTCACCCGATCTCACACGATGCACGGCACCTCGTCGATGGATCTCTGAGTGCCTCCATACGACGAGCCTTCTTCTTCTACAAAACACCACGTGAGGAAGACGAGTCGCCATCCAATGGCGCAAGCGAGGGAGAGAGAGACGAGAGAGGAGATGCGAAGAGAGGAGAGGGGGCGGCTAGGGTTTCCCCATGCCATGGCCGGCCCTAGGGCTTGCATGGCTCTATTTATTTCGTGCACCCTCTCTCTCATTCTCATATATAGGGCCGGCCTATTCATATGGATAAGGACAGTATGGATAAGGATGATAGATTCAAACCTTATCCCTATATATCTCTTCTTTATCTCTATCCTTTCCTTGTTTTCGAAAACAGTCAAAACCAGCCCGTTTTCTGCGCCTCATAACCGGCCCCTTCATCGGAGGCAACAACCTCCCGAAACTAATGGGGCCGGCCTTGACCAGTCTCTCAACACTTTGGGCCGGCCCCCTTAGTGCATAGTGGCGCATGGTATGACCAAAACGCCCTTATGCCACTAGTTGGCCGCTCCTCGTGTACGAGACTTTGCAAGGCACACATAAGTGAAGTGCACCAGTGATTTCACTATTCTCTGAGGTTCCCGTAGGGTGCCCCTAGTGAAGTCAACTAGTCAACTCGCAACATGTCCCGGTGCATCGCACCCATGTGGCAAAGTCCACTTATGGCAAGGAATTGCTACATGCGTCTCTGCACTAACCTAGGGTTTCCCCTTAGTGCACACACGTAGCTACGCATCTACCGTGCACTAGTGCGAAGCACTCACGGAGCGTATGCTTGGACTTCTCGCTTCCTCTAACTACGTTCTGTGTTTCGAGGAGATGGTATAAGAACCGTACATAATGTCGATAAGGTGGAACCTTCAGGGACCAGGGTTCATGGCTTCCAACTCAGACTCGATCGACACACTACCCGAGTGTACCATCGATCCTCTGAGTCCGAGTTAACCTGCGTAGCCACCCAGAGTGCGACGCAGGCTGCACTCCAATTCCCCCGGACTTACTATGTTCTCTCTCATACCCCTGCTCTCCGCTTAGTATGGTAAACTCGCTGTCCCTCCACTTGGTGCCATGATGCAACTCGAGCAGTGGAGAATACCGTCAGACTCGAGTGCTCATATGACTCGGTTCCTTCCAGGTTAACCACGTACATCGTACCTCCGATAACTCTGTCGAGTAACCGGATCCGTCACCAGTCGAACTGATGACCACCTGGCCAGGGTTTAATACGACGTAGGTCAGACCAAGGAACGCACCTCCCGTTAGGGGTGTGGATAGCCTGCAGGAGTGACATACTGATGCAACGCCAGCCGGGTAACCCAGTACACCGTGGTTTTGGATCACTGCATCCGGATCCTCACACATTGGTGCGCCAAAGCACCACACAACTGGTTAGTCCACCAGACATGGTTCTTCAGGGTTTAGGACCGTTTTACCCTAAGCAGAAACACGGTTTAGTGCACCGATGTCTGCTCATCGATCTGTGCACCGTGTTGGTTCCGTTCGGCCACAGACACTGTGCCTGGTAATGACCGTGGTGGAGACACCTACGCTCTGTCATCCCAACAGCTTATCCTGATAGGGCGACCAACCCTTATCAGAGCTGCGAACGTATTTAGGTTACATGGGACCAGTCCCTTGAGTCTCCCACTCAAGTGGATTACCATGTAGCCATGGCTCTCTGTTCTGTAATCAGAACACGTACTAAGGTACGTACCAATATGCAATCCTATACTATCAACCATACAAAGCTAAACACTAGGTTTTTACGAGCTATAGACCTCACCAATTCTAACAGAATACACATGGATCATCCTACCTCGCAGACAAAGGCCATGGATGGCAAGAAGTTGCAAGCTAGATCGGCCGACAAAAAAGCTCCCTGAACGAAGAACCTACAAGAAGAAAAGTAAAGCTGCAGGAAGAAAGGCATTCAAAGTACCGCCAGCAGATCCAGATGATCTCCTCCAACAAAACCCTCCAGAATCGGCAACGCTACAAGAATTCTTCCCCGGTCACTCTCCCAGCTGATCAGTATCACAGAGTCTCCTATTACATGGTTGAGATTCACATGACGCCAAGAGAAGGAGGCAAGATCGAGTCTTCTAAAGAAAGCAACACCGACAACGAGGATGATGACTTCGACAAAGACGGCACTGCTACCCACGATGAGGTAATCTTATACTTGCCACTCATAGAAGCATTGCACCTCCCGAAGAAGGCTCGCTTAGCGATGGTCGATGCTTTGGCAGATCTAGACAGCTACAAAAGGAAGAAGAAAGATGCCAAGAAAGACAAAACTATTATCTCCTGCGACGCAGCGATAACTTTCTCGGACAAAGATCTGCAGCTCGGAGCACGACTGCACAACCGACCTGTTTATATCTCGGGGTACATCAAAGAAAAGCCGGTAAACCGAATCCTGCTGGATTGTGGCTCCGCCGTCAATATCATGCCCATCCAAATAATGTGGTAGCTCGACATCACCACCGACCAGCTCTCACAAAGCCAGCTGGTCATTCAAGGGTTTAACCAAAGCGGACAATCCACCATAGGAATCATTCGTCTAAAACTCTCTATCAGCCAGCTTGACACGACAGTTTTCTTTCACATCATCGACTGTCAGACATCATAACGCCTCTTGCTAGGAAGACCATGGCTACATGAAAAAGGTGTTGTAGTGTCCACCTTGCACCAATGCCTCAAATACTATAAAGAAGGTTTGGAGAAGTGCATTATTGCAGATGACAAGCCATTCAATAAGGCCGAAGCACATGTCGTTGATGCTAAATTTTACCAAGCAAAGGACCTTGTTGCAGAAGTCCTTCCAGCTAAAGCTCCTCGAACCCAGAAAGCTAAAAGGATGGAGCGGGATGAAACTCCTCCACCTCCAAATCCAGTGCAACCTTCCAAAGCGATACATGAAATCAGGGAAGCACTAATGCCAAAATGAAAGATGCGCATCAGCTCCAAGCCAAGATCCATGCAACATACTCTGTTACCCGTCCAAGCTACGCCAGTCCTGCGCCTCATGCCTCAGTGGCTTCGCAAACATGAACGACCATCTTTTGCCTCGACAAAAGAGACGGTCCCGCCGCTATCAGAGGCTAATGTCATTACTCTGCAGGAGATGACACTGCCACTACCCAGTCTGATGCAAGCTTCAAGTCCGCCAGAACCTGTTGGTTCCTTCAAATCCAGTCAACTCACATTCAAACCAAAAGAAAGTTGGGGGCAAAATACCGCCAAGATGCTGTCCAAAGCCGGCTACAATGAGGACAGTGCCGCATATATGAGTACGCTCCCGCCAGTTGCAATACCACATGGGATGACCAAGACTCAAGCCCGTCTCCTCCAAAGTGGTGAGCAAATTTCACCAAATCGGTAAGGCATCGGCTCCTGTCAAACTCTGATGATCGTCAAGATCGCAGTAGAGAAGGCCTTCACCTCTAACTACATTGAGGTGAAGATGGTAGATGAAACAGGAGAGGGATCATCAGCCTCCGACGCACACTCCACCTACGCCACTCGTCCCAATACTCAGTCCGCCAAAAGAAGACAACATCGAGCTCGACGTTGAACCATACTCCAGAAGCAGAAGAAGAGTATTAAAAACCAATCGAGTTCAAAGCCTATATCAGTATTCGAAAGACTCGGGCCAATCAGGCAAGTACTGCGAAAGTTAGTATTCGACCGCTTGGGAAAGCCATCTACTGAGGTGAGAAGTAACATTCTCACCCTCCCACCAAAGTCAACTCGATCCTTACATTTCACTGATCACGACTTCATCGATACCATGCTGGTGACTATTCACCATATCACCATTTCCGACATTGCCATTGGTGATACTTCTACTTCGGATGACGAATTGCCAGATGCCCCGCCACTCCTCGAAGAAGGGGGCAATCTACCGTCGATGATTTGAAGGAAATCAACTTGGGCACGCAGGAGGATCCTCGGTCTATATTCGTAAGTGCACTCATGACTCCCGAAGAGGAAGCCGCATACATCAAGCTACTCCAAGAATACAGAGATGTCTTCGCATGGTCCTATAAGAAAATGCCAGGGCTTGATCCCAAGATTGCAGTACACCAGCTCGCTGTCAAACATGGAGCTAGCGCCATTAAGCAACGACAAAGACACTACCGGCCAGAACTGATACCTCAGATAGAAGGCAAAATCAACAAGGTCATTGAAGCCGGCTTTATCTGAGAAGTCAAATATCTGACATGGATCTCCAGCATGGTCCCAGTCAAGAAGAAGAACGACCAAATCAGAGTATGAGTGGACTTCAGGTATTTAAACAATGTATGTCCCAAGGATGACTTCCCATTGCCAATCATGGAGTTGATGGTAGATGCGACAACAGGCCATGAAGTGCTAATCTTTATGGATAGATCCTCAGGCAACAACCAGATTCGGATGGCGCCCAAAAATGAGGAGCTCACGGCCTTTCACACACCAAAAGTGATCTACTACTACAAAGTTATGCCCTTCGGTTTGAAAAATACAGGAGCCACCTACCAACGAGCCATGCAAAGAATCTTCGACGATATTCTTCATCAAAATATGGAGTGCTACATTGACGACCTCGTGGTAAAGTCAAGGCAAAAGGCAGCACATCTTCAAGACCTCGAGCTGATCTTCAAACGGCTTCGAAGGTACCAACTCCGCATGAACCCACTCAAATGCGCGTTTGGAGTCTCCTCAGGCAAATTTCTCGGCTTTGTCGTACGACATCAAGGCATCGAGATAGATCAATCCAAAATTGATGTTATTCTCAATATGCTTGTCCCAAAAACAGTACGAGACCTCAGAGGTCTCCAAGGCCATCTGGCATATATCAGGAGATTTATCGCCAACTTAGCTAAAAAATGTCGGCCCTTCAGTCGCCTCATGAAGAAAGGAGCACCATTTAAGTGGGATGAAGCTTGTCAGGAAGCCCTCCAAAATATCAGAGATTACTTAATCAAGCCTCCAGTTCTGACAGCACCAGTTCAAGGAAAGCCATTGGTCCTCTACATCAGTGCCCAGGAGTAGTCCTTGGGGGCACTCTTGGCTCAAGACAATGAGCTAGGCAAAGAAACAGTATATTACTATTTGAGTCGCACTCTCATCGGCGCAGAACTAAACTACTATCCGATTGAGAAAGTCTGTCTGGCGCTCATCTTTGCTACAAAGAAGCTGTGACACTACATGTTAGCTCACACTATCAGGCTTATCTCAAAAGCCGACCCACTCAAATACATCATGTCAAGACCAGTGCTCTCTGGACGATTGGCCAAGTGGGCTTTATTCCTCGTCGAGTTCGACATCATCTTCGTCCCTCGGAAGGCGGTCAAAGGTCAAGCTCTCGCGGACTTCTTAGCAAAATACCCACTCCCAGCAGAATGGGAATTATCAGAAGACCTCCCAGACGAAGAAGTATTCTACATCGATATCGCCCCCTTTTGGAAGATGTTCTTCGATAGCACGGCAAGATAAGATATGGCAGGAGCAGGAGCTATCTTCGTCATACCAAACGATGAGATACTTCCTTTTTCATTTCTACTATCAGAACCATGCTCCAACAATAAGGCAGAATATCAAGCCCTGATTATCGGCCTCGAACTCACCAATGATATGAAACTTCAAGGGCTCGAAATTTTTGGCGACTCTCAACTCGTCATCCAGCAAATATTGGGAGCATACGAAGTTAACAAAGAAGACCTCGTGCCGTTACATCTATGAGCTCTGGAACTCCTTGATGCACTCAAGACTGCTTCAATCCAGTATGTCCCCAGAAACCTCAACCAACAGGTTGATGCGCTCGCAAATTTAGAAGCTACACTTCCATTCCCAGAAAAAATCCAACTCATCATCCCTATCTGCAAGAGGATGGTAATCACCGAGGAGGACCTCCCTGTGGGGATCCCAGACCAAGTCAATACAGTGCACGTTCTCGTGGTCGACGAGCTAGACTGGAGACAACCATTCACGAACTTTCTCGTCCATGGAAAGCTCCCTGAAGATCCGAAGCGCAAGGTTGACATTCGTCGGCGATCTTTGAAGTTCTTCCACTTCAACAACGAGTTGTACCGTTGAAGCCACGATGGTACGCTCCTGAGGTGTTTTGCAAAAGAAGAAGCGGAAGCAGCACTGGAAGAAGTCCATGTCGGGATCTGTGGCTCACATCAATCCGGTCCAAAGTTCCACTTTCGCATCAGAAGGATGGGTTATTATTGGCCCACTATGATCAAGGACTGCCTGAAGTTTGCAAAGAGATGTCATGCTTGCCAGTTGTACGACGACTATATCCGTCAGCCCCCGGAACCTTTGCATCCAACAATCGCATCATGGCCCTTCGATGGATAGGGACTCGACATTGTCGGTCTACTACCCAAGTCATCCAAGCAGCATTTTTACATCTTGGCGGCGACAGACTACTTCTCCAAGTGGGCTGAGGCAGTACCATTCTGAGAAGTCACCAGACACTCTATCATCAGCTTCATCCAGAACGACATCATCTTCCGGTACGGCATCCCTCGCTACATTATCACGGACAACGGGAAGCAGTTCAAGAATGCCGCTGTCAGCCAATTTTGTGCCAAGTTCGACATCAAGCAAAGGTGTTCAATGATGTACAACACTCCGGCCAAAGGTCTAGCAGAAGCTTTCAACAAAACTCTCTGTAAACTCCTGGAGAAAGTCATCTCGAAGTCAAAGAAGGACTGGTACGAACGTATGGGCGAAGCGTTATGGGCATATCGCACTTCTTTTCGCACGCCAACACAAGCAACTCCGTACTTGCTGGTATATGGAGTAGAAGCTATCCTCCCGCTTGAGCTTCAGATCCCATCACTCAGAATAGCCATCCAAGAAGGCCTCATCAGCAGCGACAACGCTCAACTTTGCCTATCAGAATTGGAAGCACTGGATGAAAAACGCCTCGAAGCCCAGCAATGCTTGGAATCCTATCAAGCCAGGTTAACGCGAGCCTTTAACAAAAGAATTTGCCCTCGATCCTTCCAAATAGGAGAACTGGTGCTGGCAGTCAAATGCCCCATCATTCTCTCGCATCGAGGAGGAAAGAAGTTCGACGCTAAATGGGATGGACCGCACGCTGTCAAAAAAATCTACTCCAACGGCACATATCTTCTCACCACGCAAGAAGGGCTTATACTCGGCCCTATCAACGGCAAGTACCTCAAAAGGTACTATGCCTAAAGCGAGGCCATACTCCTTGCAAAAAAAAAGAAGGGAAATAAATAAACTACGTGCGACTTGATCCCTCTCAGTAGGATACGTAGACAGCCTGTAAAGGTTCAGTCCAAACAAAAAAAAAGAGACAACCAAACACCACCATTCCAGAAGATAAGTCCAGAAACCAGATGCATAATATTAAGTTATCATCAAGCAAAAGGAAGCAAAACTACAAGTCTAGCAAGCAAAAATGACAAGAAAGAAAAAAGAAAGGCCACACAGCTAGTAAAGCGAATTGAAGTCCTTAAGGCATTGAAGCCCACAGCCACCATGCGCTGCAGCTCCAAAGGTCGAGAAGCTGTCCGCTCCCGATGCGTCACCAGCTCAATACGTTGCTTCGCAAGATTTGCTCCAAAATATTTCTCGATCATCTCAGCTTTCTCAAAAGATACACGAGCAGCCTCTAGCTTCTTCCGTGCCCAAACAAGGCTCGCGATAGCAAGTGTATGCTGCTCCTCCAGTCAACGCTCTTCATCCTCGGCTTGCACCAGCGTCAAAGAGATATCATCCTCCATCGAAGCCCATTTCAAGCGATGAGCTTCACTATCCGCCAGAAAGGTATGCATGCGTCCCGCAACAAGGAGCTATCTACTTGGAAAGCCGCCAGACTCTCGCAAAACTCGGGTCCCTCGAGAACCCACCAGCCACTCAAAGCACCAAGACCTTCCTCCTTAAAAGGTGCGAGCATCGCCTGGATATACTTACGACAGCTCTCTAAAAGAAGCTCAGAAAGAAGGCTCTGCGATCTACACTTTCGCTTGTAAGCCTCTGAGTTCGTAGACAAGGCGAGCTCCTGTCCTGAAGACCCAAGTGCGGGAACCGCCTCTTGAACCATCGCCGTAACAATGGTCAAGGGTGCCACCGGAGCTGACGAAGAAGCTACAGGCGAAACATCCGACGGAATAACTGCAGGAATAGTCTCCGCCAGGCTAGCAAGCCTAGCTAGAGGGCTCTGCTCTCTCCCTACACTGGAGACCTCATTCTCCTCACCAAAGTCCAACTGCTCCATGTCAATATCATCCAGGTTGACGGTGCTACCGACAAAATCTGCTCCACATGCTCCCAAAAGCTCCAAATTGTCCCAGGGGACATCCAGCCCACCCCTCTCAACCGGCATCATTCCGATAAGGGGGCACTCATGTCCAACCCTGGTGGGGGCAGACTCGCGGTCCAATCCAGTAGAGGCTGTCAAAAAAAGAGTTAAACAACTCATCCAATAGAATAAAAATGCAAATGAAGAAATCCATAAGCAACTAAAGACGGGGCGTACCTGCGGCATCCGACGAAGCCACCCCGGAAAGAGGGATCACTTCGTCAGCAAAAAGCCCTGGCTCTCCCTCTCGAGTCTGCTCTACCTCGCGAGTGCCATCCAAAGCTGCCTCACACAAGGAATCCAGCTTCCTTCTCTTGGGAGAAACGCGTCCACTCTGAGGAGTCAGAGTCTCAGGAAGACTCTGAACCCTGGTAGACTGAGTCATCTCAACCTCTTGCACAGAAGGAGAAGCTCGGGAAGCACTCTCCCGATGGCTGCTAGATCTCTCGAGTCATCGCTCTTCGGACCAAAGATGGCAATCCTCTGACCCCGCCAAAAGATCAAAAGTAAAGTCAACTCACTCGCTACTAGCAAGAACATCCGAAGGAAAGCTAGCAAGTAAAGGAAGCACTAACTCATTGACCCAGCAGCGATATTCAGGAGTTATGGCATCTTTTTCGCCCGGCTTTATCCCCGGCGAGAAGACGCACTCAGTGAATCGGTCGTAAAGTGCTCTCCAAAGGCGGTACGCCTCCTGTGGAGTGTAGCGTGTCTGCATTCACAGAGGGGTCCCCGGTAACTCTTGGCAAAAACCCTGCTGTCGAGCAAACCGACGGGAAGAATACCGTGCTACCTCCACTGCATCCCCATGGCACCATACAAGATACCCGGGCCTGCAACTTACCATACTTCAGTAGAAACGCTCGAACATGTCCGGCCCATCTCACACCATGGATCTCGCCAAAGGCACAAGCGGATTCTCCGACACAAAGTTAAATCAGAGGAGCCCATACGTCTCAACCACTCTCGAGCACTAGGCTTTGGACGCTCCCAAGAATAATAGGCATTCATCATACCCCCAACACAAGGAAGGAAGGGCACTGATATCAAAGGCCCGCGCCCCGTAAAGATCCCCTTCGGGAAGTGGAGTCCAATCCAGCCGTAAAGATAATACAGGGGGCAAAAGGAACTGGCTCGGCCTACTTTCCCCCTTGTGTTATCCTCGCGCGATAAACTCCAGTATGTTCCGCTAAGCCCTTGATACAATGAACAAAGTATCACCGGCGCCAGATTGAGAAGCTCTCCATTCACCATCCAAGCAGCCGCAAGAAAGGTCCCATGGCAAATCATATCCCTGTTCCAGGGCAGTGCAAAGCGATAAAGAAAAAGCACTAACCCTGCTGACCAATAGACAGCTCGCCAAGTGTCGCTGCCTTCCTCCAGTCCCAGTACCTCCCAGGGATGCTGCGCCTCCGCCATAGAGCACCACTCTTTTCTCAGGGATTCAATCGGTCGCCGAAAAGTGCCAGGTGCTGGCTTTTTCGACAATGCATACCTCCACATCGGGTGACTTGAAGGGGGAGCATGACGATACTCTTCCCGAAACTAGAAGTCCACCCAAGCCGAGTAGAGTACTCGGTCCGACTGCTCACGTGCCTCTATAATAGCATACGCCTTGAACAGCAAAAGACAGAAGCCAGGAGACTCGTCTGGATCCGTCAAAATCTTCAAAGAAGGAACTTCCTCTTGATAATAGCTCCGAACCTCCGGGCATCCAAAAATAATATGCACATCACGAAGGGAGATCCCGATCTTGCCCGCTCCAGTTAAAAAGGTGTTGGTATCAGGGCACCACTGCTCGCAAAGGGCCCGGTACATACCATCCGGCCGACGGTACTCCCAACAAGCTGGCTCCACAAACTTTGCCAAGCACTCCATCCCTGGCTCTGCCTCCAAGGTGCCGAACAGCTCTCGCATCTAGTCTCGAAAGCCTCCCAAATGCGTGACATCCCCGCACGGTTGAATCTCTACACCTCATCGCGTACGGTGGGAGCATATCTTTAAAGCCATAACAGGGACAGGGACCGAATCCTCACTGATGTGATGGAACGGCAATCCCAAACTCGGTTGAACAATCTACCGCAAAGATCCCTCATCAGTGAGGATGCGCTTGCCAAGCCTCAACACACGACAAGAGTCATCCGCAACGCCATCCTCACAAATCCGCTCGTGCATCAAAAGCTGAAGTGCTGATTGTCTAGCTTCCCACCTCGGAGTACAGCAGTAGAAGACTTGCGCAAAAGAAAAACGAAGATGCATATTCCCGTGGGAGACTACATCGACGATCCATCCAGAAGACAAAAAAATCTCGTAACGCCGAGCCCTGAAGAAGGAAAGAAAAAAAAAAGCACAACTCAAATCCAGAAGAATCGCCAAAAAAAAAAAAAGAAATTGCAACCCCTTTTTGCAAAAAAGGGAAACCAAGAGGGGGCCACAACAAAAAAAAAGCCGCAGCCCCTATATGCAAAAAGGAGAAAACGAGAGGAGGCCACAGCAAAAAGCCATGGCCCCCCCTCTATCCGATTAAAACCCGCAACCTCGGGGGGGGGGGGGGGGGGGGGGGGGGGGCTGCCGGCCTCCGGCCCGCGCCCCGCGCCTACAGCCCAGCTTTCACCTGCCATCGGCCCGCACCCCGCCGCCGGCCCACGCCCCGCACCCCGCGCCTGCAGCCCGGCTCGCACCCGCCGCCGGCCCGCACCCCGCCTGCCGACCTGCGCCCATACCCCGGCCCACACCCGCCGCCGGCCCGCGCGCCGCCATCCGCCGGCCCGCGCGCCGCCATCCGCCGGCCGCCTCCACGCCGCTGCTGTCGCTGCTATACGAACCGGAACCCGAAGAAAAAAAAAAACCCAGAGAACAAGAAGACGAAGAGGAAGCAAGAAGACGCGCCTCGCCTGCGATACCCCATCCTCCGCAGCCCGGCGCTCTCCTTGCCTTCTCGAACTCCATGGGGTGACCATCTTCATCCTTCGCGTCATCGTCGAAAAGCAAGAAACCCTAGATGAGGAAACCCTAGCAAGGGTCTTCGTCTCCAAGCCGCCGGGAGCCTTCAACGATGAGGGGAAACGAAAATTAGGGGTCCTTATAAAGACCCAATCCTACGCAAATACGCAGGTCAAGTCCAAGCGCTACGCATTTTCCACGGGCGCACTCAAACTTGAGGGGGCATTTGTGGGCACCAAAATTAGCCCACGGGTCAAACCCGACTCGCACACGCAAAATTGGCCCGCACACAATGGCCCACAAGTCAAACTCGACCCGCACACGCGAAATCGGCCCGCACACAACGGCCCACATGCGAAACATGGCCTGCACACAACGGCCCATATGCGAAACATGGCCCGCACACAATGGCCCACATGCAAACTCGGCCCGCACATAATGGCCCGCGAGTCGAACCCGATCCGCACATGCAAACTCGGCCTGCACACAACGGCCCACATGCGGACACGACCAGCGCACAACGACCCGTATATGCAACGAACCTGACTCAACGTAAACAGGCCCCACCAGACCCGTAACCCGAATACAAAAAGGGGAGCCCACCGGCCCCCCTTCATGGAAAACCATGCCCCCTCCCCATGAGGAGGTGTGGCTGGCCATAAGGGGAGAAAAAGAAAAAAAAAAGAAAAGAAAAGAAAATATCATAACCATCTCGATGCGGGGGGAGGTGACGTGGACGTCTACACAACCGTAGATCCGCGACGATCCCTCGATCCGACGGACAAGATGACATCATGTCGCCATGCAATCGGAAGGTGCAAAGATGATAACTTATCTTCAAAAATCAAGTCATATCTTGCCCATAACCATCCCGACCAAAAAGGAAGGGATCAAGGTTGTTCCCCCAAATAAGGGAACAATATCTTGATGGTTATGGGGGGAAATATTGGATACAACCAAAAGATTGCAGCCATATCTCTCCCAACCTCTCCCCTTTGCCTATAAATAGAAGGGGTGGGGGAAGGCATCAAGGGTCCAGAAAGCTGATGACGAAAGGGCTCTGCAAAAAGGAGCTCCAACACTTGAACACCGAAGGCTTCACGAGGCACGGCAAGCGTGTCCTACGGAAACACTTAGCCCATCAAGTCCTCATCAACGTGAAGACCTTGCACTCGAAGATCAACCTTCGACTCCTCGCATGAAGAAGAAAGCCCGGAGAAGAAGACCCGGAGTCGTCGTCACCCCGACTTCTCCAACGATCTTCATCAACGCCGAAGACGCCATAAGCAAAGGCCGGAGAAGAAGATCGAAGCCGATAACACCCGTAGTCTTAAACAAAGGCGTCGACTCCTCGCACGAAGAAGAAAGCTTTGAGAAGAAGGACTGAAGCCGGTGCTACCCCTGCCATCTTCATCAATAAAAGCCGATGCTACAACAGTCGCACGGAGATCGGTGCTACCCCTACCGTCTTTATTAATAAAAGCCGACGCTACAACCGTCGTACGGAGATCGGTGCTACCCCCACCGTCTTCATCAACAAAAATCGATCGACGCTTCAACCGTTGCACGAAGATTGGTGCTACCCCTGCCGTCTTCAAAAGAAACCTTCAACTCCGATCACGCCAAAGAAGCTCGAAGAAGAAACGAAGCCAAGCTGACGCCACAACCATCGAGGAAGCCGAAAGAATAAAGAAGCCTTGAAGAAGTAGCCATCGCCGTTCGAGACGAAGATCGAGTCAAACCTAAAGCCAAAGCCAACGCAAGAAGCCAAAGCAAAAGCACTGGTAAAGTTCGCGCCAAAGCAACGCACATGCCAAAGCCAAGCAACTACGACGGTCATGAGCAAAGCACCGCACGTTCTAGTCGATACGACGTGAAGTCCGAAAGAACTAAAGCATCGCAAGCCTTGACTCACCTACGTTCAAGCGCAAGCGCCAGAGCTAAGCAAAAACCAGAGCCACGCCAAATCAACGCCAAAGCCGAAAGCCAAAGCCAAAGCCGACGCCAAAAGCATGATCGACGCCACGAACCGACGATTAAGGACGCTAAGGTCTAGCAAGGATCGAGAAAGACACGAAGATCGAGAAACAAAGCCAAAAACCCCCTAGCCAAGAAAGCACGAAGTACGGAAGGGACAAAAGCAACGGCCAATACTCCTTAGCCTCTCAAGAAACCCTCACCCTGTAAAGACCTTTGTCCTGGGCAACCCCTTCAGAGCTCTCGCACGAATACCATGTGGAAACGCGAATCTAAGGGACCCTCCAGAGGATCTCTCCCACAATCTCCTGATCAAATATTCGCCGCACCCGGCTCACCACCCCCGAGTCCCCGGGTCCCGGCATCTGTAATTTTCATGTGCTCGCAATAAAGACGGCCCGGATCTTTTTCTACGCATACAGACATGATGCAGTTAGTGGAAACAGGAAGTCCAAACTTACTCTCTGTATGTGCTTCGCACTAGTGCATGGTAGATGTATAGCTTCGTGTATGTGCTAAGGGGAAACCCTAAAGTAGCACAGAGACACACGTAGTCATCCCTTTCCGTAAGTTGACTCCGTTATATGGGTGCGATGCATTGAGACATATTGTGAGTTGACTAGTTGGCTTTGTTAGGGGCACCCTATATGTTTACTAAGGGCAACCTAATAAATAGTAAAATCACTGATGCACTTCACTTATGCGAGTTCTCATACACCTGGGACGGCCAATTAGTATTATAGGGGTATTTTTGGTAAAACAAGCATCACCATGCACTAAGGGGGGCCAGTCCCATGTGTTAGAGGACATTTGTGGCCGACACCCCCTTGTTTATAGGAGTAGGGAGCTTTCTTAATAGGGGCTGACCCTATTTGTATAGGGGCATGAGGTTTGACTCGGGGTTAACTACCCCTAGAAGCAAGGAACAAGGGAGAGAAGCTAGGGCCGGCCCTAACAAGTTGCACATGCAACCTAAATGGGAGCGACCTTATCAAAAGGACAAAAGGGAGAGGGGTGGTTGGCCCTATTGAAGCCATAACCGACCCCCCCTCTCTCTAATTCTCTATCTTTCTTCTTTCTCGTCTCCTACGCTTGCGACTTCGTCTTCCTCACGTGATGTCTTCGTAGACGAGAAGGGCTAATGTAAGGGGACTCATAGACCCTTCGTTGGTGTGCCTTGCCTTATGTGAGATCGGGTGAACGTACATTGAAGGTTTCATCTCCCGTGCATTGTCGGCTTCTTCGCAGACTATCTTCCATCTCCATCGAGAAAAAAGATAATTCTCCACGGTTAAAAGATCCGCACAAAGGTATATAATATCATAACTCGTATATCTAGCTTAGAATCGAATTATTTGCATGCTAATTAATTCGCATCGCTAGATTGTTGATAGGGTATTCGATTCACGTGCACGCACATGTAGATTAGTTTCAATGAAAGTTTTAATCGTTTAACGCACACCACGCACTGTCTTTCGACCGATAAATCACTTCCGTTGCTAGCCTCTTTCACTATATTTTTTCCAACAGTCATAGGGAATGTTTGCATTTAAAAGACGTAAGTCTAGTAAAGTAAATCAATAAATTGATGTAACAGTAACAAAAACTACAAATAACACATCTCATATAGTTGTTTGTATTCAGTAGTAAAGTAAACAATTATTTTATTTTATTTTATAAAAACATTTTTGTTTCACTAGTAAAAGTAAACTACAAGTAACACCTCTTCTTTCCTTTCATGAAAATAGGCCCTTTTACCTATCAACTCACCGAAGTTGGGTCCCGTCACTTCCCAAGCTACGTTGTCTCCTAAGCCTCATCACTGTCTCTACCTCCCAATATTCACCTCCACCTTCCAAGCTCCGCCACATCCCAAGCCCCTCCACTGCCTAAGCTTTGTCACCTCCGTCGCCTCCTAAGCTTTGACGCTGCCTTCTAAATCTCCTCGTCGTCGCTGCCCTTTAAGATCTATTGTGTTGGAGAGGAGAGAGAGTTGAAGAGAAAACACAAATTTCAAAGAAAAAGTTAAATTCAAAGATGACTATTGTGTATATTACTAGTAAAAGATTTTTTTTATTTGAAAAAACACAAGTAACACAAAACTACTACTTTTAAATGTATAACAATTGTTCTGGGTTACTTTACCATACGAAATGTGAATACAAATAAACAAAAGTAAAATTTTATCGGGAGTTATATTACTAGATCTTACTTTAACCGAATACAAGCATGCCTTGAGATAATTCGTGGGAGGTAATTTGCCCCACTCTTTTTAAAATCCTTTACTTATTAAAACATGAAAATTTTATTTTTCTACGCGTGGTGCATGTATATTTCGGACTATGATCTTAGTCGACAGTATTAAGACTGATTTTCTTTCTTGATTTTGTTTGATGCATTTCGGTGACATCAACACAACCTAAGTTAGTTTCTCATATTGATAGTCGAGATATGCTATTTGTCCCGAGAAGAATGTCAGTGTGTTAAGTCTCATGTGTTAGATGTACAGTCTAACAACTGATTGTAAACCTACATGAGTGTATATATTGGCTCATATCTCTTATTTATGAATCTCAACCATATACCCGAATCATCTCAACCACATAAATGTGTCCTAGTGGATTTATGCATCACATATACTTGGGTTTGTGAGTATTAGTAATGTGAGACTAATCAAGTGTCGGGCATGCTGGGATTAGCATACTGAATACATTAATCCCAATATCATTGTCTAGTAATGACCGTGGTGAAGACACTCATGCTCTGTCATTCCAATAGCTTAACCTGATAAGACGACCAACATTATCCGAACTGCGAACGTTTTAGGTTTATATAGTACCAATACCATGAGTCTCCCACTCAAGTGAACTACTATATTACCAAAGCTTCTTGTTGTTTAATAAAACACATATACATATATACATACTGAAAATTAATTATATTTAAACTATCAACTATTTATTAATAAATCAGAGTTTTAAAAGCCGCATACGATATAAAATCCAAAACCTTATGTGTATTCGTCCTATCGAGGTGTCCAAATGTATAGTAGGTGTATTCAGATCGATATGATTGAATGCTATGATTTCAGGAAGAACAGGAGGGTAAAAGAAGAAATATAGGAATGAGAAGAGAAAAAAAATAAAAATAAAAAAATATAATGATGATAGCTAGGTTGCCTGCAGCGGAGGCAGGCGACGACCTACACGTGATCGGCAACGAACATTGACGCCACTAAAACGAAAATATATGTATTCAAATTTAAATCAAGATTGCCTGAGATATTTATTTCGTGGGTGGTACGAAACCCCACTCTTTCAAAAATCCTTAATGAATTTTATATTTCCCTGCGTGGTGCACGTGATCCCGGCCTCGCTGGTAATATCATTTGCATATCAGCCGAGAGGGCCGGTGTGCCGGTTTAATGTGCAAGTATATGTAACTGTAAGGCCAAGTGACCTGACCTGACCTAACCTCCTTTCCATTGCCTTGCCCTATAAAACAGCCAAACCATTTGTGTTAGAGAGAGAGAGGAGAGAGAAAGAGAGAGAGAGAGAGAGACAGAATGTCTCCGGTGGTGGTTCTCTTCTTCCTCTTTCCTACACTTCTGGTTCTAGTGGTTGCAGCCTTTGGGCTGAGAGGAGGCAATGAGAGCTGGAAGAAGAGGGGGCTGAAGGTCCCTCCGGGGAGCATGGGCTGGCCTCTCCTCGGCGAGACCCTCGCCTTCCGGCGCCTCCACCCTTGTACCTCCCTCGGCGAGTACATGGAGCAGCACGTGCACAAGTAATTAACACCCCCGAATAATGAAAAACCCTGGCCTGGCCAGCTCCGGCACCACGAAATCCAGAGCCCTAATCGGAGCCGTGGTCGTACGTCGTTGCAGGTACGGGAAGATCTACCGGTCGAACATCTTCGGAGCGCCGACGATCGTGTCCGCGGACGCGGAGCTGAACCGGTTCGTCCTGATGAACGACGAGCGGCTGTTCGAGCCGTGCTTCCCGAAGAGCGTGGCGGACATCCTCGGCCACAACTCCATGCTGGTCGCCACCGGCGAGCTGCACCGCTACATGAAGTCCCTCTCCGTCAACTTCATGGGCATCGCCCGCCTCCGCAACAACTTCCTCGGCGACTCCGAGCGCTACATCACCCAGAACCTAGCCTCCTGGAGGGAGAACACCCCTTTCCCCGCTAAAGAGGAAGCTTGCAAGGTCATAGATCTCATCCTCATCCCCTGGCCTAGCCGGCCCATTCGTTCATAGATCTCATCCTCATCATGCCCTGCTGCTGCTTAATTCACAGATGACCTTCAATCTGATGGTCAAGAACATCCTCAGCCTGAACCCCGGGGAGCCCACCAGCGAGCACCTCCGCAAGCTCTACATGTCCTTCATGAAGGGGGTCATCGCCCTTCCTCTCAATATCCCTGGAACCGCATACAGAAAGGCCATTCAAGTACTCCCCATCTCTCTCTCTCTCTCTCTCTCTCTCTCTCTCTCTCTCTCTCTCTCTCTAGCTTCATCATCTGAGGTCATGAGCTAACATAAGGTTCTCTGAAGTCGAGGGCGGAGATTCTGAGGATGATCGAGAAGTTGATGGAGGAGCGGATCGCCGCGAAGAGGGAGGGAACGGACGAGATCGGAGAAGGGGACCTCCTCGGCTTCACCCTCGAGCAGTCCAACCTCGACGCCGAGCAGTTCGGTGACCTGCTGCTAGGGCTGCTGTTCGGCGGTCACGAGACGTCCGCCACCGCGATTACGCTGGTCCTCTACTTCCTCATGGACTGCCCCAAGGCGGTGGAGCACCTCAGGGTATTTTTATTTCTTTCTTTATTTATTATTCGTAAATAATCCAAGAAACGGCCATTTTTTCCATTTTTTAAGAAAATAAGCAGCTCTCGTTTAATCTATACAGGAGGAGCACCTCCGAATAGTAAGGATGAAGAAGCAGAGAGGAGAGCCACCGGCCCTGACATGGGAGGACTATAAACAGATGGAATTCAGCCAATGTGTAAGGACTCTCTCTCTATCTACTCTCTCTCTACACTCTCTCTCTCTACTCTCTACTCTCTTTCTCTCTCTAAATGTGACGTACTTACTGTGAAGGTGGTGAGCGAGACGCTCCGGCTGGGCAATATCATCAAGTTCGTCCATCGGAGGGCCAAAACCGATGTCCAGTTTAAAGGTAGATCAACCCCCTGCAATTGCCCTTAATTCCGGATTAGTCCTTGTACTAAATATCACATCATTTACTGATTTTTTTCTTTTTAAAAAAAAAAAAAATCAAAAGGTTATGATATTCCGAAGGGGTGGAGCGTGATCCCGGTGTTCGCGGCTGCCCATCTAGACCCCGACGTGTACGAGAACCCGCAGAAATTCGATCCGTGGAGATGGCAGGTCAGTCACTCACCACACCTCTACAACCTGCGTACCCTACAACTGAGGGGCCCACAGCGATTAGTGCCTCCGACCACGAGGCGTGCTGACAGGGCCTGGGGCAGTGGGCCCCACGGTTGTATGGTACGCAGGATGTTCTGAAAAAATTTCCACCTACTCCCAAGTCCCAAGTCCTGAATCGTCCGGCACGGGCATACGATACACGCAACCCGACATTTGTGGCCTGTGGGGGCACAGTGGTTAGAGTTAAACAAGTAAAATAATATGAGTAAATTACACTTTGCCCCCCCCCCCTACAATTTTGCCCCCATCGATTCTGGGCTAATCTTCATGGGGGTCAAAGTGTAATTTACCCTAATGTTTAGTGTATTCTCGTCAATCTAGCTGACCAAACACGTGATTCCGATCCGTTAAAATCCAGCTGGCATGATTCCACTGGGGGTGTCCATCACATCACATGGTGGCCCTGCTATCATTGCACGGAGATCACTTTAACAATTACACTTTAATTTTTATAATATTAAATATAAAAATCTTATTTATTAATTGATCAACGATCCGTCGGTTTCGGAGTCAATGCTAGGTTGTACCATCTTCATCGACACACACATTCAGCAACCAGACATCCAACGTGGCGGCCCCGGCATCGCCCAGTCATTGTGTCCGTCGTTATGTAATGCCCTCCATTTTGCCATTTCCTCCCTTCAAAATAAAAAATTTGAAAAGGCCCTTCCTCAAAACAATTTTTTTGAAAAGGCCCCTATGTTTTTGTCTCTTCTTTGGGAAGGGGCGAGTCATTGTGTCCGTCGTTATGCCCTCCATTTTTCTATTTCCTCCCGTCACAAATAAAAAATTAGAAAAGACCCTTCCTTCAAAACAATTTTTTTGAAAAGGCCCCTATGTTTTTTTTTTTCTGTATTCAAAGCATCTCGGGATAGTGACTCTTGACGCTGGAACGTACAGAGAGGTTGTCCCGTGTTGAGAAAGATGAGTTACAAAGCACCGAATTTGAGCCTTTACCATCAACATTTATTGCTAGGTGCTCCCACATTTTTGGCATCTCATGTGATTCACTTTTGGATCGCCAGTCATTGTGTGGCTGTGATGCACACCGGGCCCACCGACCGGGGCTGACCGACTGGAGCCAGGCTTGGTCCTGTGTTGAATTGGGTTTCCACCAGGGCTGGCAATGGGTAGTGTCGGTGGTGTCCAAAAACCCTAAGCACAGGCCTGATCCGTTTAACTAATTGTGTCTAGACTCTAAACCCGCACCGGACCTGTATAAATGGGTTAACCCGTTTATATATTTATTATTTTATAATTGTTGCACTCAGCGCAGACCAGTAAATCGCATTGAACCCGGACGGTGGCAAGTGGACTGGCTAAGTGATATTCAGATGCCGGGTAGATCCAATCCGGCAAGACACTACCCACTGAATTTAAACAGGTCAAACGGGCTGGACACAACCCGGACCCGACCCATTTACTAATCGGGTTAGTTTTGTCGTCCCGTTTACGACTCTAACCCAAACCCAGATCCGCTAATTTCTTGTTGGATCGTGTCAGGTCTGTCGTGTCCAAAATTGCCAGCTCTAGTTGCCGCCAAGTAGGGCTGCAAACGACCCGAGATTTGGTTTGTTTGAGCTTGGCTTGGTTAAAAGCTTTGGATTGGCTTGATTAGAAATCGAGCCCCGAGCCAAGCTTTGGCCTGTTTGAGCCTACTCGAACGAGATCTTACCGTGCTTGTTCATGAACTCTATCTTAAATCAAATGTTGGTCTAGTCATGTCTTTTATGAACTTGTTCATGAGCCCAGTTGTGCCGAGCTTTAGTATGTTTGCGCTTTGGCTTGTTTGTTAAAATCTTACCTAGCTTGTCCGCAAGCTGCTCATGAACAGCTTGGTTCATGTTTAGGGAGTGAATGGTTGTTTTGTTGTTTTGGCAGACAATCTCATCGGGCACCGCCCGGATCGACAACTACATGCCCTTCGGCCAGGGACTCCGCAACTGCGCGGGGCTGGAGCTTGCCAAGATGGAGATCGTCGTCTTCCTCCACCACGTCACCCTCAACTTCGGCTTTGAGCTGACGGAGCCCGACCACCCTCTCGCCTACGCCTTCCCTGAGTTCACCAAGGGCCTACCCATCAAGGTCCGCAGGCTCTCGCCCGTCTGAATAAGGCTGGAGGGTGAGCAATTCCAGTAGCTGGGAAGGTTCTGTGTCTCAACTAGGTCCCATGTTCCATGAGTGTCTTATGCTTTGGGTTGGGAGACTTGAGGTTTCATGTTTCATTGCTTGTTGTGGAGTTAATGCAACAGTCGTTCGAATATATCCCTTCTTTACATGTTGTGGTAGAAATAATTGTTGGAAATATAACCGTTCTATACTAACAAATTTAGGAATTAATCAAATTCTTAAGTTTAAAAATTGATTAGCAAATATTATTTTAGCAAACAAGGACAAATCACAAAATTCTTTTAGAAATGGTTTGCCAAGGCAGAGCGGGTTCTATGGAACCGTCATTCACCTTGCCGAACTTTTCTAAAAGTGATATATATATAAATATATATATATATATATATATATATATATATATATATATATATATATATATATATATATATAATTCTAAATATTATTTATCGCTATTTAGGTTTTGAATTAGATGCAAATTGTTTTTATGGATTAAATAATAGCAAAGAAATGAAGTTAGAAATTCTGGCCTGATAGTCGAAGCACGCTAGGCGTTGTCCCAAGAAACTTATTGCCCCCCCTCGTGCGGGTCTCGTGGCAATGGTTCTCGGAGATACGACGACCCCGGTCAGGCGACCTCCTTCTCGTCGGCACGGCTCCAAGAAGGCTTTGCGAACCTCGATTGACTTACAGGAACCCAGCGACACTAAAGAAAATCGATAGAAAGAATCCCTCCGAAAAAGAAGAAGCGGAATCGCAACACTTCTTTTTGACCAAAATATGAGAAAGAAATTGCACAGAGTTTTTAGAGTGGAAGATGATATTTTTTCTATGTCAAAGCATTGGTCTCAAGTGGCTTTTATAGGCTTTTCCCAAGGTTTTACCGTTGGGCAGCCATAAGTGGCCATCAAGCCGTTGGATAGCCATAAGTGACCATCAAGCCGTTGAGCATTTGATGCATGGGTTACCGTTTGAGCTCATGTGACCGTTGGATTAAAATCCAACGTATTCTCAAAGGCCGGATGTTACCGTTTGGGCCCATGTGACCGTTTGATAACATCAAAAGCCTTGATGTTACCAACGGTCAAAAGGGAAAAGGTAGTGGACAGCTGTACTGCAGAGCAGTACTGTGGACAGCTCATAACATTTACTGTTTTTAAAACATTTCACCAACAATCCCCCACATGTTTTAAAAACATCAAAAATTAAATTCAAATAAATAAAGACTTTTGCTGGATTCCTTATACTACGCAGTAGGTGTAGGTACCTTCCGGTTTGAACCTTCACTTAGTACAATTGTATACATTCGTGAGGACTTGGTGGACTGCGCCTTGAACCAGTCTCATTTATCGGGTTTCTACAGGTTGTACACGTAGTACAGTTTTCGATGGTTCTAAGCGGGTTGCGCTATTAATGGCCTTGCGCAGATATCTTTTCGTGTATGTTTCTAGGGAGCAGCCCTGGTCCCAGAGTTGCGGCCTCACAACGACATACATATAGGTAAGTCCTAATAGGGGTGTGAGCAAGGCGACACCCCGCCTCATGGGTCTTGGACTTATTAAGAGTTTTAAACTCATCCTACCCCTTGCTTTTAATAAGCACTGACGTCATAGGGACGGGAGCATTATTCAGTGCTCCTCATTTTCAATCACTACTACAGTTTGTTTCTACCCATTGAACCTCCGTGAGGTTGGGTTCCCACTGCGGTGATTTTTCTTATGGGCTTAATCCCATCCCCCTCGACGATTCTAAGACCACTGTCCTAGAAAGGCCCTTAGTTAGATGATCCGCTAAATTCTTTTCGGATCTAACAAAGTCTAGGGCAATTATTTGATTTTTTATTTTATATCTGAGAGATCTATGTCTCACTTTCATATGTCGATTTATTTTTACATCAGCATTCTCTTGATTACATTTATCAATAGCTGATCGACAATCACAATGGATAGATATAGCCGGTAAAGGCTTTTCTATCAATGGGATCTCATATAGGAGATCTCGAAGCCATTCTGCTTCTGTGCTAGTGGTATCTAGCGCTATCATTTCCGATTCCATGGTACTCCTAGCTATAACGGTCTGTTTGGTGGATTTCCAAGATATGGCTCCACCTCCTAGTAAGAATACAAACCCGGTTGTTGACTTAATATCTATCGAGTCACTAATCCAGTTGGCATCAGAGTATCCCTCTAATACAGCTGGATATCCACTATAGTGGAGACCGTATGATATGGTTCCCTTAAGGTATCTAAAGACTCTTTCTAACGCATTCCAATGGGACAAATTCGGGTTAGACGTATAACGACTAAGTCTATTTACCGCGTAAGCGATATCGGGTCGAGTATAGTTTGCTAGAAAACCTAGCGATCCTATGATCTGAGCATACTCGCTCTGTAGTCTAGGAAGTCCAGTATTCTTTGTCAGATGGGTATTTGGATCATATGGTGTAGATACCGGTTGACAATCGGGATCGTAAAATTTCCTAAGAATTTTTTCTACATAGTGGGATTGGGATAACATTAAACCATTGTCCTTTCTAATGATCTTAGTGTTCAAAATAACGTCGGCTTGTCCTAGATCTTTCATGTCGAAGTTTTGGGACAAAAAATGTTTGATATCATTTATGATTTGTATGTTTGAACCGAATATTAAAATATCGTCAACATACAAACATAAGATGACAACATTATTATCATCTACTTTATGGTATACACATTCATCCGTTGAATTGATATCAAATCCATAGGATAAGATAACTTCATCGAATTTCTTGTGCCATTGTTTTGGGGCTTGTTTAAGTCCATAGAGGGATCGAATTAACTTACACACCTTTCCCTCTTGTCCAGGTGCAGTGAATCCCTCGGGTTGGTCCATGTATATTTCCTCATTAAGGTCGCCATTCAAGAAAGCAGTCTTAACATCCATTTGATGTATGACTAGCTTATAGATTGAAGCTAAGGCGATGAGGATCCTAATCGTGGTTATCCTTGCGACAGGTGAGTAGACATCAAAGTAATCTACTCCAGGTTTTTGGGTAAAGCCCTTGGCTACAAGTCGTGCCTTAAATTTATCTATGGTACCGTCGGGTCTAAGCTTTTTCTTAAACACCCATTTACATCCTATGGTTTTACAACCAGGAGGTAAATTGGTGAGTTCCCAGGTATGGTTTTGAAGTATGGATTGGATCTCGTTATCTATGGCTTCTTTCCAAAAGGGTGAGTCTATGGACTTCATTGCATCTGTATAGGTGGAGGGAGAGTTCTCCACCAGAAGTGCATAGAAGTCATCAAAGACTTTCTCTACACGGGCACGTTTACTCTTCCTAGGTTCGGTTTGGGTTACCGGTTCAGTCTGGTCTTCAGGTTCTAATTGGACTTCAGGTTCGATATTAGTAACCTGATTAGAACTGGAGGCCTGGTTACTGGTATTAATCCTAGTGTTGATCCTAGTCTTATAAGGGAAGATATTTTCGAAGTATGAGGCATTTCTAGCTTCGATTATGGTGTTATTGGCTATTTCGCTTATTTCAGAGTTAAACCCTAAAAAACGATTAGCGTTACTATCTGAAGCGTAGCCAATAAAAATGGCATCTACAGTCTTAGGTCCTATCTTCTTCCTTTTGTTATCGGGGATTTTTACCTTAGCTAGGCACCCCCACACTTTTAGGTATTCTAAGTTAGGTTTTCTATGTTTCCATATTTCGTATGGGGTCAAGTCATTGTGTTTAAAGGGAATACGGTTAAGGATAAAACAAGCCGTCATTAGGGCTTCCCCCCATAAGTTCTCTGGCGCTCCAGAGCTGAGTAACATGGAATTGACCATGTTCATTAGGGTCCTGTTTTTCCTCTCCGCTACACCGTTGGATTGGGGAGTGTAAGGAGCTGTGACTTCATGGAGTATTCCATAGTCATCACAGTATTCACTTAACTCATTTGAGGTGTACTCCCCTCCTCGGTCTGACCTAAGGATCTTAATGGTTTCGTCTAATTGGTTTTCAACCAGAGCTCTGTAAATTTTAAATTTACTGAGTACTTCATCCTTAGTTTTAATAAGGTATAGGTGGCAATATTTTGAAGCGTCATCTATGAACGTTACAAAATATCTATTGCCACCTCTCGAGGTTCTCCCAGAATCACAGACATCGCTGTGAATTAATTCAAGTATATGGGAGTCTCGATCGATTGTTTTAAAAGATTTCTTAGGTTGTTTGGCTTCTACACATATCTCGCACTTATCGAGATTCCTAGTATCGGATTTAGGGATAATGTTTAAGGTCATGAGTTTCTTAATAGAATTATAGTTCACATGACCTAGTCTTTGGTGCCAAGTGACCGAAGACTCAACATTCAGAATTGTAGAAGAAGGATTATAAACATTCAATTTAAATAATCCATCACACAGAAATCCTTTTCCAATAAAATTTGTTCCTTTAGTTATTACAACTTTATTGGACTCGAATACAAGCTTATACCCATGTTGTACTAACAAGGACCCACTAATAAGATTTCTCCTAATCTCCGGAACGTGATGGACTCCGCGCAGGGTCAGGGTCTTCTCCGACGTCAGCTTCAGGTCGATCCGTCCTATCCCTAGCACACGAGCCTCAGCATTGTTTCCCATGCTTACAGCTCCTCCACTTGAGACCTGATAGGTGGAAAACAAAGATTGATCAGAGCAAACATGGATGTTAGCTCCTGTGTCAATCCACCAATCAAATGCTTGAAAGGTCATGTTAACTTCAGGGGTGAAGAGAACAGACCTGAAAGCGGTCCCAGAAGAGCCAGCTCCAGAGGTCACCATGTTGACTTGGGAGCCGGGTGGCATTTGACCATTCCTTCTTGGATTTGGAGGTGGTGCTGTCTTCTTGTAGAAGCATTGGTTGGCCATGTGATTGGTCCGACCGCAGACATAGCAGCATCGCACTCCTTCCTTCTTTTGGTCCTTGGGATGGTTTGGATTATGGTTACTATGGTAGGGCTTCTTGGTATAGGGTTTAGGCTTAGGGTGGAAGGGTTTCTTTTGGAACTTATGTCTAGGTTTTTGGAATGGCTTGGATGGTTGACTCTCTATGATGTTGACCTTAGGTTTGGATTCAGAGGATCCCTTTTCCCTGAGCCTATGTTGCTCCTCAATTCTAATAGAGTTTAGAACTTGAGTTAGGGTTAGATCACCTTGGGTATAACTTAAGTGCTTAGAGAACTCAGACCAAGAAGCAGGTAGTTTATCTATAAGACAGGCTATTTGGAAGGTTTCATCAAGGGTGGAACCATTAGTCTTCAGATGTTGGACTAGGTTCTCAAACTCATGAATCTGATCATTCATGGGTTTGGAGTCAACCATTTTGAAGCTGTTGAAGTCAGACGCTTTGAAGCGTTTTACTCCAGCATCATCTAGGCCATACTTACGCTCTAGGGTATCCCATAGGTCCTTAGGGTTTTGAATGGTATAGTAGATATCATATAGCCTATCAGATAAGGCTCCTAGGATCCTATGAAGGCCATGGTAGTTGATTTCTTCTGGGGTCCTAGTGGGAATGCCAGAAGTTGGTTCAGTTTCAGATTGAGAAGTGGAGGCTCGGGTACGACGAGTTTGGCTAGACCCATTGGATACTCCTGGTGCGGTTTCACCTATGGCTGACAATAACCCAAGTGTGGTTAGCCAGAATCGCATCTGGTTTTGCCACCTCTTGAAGTTAGACCCGTCAAACTTCTCGGGTTTGGCACTAAGGGTTTCACGGTTTGGTGATGTCATTTCGGACCAAAGTAAGGAGTTGAAATCTGATAATTGAAAAAATAAGAGTTTTGTCAATTTTAAAGCAAACTGTATAGATTTGACTTTCAGAAGTCCAAATGAAACTTCCAAATCCTAACGGCCAGATGGTCTCCAGGTAGGAGGTGGAGCACTAGGCTCGCTTAAATACCAAGCTACCTTGGGCAATTTAATGCCGGTTTGACAAGCCTTTCTAGACACCGTAGGCAGTGGAATATTCCAATGGCGACTTTTAGTCTTTTCTATAATCTATGCTTCTAATTTACCTTGTAAATAATAATTTTGCAACTAGTAACTAGTAGCAACTAATAGATAGCACGGAATAATATCTAATAGATGATCACGTAGGCTAACAGATGATTAGTGAGCACGTTACAAATAACTTATGAACGATTAAGTTATAACAATAAGTTTCTTGGATTGTTGGAAATATAACCGTTCTATACTAACAAATTTAGGAATTAATCAAATTCTTAAGTTTAAAAATTGATTAGCAAATATTATTTTAGCAAACAAGGACAAATCACAAAATTCTTTTAGAAATGGTTTGCCAAGGCAGAGCGGGTTCTATGGAACCGTCATTCACCTTGCCGAACTTTTCTAAAAGTGATATATATATATATATATATATATATATATATATATATATATATATATATATATATATATATATATATATATATATATATATATATATATATATATATATATATATATATATATATATATATATATATATATATATATATATATAATTCTAAATATTATTTATCGCTATTTAGGTTTTGAATTAGATGCAAATTGTTTTTATGGATTAAATAATAGCAAAGAAATGAAGTTAGAAATTCTGGCCTGATAGTCGAAGCACGCTAGGCGTTGTCCCAAGAAACTTATTGCCCCCCCTCGTGCGGGTCTCGTGGCAATGGTTCTCGGAGATACGACGACCCCGGTCAGGCGACCTCCTTCTCGTCGGCACGGCTCCAAGAAGGCTTTGCGAACCTCGATTGACTTACAGGAACCCAGCGACACTAAAGAAAATCGATAGAAAGAATCCCTCCGAAAAAGAAGAAGCGGAATCGCAACACTTCTTTTTGACCAAAATATGAGAAAGAAATTGCACAGAGTTTTTAGAGTGGAAGATGATATTTTTTCTATGTCAAAGCATTGGTCTCAAGTGGCTTTTATAGGCTTTTCCCAAGGTTTTACCATTGGGCAGCCATAAGTGGCCATCAAGCCGTTGGATAGCCATAAGTGACCATCAAGCCGTTGAGCATTTGATGCATGGGTTACCGTTTGAGCTCATGTGACCGTTGGATTAAAATCCAACGTATTCTCAAAGGCCGGATGTTACCGTTTGGGCCCATGTGACCGTTTGATAACATCAAAAGCCTTGATGTTACCAACGGTCAAAAGGGAAAAGGTAGTGGACAGCTGTACTGCAGAGCAGTACTGTGGACAGCTCATAACATTTACTGTTTTTAAAACATTTCACCAACAATAATGTGCTGGCTCAGTGGCAAGCTATGAAGCACGGGTACAATCCCGGGTACGCTGATACGATAAAATTTTTAAAAACTAGGGTACGGGTACGGCAATATATATATATATATATATATATATATATATATATATATATATATATATATATATATATATATATATATATATATATATATATATATATATATATATATATATATATATATATATATATATAGAGAGAGAGAGAGAGAGAGAGAATACGGGATATGAGCTGACAGTCGAAATGCTCATTTGAGCTGTCACCGACAGCCGTCCGATCCCAACGATCGGACCGTCCCTTAAAAAAAAAAAAAAAAAGCAGCTGTTAATACAGCTGTACCTCTCTCTCTCTCTCTCTCTCTCTCTCTCTCTCTCTCTCTCTCTCTCTCTCTCTCTCTCTCTCTCTCGATCGATCGATCGATCGATCGAGTAGCAGCCCAACCACCCACCTCCCCGACCTCCACCCCCGGCGCCGACAGCCCCCTTCTCCTCCCCCTCCGGCGTCGCGCTCAACCTCGACCATCCTCCACTCCGGCAGCTGGCAGCCCAACCACCCACCTCCCCGACCTCCAGCCCACCTCCCCGACCTCCACCCCCGGCGCCCGCTTCTCCTCCACTCCGGCTCGGCTCCCTCCCTCCGGCGATCGGATCCCCCTCCGGCGTGCGGCGCAGGGCGCAGGCGGCGTTGGCTGGGGTGCGGGCGCAGCGGCGGTGGTCGGCGACCGCAGGGCGCAGCGGCGGTGGTCGGGCGCGGGACCGGAGGCTGGTCGGGGAGGTCGGGGGCTGCCGCTCGCACCAGAGAGAGAGAAAAAAAGAGGAAAAAAAAAATATAGCTGTACAACAGCTGGGTTTTTTAAAACAAAATCGGACGGTCGAAATTTTGCAATCGGACGGCTGCTACTGACAGCCCATTTCAGCAAATGGGCTGTCAGCTCATACCCCGTATTCTCTCTCTCTCTCTCTCTCTCTCTCTCTCTCTCTCTCTCTCTCTCTATATATATATATATATATATATATATATATATATATATATATATATATATATATATATATATATATATATATATATATAGAGAGAGAGAGAGAGAGAGAGAGAGAGAGAAATGCTTGAATGCGGCATGCGGTAAGTGCGGCACCTACTGCATGCCATCTGATGCACTGCTGCGTGCATCAGACGGCTGCAGTGCTGTGCCGCACGTACCGCATGTCGCAGCATAGCATGCCCCTATATATATATATATATATATATATATATATACTTTTAGTATAATATCTTTATAGATATGAATCAGATCCAAATGCAACCATAATTTCTTCATCATTAAAGCTCTAGCCTCAAAGTTCCAAAACTATAAAAACAAGATTATTTGATGCGAGCCATACGACGATATGGTAATGCATTCATGCGAGAAATACATTGTAATCTCATGTATAGTAATTTTTAAGCATAAGTTATACGTCGATACGGTCCATTACATTAGAACTAAACCAAGTAAAGTAGCAATACAAAAGAAAATGCATAGCAAAGTTCATTCTCATCATCATCTCCGAATAGCACGACCTCCAAGTCGGGCTAATCAAGTGATAGATTTGCAATTTCAAGTAAATCGGCACCCTCCAAAGACTGTCTGCCGTACCGAAGACTGTTTGCCGTACCGGGTACGGATTATGCCGTACCCGTACTCGTACCCGGTAAGTACCCGGTACTGGTACGATATCTGTTCGGAGTACCCGTGCTTCATAGGTGGCAAGTAACTTCCATGACTTGATGCAGGTTTGGTGAAACGCTAGCCTTAATCCTAGGGGTGACAATGGACTCCGAAGACCCGATCCATACCCGAAACATTGTTTGGGTAGGGTATGGCTATATAAACTCTACCTCTACCTCTACCTGATTAACTTTTGGGTTTGGGTATGGCTTGTATGGGTAGCTCAATACCTATACCTTAAGATTGCATTGAAATACCTAAATTTTTTTTTTCTCAGATAATAGCATATAAGGAGAAAAAGAGAGATTCCCAATTCACACCCGAACCAAAACCCAAAACCTAATCGGGTTTGGACCCTCTTCTACCCGAATCGGTTATGGGTCAGGTATGGACCCTGTCATAGCCGAACGAGTATGGGAGAGAGCATTCATCGTAATATCACAAACAATGTAACGTCGGACTACTATGACTACATATAACATGGTAGAAATGCATTTGCACATAAAGGGGACGTACACTGACATATAATGCCAATCATCACCGTTTTTTTTTCTCTTTTTTTTTGGAAATCCCTCGTGTAGAGGACAGTGTTTTGAAAACCGAACCGGATCGGACTGTTTAATCGGTTTAGAACAGAACCGGAACATGTTTTGGTTCGGTCCTTGAATAAACCGGTTTATTTGTTAACCCAGGAATCAAGCTTTCCATAGAAGAATTTAGTACTTATCTATTAGAAAAAAACCTATTTTCATGTGGTTCAAAAGGTTGAACCATCGGTTTGATTCGATTTGAACCAAACCAGATGCCTTTTCGTTTCGTCTTCCGGTCCGGGTTTGAAAACATTGGTAGAGGGGGGTTTGTCTTGGACCCCTACCGGTTTATTCGATTAAAAGATTTGTACGGGTGAAGATGCAAAAAAGAAGGAAGATTACAAAACTCAAACCAATCGACTCCACCGATCCGCTAATACTCGAGAAAATGCGTGAATTTTTTACCAACCAAATCGACCTGCAGGTTGCAACACAGAAAATGTCCCACGTACGCCTTCGGTCTGTCGAACCCGTTTCTTGCACCACGAGCTCCGCAGCTGGAGCATCTCACTCGGGTGGGAGGAGATTCAGAGCCTGGCCTTAACGGATTCACAGATCGACAAAGAGAAGAGACAAAGAAGAAGCAGATGATCGACGGTTTCCTTATGGCTATTGCAGAAGGGGCAAAGGGAGTCTGCTAGACTAGGGTGATTCCTCTTCAATAAGTTGACCATGGTAAGAAGTTTATCCTTCGTAGCGAGTCTATTTAAGATCCTTGTCTTCATAGGAGTTTTAGAATGCCAAAGATGCTTCGTTGCCAGGCATTTACACAAATCTCTATAAAGCCAAGAATAGAAGGAATTGACAGTGATAATCCCTCTCAAGAAGGGAGAAAGTCTTCCGAAGGTCCTACTCCTTATCTGAATTGGAGAGAACTGCTTGAAGTAACTCCCAGAGAATCTCCTTCCATTTGTTACCATCCGCCTGTTGTAACTGCCATCACCATTTACCCAAAAGAGCCACAATAAAATCCATTAGATTCTTTACACCGAGACCCCATCGTGTACGTCTTCCTGTATGTTCAAAACCGAAGTGCTCGCACTGGGCAATGCTGGTCGATGCATGCCACGCCTGCATGCTGTCCCACTGTATGCTCAAATTAAAAGGAGCCCTCGAGTGTATAAGGCAAATCAAAACAAGGAAGGAAATCATTTGCTTGCTAAAAACCACAAACCACAAGAAGCAACAAGTTCGGATCTTCTAGGGTTCCAGCACTATCTCTTCTTAATTATATAGGGAGAGAGAGAGACTAGGGTTTTAGAGGAATACTCCTTATGTTGATAATTATCTAGTACTATATCTCCTTATAAAAGGAGAGAATGCATATCATTATAAAAACACAAACAATGTGGGACTAAATTATGACTACATTTAGCATGGGAAACCCCCCCCCCCCCCCCCCCCCCCCCCCCCCTCCCAAAAGTGGGATTTCTCAAAGAAACATATCAGGGGACACACACACGGACATAGTATCGGTTGCGATTGATCATTACCAAAATGCCTTCTTGTATGTTCAAATAGACGTGCTCGCACTGGGCAGTGTTGGCGGATGCATGCCACGTAGGGATGGCAATTTCGAACCCGACACGAAGTTACCGAGTCTGGGTCAGGGCTAAACGGGTGCGGGCCGTAAACGGGCCGACACGATAGACCCGTTTAATAAACGGGTCGGGTCCGGATTTAGGGTCTGGACACGGTAGACCCGGGAAGATCCGTTTAAAATTCAACGGATCGTGTCAGGTTGGGTCGGGTCGGGTTTACCCGCAATCCGATACTGTAATATTTAGTACCAGCGGGTCTATCAGGTTAGATCGGGTCAAGTCGGATTGGGTCGGATCGGGTCAATTGAATAGACCCGTGTGGTAAACGGGTCTTATCAGTTCTACCCGTTTATTAGCGGTTTGGGTACGGGTTTAGGATCTAGACACGATTAGTCAAACGGGTCGAGAGCGGGTCTAGGGGTTTTGGACACGACACGAACCCGACACGACCAGGCCCGTTGACACCCCTAATGCCACGCCTGCATGTATGTTCAAATTAAAAGAAGCTCTCGAGTAGAAAAGGCAAAAAAAAAATACAAAGGAAATCATTTTACTTGGCGAAAACCATAAGAAATGAGTTCGAATCTTCTAGGGTTCCAGCAACCTATAATTGGAAACAAGCCAGGTGAATTACACTCACCTCGATGGTTACAATGACGCTAGTGCTATGGCGCACATCGGCCAGCTCAACTATCGAGGTCACTAGAACAGAAGAAGAATTGAACTCTAAGAAAATATTATGGTAATCTAATCTAATAGTCTATACTATATACTAAAACAGAAGCCTCTCTCCCGTGTTGTGACACGTGGACGTCTTTTAAAGAACCATAATCATTCTTCCATGTGTGAACAAGGCTCAGTTTTAAATCATATTAAAACCTACCATAAAGATAATAAAACACTCATTCAATGGCATTTAATTATCATTTGATGTTAATCTCGCTCCCTCTCTTTCTCTCTAACAAGTGAATTACACTCACTTTAGATTTCATACTTCTTCGAACAGTTGTGATGTCATGGGTGCCAAATGGCTGTGCATCAAGCTCATCTAGGCATTGCCCGGGTTTCTTACTAGTATATTACTAAAATGGAAGCTTCTCTCTCGTGTTGTGACACGTGGACATCTTTTAAAGAGCCAGAATCCTTCTTCCATGTGTGAACCTGGCTCATATTTAAATCCTATTAACAACCTACCATAAAGATGATAAATACTCATTCAATGGTATTTAATGGTTATTTGATGTCAATCTCTCTTTCTCTCTCTCTCTAACAAGTGAATCACACTCACTTCACATTTCACATTTCTTCGAGCAGTTGTGATGCCATCTGTACCAAATGGCGTGCATCAAGCTCATCTGGGCATTGCCCGGGTTTCTTACTAGTCTATCATATAAGTCTAGGGTCCTAATGTGGCACCCCTATTGTTGAGAAATCCCCTTCTCTCCAGCCCTCTCTAAAGGCCATGTGGTAGCCTTAATAGACAGGAACGCTCACCTCTCTCAGCAATTGCTTGCGCCCACTTTCTTTACAGAACCTCTCTCTCTCTCTCTCTCTCTCTCTCTCTCTCTCTCTCTCTCTCTCTCTCTCTCTCTCTCTCTCTCTCTCTCCTTTTTTTTTTTTAGGAGAGGGGGGGGGGAGGTCCCGGGGGTTTGTACTAATGAATTATACTACTATTGTTACATCAAGTTATAATGTTGCTTATCCTTATATAAACCTCACAGGTCGATGTTGATTTAAGCTAGGCCCACATATGTGTGGGCCTGCTATATTTAGGCTTAACTTGTTCTTGTATATTGGGCCTAGTTTTGTTTTGTTTTTTCTCAGAAGTTTTATTTATCTTTAATGGTGGTTGGTTACTTTAAGAATTTGGATATTTTATTAGTTTTGTCTTGATATCTTTGATGTGTGGGCCTGCTATTTTAGGCTTAACTTGTTCTTTCATATTGGGCCTACTTTTGTTTTGTTTTTACTCGAAAGTTTTGTTTATCTTGAATGGTGGTTGGTTCGCTGGTAGCTAGCGTTAAGGGTTAGGTTTAAGAATTCGGCTATTTTATTTGTTTTGTCTTGATATCTTTGATGATTGGGTAGTGCAAGTGTAACATCAGTCTCAAACACACAAGATATTGTCTGCTTTACCCATGCCCGCACGAGTAGTACCCAGGGGTCATCCATCCTAGTACTAGTCTCGCCCAAGCACGCTTAACTACAGAGTTCTTACAAAATCCGTAGCGACGTACGGTTTTAAAATACGTCTTCTATATTTGGAAGGAAAAATTATATAGGTAGCTCAGAATCTCCTTCTCTCTAGACGAAGTGGGGCTAACTCGTGGTCTTGCACATCTCTCCTCACCTCAACGCATCTCATTCGTCTTGACATCACAGCCTCAGGAGTCTTGACTATTGGATCTTGGTCATCACAATCCACCCTCATCATGGGATACATATCCTCGTGTAGGGTTAGACCCCCCCATTGCAAGGAGAACTAGCTCTGATACCATTTTGTTACTTACGCCCCAAACACACAAGATATTATCCGTTTTGCCCGTGCCCGGACGAGGACTTCCTAGGATGGTCACCCATCCTAGTATTACTCTCACCCAAGCACGCTTAACTATAGAGTTCTTCCAAAATCCATAGCAACGCACTGTTTTAAAATATGTCTTCGATATTTGGAGGGAAAAATTATATAAGTAACTTATGATCTCCTTCTCTCCAGATGATGTGGGGCTAACTTGTGGCCCTGCACACCTCACCTCACTGCACCTCATATTTCTTGGCATCACAACCTCAAAAGTCTTGTCTATTGGCTATTGGATCTTGGTCGTCATAGCAAACCTGAGAGAAGATGAGAGAAATTAATTAAACAGGAATTCGGATTTACAATTCAGAAGTAAATTTGAATGAATATTTTATTTTCCCCTTTTAATGCTCTATCAATGATTCCTACCAAAAAATAAGGATAAATTACAATGACACCCCCTGGATTATCTGACAATTACAATGGCACCCCCTTGTCAGGCTTGTCTCCTAAGCGACGCTGATAGAGGATATAAACTTTCGAATTAACCCCCCCCCCCCCCCTCCTCTTTCGATCAAATTCGGCCACCATCTACATCACCCTTCTAAGTCCTCCTCTACACCACTACTCCACCTCTCCATTTTCCTTGAATCATATCTCCACACCAACATCTCTTCCTCAACCTCCGCCACCCCCACTTCAATTTTGTCCAAGGCATGGAGAGAGAGTGGAATGGATGGTTTCGAACAAGGGGAATAGGAAGAAGAAGAGGCGAAGGGAAGATGGGGTTTCGACCACCACCTCCTTTTCCTAGCTCCTCCCATCACCATATTCAATGCACTCTTCTCCTCCATCATTTCAGCTAAAGATAAAGGGACAAGGAAGATGGTGATTTCGGCCAAGCATGGGGAAAAGGAAAAGAGATGAATAGAGAATGGGGTAGAACTCGCTGGCTAATGGTTGCATCTAGATAGAGCTCGTCGGAGGATAGAGGATGTCAGTGTAATTGACAGATAATTCAGGGGGAGTCAGTGTAATTTACCCAAACAAAAGGGGTAAATTACACTGACACCTCTGGATTATCTAACAGTTACGTACACTGCCATCCCCTCTCGTTTCTGAAATTACACTGGCACTCCTTATAGTTTAATTGTCTGTATCAGATAGCCCCACCCATTAGTCAACCGTTGGAGAAATAGATGGGGAATGCTGACATATGTTGATGTCAGACCACTTTAATTTAAAAATGCCTAGTTTACCTTTGTCTCTTTATACAAGCATACTCTGATATCAGAGCTTAAAAATTACACTAGCACCCCTTTGTAAGTGTTTCATTCCTCCAACAAGTTGGGTTCATCTTCATCCTAATATAATGGTATCACAGCTTGGAAATTAAGGAGATTCATGACTTCAAATAATGTGTTCCAACCAAAACTTCCTTGATTCAATAGTTAGAACTATTAGCAATGGAGTATTCAGAAGAGGGTATTGTATGGTTCTATAGATCCAAGTGACATACTCGAACGTAGATTTGTAGAGCCAGAGGATTCATCTACTCTTATTAAGTAACAAATAGTTGAAAAAATACGAGGAAAAGAATGTATTACTTTTCTTTGGGGTAAAGAACGTATTGTTTTTCATCGACCAATCGATGGATGAAGAAATCTTTGAAGGGACATACTTTTTGCATTATAGAAAGGAGATGACAATAACGACTGTGATGCTACAAATCCGTCGGGATGAGTTTGAGTTTGATACTCTAAGGGTGTGTTTGGATGAGGTAATTAGAATTTACCAAGAAATTTAGAAATGAAGGGATTTGAATAACTAGATTTCAAACCCCTTCATTTATGAATATCTAATCAATTTGAGAGAGAGAGAGAGAGAGAGAGAGAGAGAGAGAGAGAGAGTCTGAAGTCGTTGTCGTCGAGGTTGCTGACAATGTTGAGGTGATCCACAGCGGTCTCTGGTGGGTGTGTGGAACCCTAGATAGTCACTATGTGAGGTGGAGAGAAGAGAATGCATGATGAAATCAACAGGTTGATAAAGGAAGGTTTTAGGTGCCAGCCCACTATTAAAAGGAGTTTTTGAAAAAAAAAACACCTCAAAACTGATGATTTAAACAAGGGATTTGAAGGGCCCTCGATTAAATTACACTAAGAATTTTACAAATTCCAATAGGTTACATCCAAACAAAGAAATTTGTATTAGTGGAATTTAAAATCCTTTATGACCTCAAATCCCTCCTAAATTTACTGCATCCAAACAACCTATAAATAAAGGATTTGAGAAGCATTTTAAACTATGTTAGTCAGTGGAGAGCTTGTTGGGTTCACTTCAATCTCATGAACTTCACATGATGCTATGGATTATGATTCTATTTAGCAAGCTTTTCAAGCCCATCTCTCTTCTGAGGGAGGTTTTCGAAGGTGATGTAGTACGTAGAACTCAAGAAGATGAGAAAAATTAAAATTTTTTTTCTTCGTTAATGACAAGAAGAGGGAGAGAACTATCTTCTCAATCGCGAAGTCAAATAATTCTTTTTTTTGGATCATCAAGGGAGGAGGTCATAATCGGACCCCCAGGAGGTGCCACATGCTGGGGCAAGCAGAGGAAGAGATCGCTACTCGGTGGGAATAAGACCGCCACCAAGTGAAGAGGGGGGGGGCACACCAAGACGCTAGTCATTACAACGCCAGAAAAAAGGAAAAAACAAACGCCGCTCACCAGCGAAGACAGACCACGCCACACTCGGTGGGGCACCGGACAAGATCCCGGAAAAGAGGGGAGAACAGATAAACAACCCACAAAAAACCCCCAAAAGATGCGATCCACCGTCAGCTCCAGCAGCACAACTAACAAGGTGGAGCCACACATGGGCCTCTGAACTACAATCGAAACGCCGCCTCCGTCTCAAGCCGCTAAGAGCCGCTCACTAACTAGAGGAGGCGCTCTGAACATCCACCAACGTAGAACCTCGATGCTGGGCCCAAATCCGACCATCCTGCTGGACCCGGCAAGAGATCTGCCCCCAAGGCTGAGCGGGGGCCGTCAACCAAGTAGGGGAGAGGTTCAACATTTGCTAAGAGATATACTTTATGCATTATGGAAAGGTGACGGCAGTAAATATGGTGATGTTACAAACCCTTCAAGGTGAGTTTTATACTCTAAGAATAAAGGATTTCAAAACCATTCTTCCTTTATATAGGGTCGACCAAAGGGTTAGGGTTATGGGTGATTTCGGCTGAACCATCAAGATCCGAGATTTGCTTCAACCGGACTCGAGTTAGTAGGTCTATATCCACTCCTAACCTTCTACTAAGCTCTATCGAGTCCGATTAACCTATTTGTCTACCCAGAGCACGATGCAAGCAAAACTCTAGTACTTCAAGATTCGGTTTACTCCCTTATAAAGTTATGTTCTTTACTTAGTCTGATAACTTGCCTTCCTCCAATAATGGTGTGTAAAGCAACTCAGAAGGCAAAGAGAATTGTTAGTCCCTAAGTGTTTTCTTTAAGAGGCTTTGTGACTTGTTGACTACTTGTCATGCATGTCCGATGTTATGCCCAGTATCTAGAATGTCAACAAGCCAAATGATGACGACCATGTCTGGGTTCAGTACGTGACTAGTCCAATTCGTCAGAATGCACCCATCCTTTATGGATGTGGATAGCCTGTAGAAGCTGCATGCCACTACAATGCCAGTCGGGTAACCCAACGAACCGTGTATATTGGAACGTAGTTAGATCCTTACACATTGGTGAATAAAAACACCACACAGTTAGTTAGTCTAGTGACCATGGCTCCTCAAGTTTAGGAACCAATTCCCAAAGAAGAAGGCCGACTATGTGCACCAATGTATAAACCATTGTGATGAACCGTGCTGGTTCTAGTTCAACACGATCCACCCGTGTCTGGAAAGTCGAGTGTGGATTCGCTACCTCCCCGTGGTGGAGATTTCACCAGTTACCTCACAGGTTTGCTAACAACTTTTCATCGATGAAGCAATCAACTTTATTGGAGTTATGAACTTATCTAGGTTTACACATAACCGGTCCACCGGATCTCCCGAACATGAAAGATATCATGCACCTTGGTGGCCTACTGTGTTGCGTAAGGTACAATACTTACTAGCATTGCTCTTCTAATTAATTAAACAATTAAATCACATTTATTAATATAAAAGTCCACTAATGATATATACTTAGGCCACATCTAACAAGCGCCCACTTGGCCTAGCGGGGTATTACATTCTTGATACCCATAGCATCAACATGTTTTTCAAAAACCTTGGTTGATAGCCTTTTTGAAAGGGTCCGCCAATTTATCCGGATGCTACCTTTTTTACAGGAACCTCCTCATGCTTCTATAAATGTCGGATGATAAGGTATTTTCACTCGATGCTCTTGCCTTTTTGATAGTGTCTTGGCTCCTTGGATTGTACAAGCGCTCCACTATTATCGCAAGAAAGGACAACTAGTGCCTAAGTTGCTGACGCTCATCCTAAGTCCCCAAGGAACTTTCTAAGTCATACCGCCTCCTTTGTTGTTTCGCACGCCGCTACCTACTCAGCATTCATCATGAAGATACCATCAATTCGGGTTGTGTTTGGTATAGCGACTAGCATGAACTTGGAGATTAAGCAACTTGGTGTGAAGACGATATTTCTCTATAGTGACTTTGAGGAAGAGACCTACATGGAACACCCTGATGTGTTCAAAGTCAAAGGCAAAGACCATATAGTTTGCCAATTAAGGAAGATCTTGTATGTCCTAAAGCAAGCTCAACGCCAATGGAACAAGATGTTTGATGCTTTCATGATTGAGCACATATACATGAGGACGACTTCGTATCATTATATTTTCATGACTAGGTTTACTAGTGATGACTTCATATGTCTTCTACTTTATGTAGATTATATGTTGGTTAATAGAATGATGTTAGCAAGATCGGAAAGTTGAAGAAAGAACTTAACAAGTCATTTGCCATGAAAAACTTGGGACCGGCCAAGCAAATTCTTGGCTTGATGATCTCCCATGGCTAGAAAAAAAGGCAAGCTATGGTTGTCACATGAAAAATACATTGAGAAGGTACTTGAAAGGTTCAACATAAACAAGACAAAGCCGGTTGGATATTCATTTGGTGGTCACATCAAAATTAGCTCCAAGCTATTTTCTGTAAGTGAGAAAGAGAAAGAAGAGATGAAGAAAGTTCCTTATGCATCGGATGTCGATAGCTTGATGTATGTCATGGTGTGTGCTAGCGCTGCAATTTGGGTGAGTTGGGTCGGGTTGAGGGTCAACCCAAGCCCAACCTAAGTACTAAAACCCCCAACCCAACTCAACCCAACCTCCAACCCGAGATGCCCAGCCCGAGCCCAACCAAAGCAAAAAATTTATATGATCGGGTTGGGCTCGGGTTAGCCCATGTTGGTAGGACAGATCGGGCTGTGCAGATTCGGGTATACTTATTATTTAAAATTTTAACTTTTGAATATCAAAATCTGAAAAAAAGTTATACTTGCTAACACTACCATACAATTTTTTTGCATTTCTATCCATACAATTTACTAAATCATTAGATAATGCCTTTATTTGATATGCAAGAAGCAAAAAAATACTGCGACCCCTCAAAATATGAATACTCGAGATGGTTGTGATTGTTACCTATATATCACAAACTCGTAGATATTCACGAGTACTCGGGTTCGGATTCGATCGGGTTGCCCGAGCCCGACCCAAATTCAACTCGGGTTGTACTTTTTCAACCCTAACCCAACTCAGTCTTCAAATACATCAACCCAATCTGGCCCAAAATTTAGGTTGGGCTCGGGTTGGGTCAGGTCCAACTCGCCCAAGTTGCACCCCTAGTGTGCGCAAGACATGTTTTTGGAGTGGTTAGTTGGTTTCTCTCTAATCCTGGCATAGAACATCAGAATGTAGTAAAGTGGATTCTTAGGTATCTCAAGGGCTCTTCCAAGATGTGTTTGTGCTTTTGAAATGGAAAGCCTTTGCTAGAGGGTTATACAGATGCAAATATGGCTGGAGACATGACTAGGAAGTCTACACCATGATACTTGGTTACCTTTATAGGGGAAGCAGTTACATGGCAATTAAAGCTACAAAATGTGTTGCATTGTCAACCACCGAGGCCAAGTTCATTCCTGTGACGAAGGCATATAGGCGCTAGTGTGGATGAATAGATTCCTACATGAACTTGGTGAAAAGTAAGCTCGGTATGTTTTCCATTGTAACAGTCAAAGTGCTATATATTTGAGTAAGAAGTCAAGTTTTCATTCAAGGAAGCGCATTAATGTGAGATACCATTGGACTCATGATGCATTGGAGAAGAAGTAGCTACACCTAGAGAAAATCCATACCGATGATAACAAATCGGATATAATGACGAAAACCTAGCTTACCTAAGGATATGCATGAGTCTTATAGAAGCAAAGAGGGCATGATGGAGCCCTCCAAATAAGTTAGGAGGGAGAGTTTGTTGGGTTTGGCCTTCCTATGAGGAGGTGGACCCACATGGTGGTATAGGTTGCATGCATCGAGATTTTTATTTTATCTCCATCTTTGTTCACTCACTGTCTTCTTAATGCATGGTTGCATAATAAAAAATCTTGTTTTGTGTTTGGTAAGAGCGGAGGTGCATTGATTGCATGCTTGACAACCTCTTGGAGTAGTTTTGGGCTTGTTTGGTTGCTGTGTTTTCAGCTTGTGATTTTGAAAACACATGTGTAAACAGTTTAGGGTTGTTTGGTTAGTAGGGTGTGGCGTGTGTAAATAGATGCACACTTACTAAATTTGTACAACTTTTTCACATAAAGTTGTACAAATAAAATTTTACCTAAATACATGAAACTTTAATTGCACATATCATATGTGCAAATAGATGTACGTGCATCATTTACACAGCAACCAAACAACCCCTTTGGGTCTTGAAAAAGTGGTAATCGAAAGAGGGCAATCGGAATTTGGGAAATTTGGTTCTTGATAGCAGAGTGTTCTCCACACTTCCTTCTCAAGAAGGGAGAAGACTATTCACTTATCTCTGATGAAGGAAGCTTCATCCCGGAGATCGGAAGATTGATCTATTTCTCAAAGGCGTTTGGCAAGAGTTCTCTAGGAAGATTTGAGGCGGGCTTTGGTCTTGTGGTTTTTCTCCTTCATATCGAAGGGAATTTTCATGTAAAAATTATCGGTGTCTTTGTGCGATTAATTTTCTTATCTTGTTTGTTGCTCACACTCTCCATTAGTTCGCATAAAGAGGGAAATTGGTTGTTTTCCCAACACCCCTTTGCATCTTGTTTCAATTTCTATTCTATGGAATATTTGGAGGCTTGGAGCAATGTACTATTAATTACATTCTTAGGCATGACAAATGTTTATGATGGACTAAAGAAAATGTAAGAAATATTCCAATGGAGCATATGATCATTTGATTAGAACAATACTTGGGGGCTACCCTGTCCTGGTAAACCCACACACGGTTAACAGTCTGTTTAGTTCCGTGTCGTTGGAACTTACACTATCAACATTGTGCGTATCGTTCGCTTGGTTTCTTGTAGTTGCCCAAAACCGACGTAGTTGCAACTCTCGATTGACTGATTTTTTATAAAAAAAAGTTAACAAACGATATAGTTAAAACATCCAGTTTTTTGCTACATGTTCCAACTGTAACAATTGCGGTCCCACTAGTACTACACTCACATTCAAACTACAGCGAATCAAACAGGGTGACCTACAGCGAGCCAAACAGGGTGTAATTGGCATGCAGCAATCGGTGAAGGGGAGCGAGACCCACAATATAAAAATTAAAGTTGGGTGAACTGTTCTCAGTTTATATGTTTTTTATAGAGAAATGTTATTCAATCGGAAGGTTTTTTCGATTCTGCTTAGCCCAATTGACGTGGTGTAAAAGATTTAAATGTCACTAGTGGGTTTCAGCCACCAGTTGTATGCTGCCAAGTCAATCGGGATGGCGGAATCGAGAAAACCTCCAAACTGAATCATTTCTCTTTTTTACATTGTGGGTCCCACTCTCCATCACACCCTCGAGGGCACACTCTCCGACCGATTGGACTTGTTCACATTTGTGTTGCTGTTTCTTCAACGAGAGCATCGGAGAAATGTTTTTAGCAGAAATGTGTGAGCGGCCTTGACAAAGAAATCGGTGAAGTTACAGGATATTTGAAATGTTGGGCTTCAAAATGTTCTTTATAATATTTTAAAATTATTTTTTTATACCACTGAATCAGTGAATCTCTAAATCTTCGAACTGAACCACTGCTCACCGCTGCCAGAGCTGCTCGTTGCTGTCGAACCGATCCTTAACCTAACCATAAATCCAAGATCTATGGGACATGTGTTTAACCCTAGACCTAGGATCTAAACCGAACCCCCGCCGCGGTCGAAGTTACTAGCCGTCACCGTCGCTCAGGCCATTGCAGTCTCGTCTGATTTGCTCGCCGCCGTCTGATCCGCTCACTGCTGATGTCGTGTGCTCGAGAGAGGTGGGAGAGAGGTTGAGGGTACTTTTGAGTTTTTAAAAAAATATGAGGACTTATCGTTCGTTGAAATGTTGGGATGTGCTTGGCCTTCAAGATAAGTTCAGTCAAGGACTGATCACCAATTAACCATGTTTTTAAAACAAATGGTTTATATAAATTCGCTACAGACGTGGCACAGATGATACGTAAGGCAGAACGGTTTTCTGGCATGTGTGTTCACTTGATCATTGATTCATTATTGAGTTCAACACCACAATAAAGGGTAGAGACATAATCGAAGTGTTTCAAATTGTGTATTTATGCTTGATTTATTACTAAAGCCAGCACAATTGTTGAGGTAGCTGTAGATTTTCAAGGGCAGCATATGTAATTGTACCCCCCCTATAATGTCTAGTGCAAACCATCGCTTGTCGTCGGACCACCGGCTTGACCCATATAGATCGCCGTCGGTCCGTCACCACCCATTTTTCACTGTCGGTCCCATCTAACGCACTGGCACCGTTGCATTCTCCTCCCATTTTCTTCCTCTTCCTCCCCCCATCTTCTTCCTCCTCTTTCCTTCCTTCTTCCTTCTCCTTCTCCCTCCTCCTTCCTCCCGGATGCACTCAGTGATTGCAGACCAAGTGCCTAAACTGCGCACTCGGCCATGCGATGCCGAGTGCAGCTACAGTAATCGGTGATTGCACTCCGACCTGTAATCGGCGAGTGCAGCCGAAGGAAGGAGGGGGGAGGAGGAGGCGGCGGATGTGACCGGCAAAGGTGGGAAGCGTCTTGTATGCATGGTCGGAGGCGGTGGCGGGTTTGAGTTGCCCTCATCCATGCCACAATGTTAGAATAGTAGTTTTTTTTTTTGTAAATGTGCTGACCCTAGTAGACTATGTGCTGCAACCCCAGATTTATGACCATCCAGAGTTTCATTAAAAATTTTCACTAAAATTAATATTTTCACTATTTCTATAAAACTGCAATATTTTTACACTATATAATTGTTTCCACGAAATATTTTAATATCCAAAATATCAAAATATTGATTAAAATGAAATTTCGAACCTCGCTAAGAACTACTCTAAATTTAGAGCTGTAGGTTCTAATTAATGGGAACATTTGGTAACCAGCTACTAGGAAATCATGGCATTCCAACACCCATGGGTGATGATGGTGCAGCATGACCACAGATTCTACGACTCGCAGCAGTTTGGGTACTGGAGCATACATTCAGGCTGAATCCTGTGAATCAGCAGCAAAGATTATAGATACAAATTTATAAAGTGTAAGCTTTTCTCTGATTCACGGTAATACAAACACAGGTACACAGGTTTCAGCTTGAGAGAAGGTACATGTGATAATATTAACAACAGGTGTTTCTCTTCCACTAAACAAACCCAAGACATCGTTGGGAGCTAAAGCCCTAACGGTTAACGGATTTCATTCGGGGCTGAGTTTCGCCTCAACTAGTATTACAAATCCTGCGGCGGTCGGTTCGCCCTCCTGAACCAGGTCTGGAACGCGGAGACGAGGTGAGGGCAGTCGTCGACATTGCGGGTGGAGAAGCTGAGGCACTGCTGCAGCAGTTCCTGAGCATCCGACATGGGCAACGTGGATATGATCCGGAGGAACGTCTCTTCCAGTTCCTGGTACAGCAACCTGTGCAACGGTATCGGGGAAACTATATCCCTGCAGACATTCAGCACCGGGAGCCACTCTTTCACCAGCTTCATCCGAACCTGAAAGAGTATAAAAATGCTATTCTGTAAGAACCCGTACCTTAGCAGGCCGAAATCAAGATGCCAATATTCACCCCCTTTCAACTAACACTTCAAAATACAAAGAGACTACATACTACCCAGTTTTTATTTAGTGGCCCAGTGCTACTCCGAGCGCAAACGGAAAAAAGGTAAGACTCGACGCCAAATTGAGGGTGTGAGGGAGACAAAAGAGGATTAAGCAATAAAATAGATTGCAATTTGCAAATTACTGTTCAATTAGGCCAAACCAAATTTTTGGACAAGGCTCATCAGATCAAAGGTACGACTCGAGAATGTTTTACTGTTTTCCCTAGCCTTTGGTATTATCAAAAGGTTGCTATATATATACAACGCTCGGGTCGCCATCTAAAATTTCCTCCACATGACGCCTATGTGGCACTCATACTCTCTTAAAAATTTTAAACTATCAAGTCAGCAAGGGGATCACTGAGGGTTCGGTATAACCATCCATCTCCATCCTCACCCTCTGGCTCTTTGAAACCCTGCAACAATGGTGTGGGATCCATGGCTTCCCTAGCACAAGATGGATCAATAGCTCATGTGGAAACTGGAATCGGTGGTTTTGAGGGTTTGGAGTTTTGGCCGAAACCGATCCGTTTCAGCCATTCCGAAACCCTCCAGTTTCGGGTTTCGGAACTCAGCACTCAGTAAAAGCAAGATTGGGTTCAGGATAGGTGTATTTCAGTATGACAGCCATATTTACATAAACATTTAAGTAAATGAATTTATGTTCTCCATTTACTTTAAGTTATTTTATGTAAATAAGCAAATACCCTCCATTTGGATTTAATAAAAATATCAGAAAAGCAAAATCCAAAGAAAACAAAATGTATTTTTCCAGTTCCTATACAAAATCAAACTTTACAAGTTTTGGCTAAAAAAGAAATTTTGTGGGAAAAAAACCTCAAAGTATTTTAGACCGGAAAAAATCTTTAAAATCTAGAAGTATAAGATCAACTTAAAACTCAAAGTCCAGTAAAATATTTTGAATCTATCAAAAAATTCTTTTAGAAGAACTCTTTTTTCCTCCAGACTTAACCAAAATCCATAATCACAATTTTTCAGCTTTTTTCATAAAAAGTCGGGAAAAAGCAAAATGCACGCTTTTTTGAAAACAAGACCACTATGTAGTGCTCATTAACCTATTCATCCCCCCTACCCCTATAGGTCGTTTATCGCGAGATATCATCTAGGATATAGTCCTGCTTCGGTATAGTAGAACTCTATCCAGAGCCTCCTGTACCTATCATATCTCGTTGCCATAAACAAAACCTCGACCATTTAATTGGTTTCAACATAGAAATCAATAGAAAATATTAGAAGATAGCAGTAATATCATGTGGCGGTTAAGGTAGTGGGGGCAGTGGTAAAGAATGTGGTGGTTGGCCGTGGTGGCGACGGATGACGGTGGTTGAGTTTTTTTTTGTTTTTGTTCACACTTGTCCCGTTTCCCTTCCATTGCTTCCTACGCATCACTCATTTTAATAAATTTTCAAAACACAATTTTCTTTTTGGAACCATCCAGTTCAAGATTGAACTGAGATTTATCCTGATTCCAATCCAAACCGGTTCAATCGACCGGTCCAGCTGGTTTTTTAAACACTGGATAGACATCAATTTAAAATATACAAAAAAAATACTACTAAGATTTAAGAAAAATAACAGGGAAAATAACACTTTGAAGCCCTGAGATTTATGCTCATTACATTTACCCCCTGAGATTTCTGAAATTACACGTTGACCCCTGTCAGTCATGTTTATTTGAACAAAAATTAATAAAAACATCACTTGTCTATATATATATATATATATATATATATATATATATATATATATATATATATATATATATATATATATATATATATACAAGGTATTTCATACTTTTTGCATGTTATAATGGTAAAATGATCCTTAGAATCGAGATTTGCCAGTAAAAGTTTAACTCTCATTTTACCCTTATAACATGCAAAAAAAGTATGACATGCCCTTTATTATAACTTCGTCTTTAGGCCAACTATGGTTTTAATAACTTTTTGACATATAAACATGATGGACAGGTGGTCAAAGTGTAATTTCAGAAACCTCAGGGGAAAGTGTAATAAGCATAAACCTCATGGTCAAAGTGTATTGGATTTAAATACCCAAGTGCCAATATTGGATTTAAGCTTGCCCTAAATCCTATTTTCACCTTCACCATGTCAGGCGCGTACCCAAGTTCCAAATCCAACACGGCAACACCTATTATGATTCCTAGAAACACAAATTGCAACACTATAAATCCATACTACAGATTGCTATTCTAGATCATTATGTGTCATGCATGTTTGTTCCATTCAGCTCAACTCCAGCAACTTGTGTAGCATGTATGTGATAGTAGATCTAATTTGACAGTTTATTTTAAACTATCAAATTGATATCTTCCCTCGCTAAACTCTCTTATATTCCAAGCAAGGGAGTATGTGATGTATAGGATATAGATTTCAGAGCAACGAAGAAAGGGGATGTGTAGCATCTGTATTGGCTCCATATATAAAATCTACACCAGCAATAATAGGTATACAGATAAGTCACACATAAGTTTATGCTGGTATGTACATGGTTAGGAATGTTTCATAATGAAAGTACCAAGATATTAAAAATTGTAGCAATCAGTTGATCAAGAAAATTAACCACAATTCATTATCCATAGAATGTGTAAGAACAAATCATTGAGTTATTAGTATCACTAGAAACAAACCTCATTTAGTTACTAAGGGATATAATAAGGTGCATCTCCAAACAGCAACCAAAATTTCAATTCCCACTTTCATTTCATTCCAGTTGGAGCCATGATATGCAGCAATGCAAGCCCCAGTGCTCTTAATTGGGAGAAACTAGGCAGCCGCAGGCGAGGTTGGTACATGTGTCCATGCGCTATTGGGGGAGGTGTGTCGGCGTGGTGCTACTTCCCAAGTGCCCAATGTAGTGCCCCACCACCAGCCCAACCTGGCTCACAAGGCATGACTAAAGTGCTCATTAACCTAGTCCGCAAGAGGCTGCACAATATCCCTCTTCTAGTTTTGAAGAAAATTATTTCAACCATCAGCCGGTTCCAAGAAAGGGTAGACCGCCATAATGAGTTTTTATAGCACTAAAACTGAAAAATGAGAGTTCAGAGTTGCTATTTGGAAAGGTACCCTATCACTTCTTTAGTATTTCTAGTGTTTCTCAATGAGAACCACGAGCTATGTCGAGTCAACTTTATGAATCCTTCTTCCCCAGTCATCCATGTTAAGGGTTATCTCTATTATGAGTTCAAGCTTTCATAATATCTATTTGAACATCATCAATCTATACTTTTTTAGGTAATCCCCTCTTTCTTGGCCTGTCCAAATTCAAGACCTTCTACTAAGGTTGCTTCTACTCTCCGGTTTGCATGCATGTACATCTCAATCCGTTCACCACCATTTTGTCCTTAATTAGAGTCTATTTCTCCTCATTTGGTGCAATTAGAACACTCATTCCTCACCAATATTATCAAAACTAAAAACCACCTATTCAGTCCATACAGTAGGCCACTAGGTCGCATATGTGTATGCAATTTTAGTTTATAAAATAAAAATAAAAATTCAAAAAAAAAACACAATGTTATAGTACTCGTGCAAGAAGAAAAAAAAATGATTGTTAATCTGATCGTAAACATTTGTAACAAAAAAATCTATTGTCTAGTTGTAAACAATCAGTAACATGTACAACCTATACAAGTACATATAATATGAAATAAAAGACAAACTTTATTAAAATAAAAGTCTAAAGTATGAAGAATACAAGTCTACAAGTAACAAAACTTAAACTAATGTGTATGTTAATCTATAGCACATTAGGGAACGTCTCCATACCATTATATTAGAATCACTACGTATTGATCTTGTCTCCTCATCATCCCTCATACGCATTTGAACCATTGTTGGTCATCTTTCTTTCAATCTACTCTATCAGATTGTTCACATCCACTGTCGATTCATTATACTTTTCTTTGAAATCCCATAAATATCATTATTCCACCACTCCATAAGTCCCAGCTAATTGCTTGTACTAGACATAGCACTGAGACCACCACCACTATTGCTAATGCTACACAATTGAGAGAAATTTTAACCTTATTTAATAGCATTGTTCATAATGAACGCTTGTGACCCTTAAAGAGGCCTCCAAGCAATCATAATCCTAAAAGGATCAAATAAAGCAAAACAACTCTTATACCTTTGGTTTTACAAGGTGCAAAAACTACCATAAAAAGAACTCCAAAAATAGTAAAAAAAAAATTAAAAAACTAAATAAAGACTATTGGGCCTCCAAATCTCTAATCCAAAGTGTAATCGAGTGGGTTGTCCTCGTACAATGGCGATTGTAAATACGAGTAGGTGGTCCGGTGTCCCCACCAACTCTCCCTCGGTGGGAAAACTTAGCTTCGTCGAGTGAGTATCCTAGTGTTCCGGTCAATGTTGTCAGAACCGAACCGGAGGACGAACCGGTTTGTGTACCGGTCCGGTTCGGCCGACCCAGTTCACCGGCCCAACAAACACAGTCAAACCCATAGAGAGATAGAGAGAGCGAGAGAGCATTTGTGCACAAAAAAAAAAAAACCGGTTCGTTTATATTTAAAACCGCCCGGCCCGGTCCAGTTTATACCTAAAACCGTCTGGCCCGACTGTTCAATACCGGTTCGTTTTCCAACACCGGTTCATATCACATACGGACCGGTTTCCCTACCGGTTCGCCGGTTCCCGGTCCGGTCCGATTTTAATAACATTGGTTCCAGTAGTGCTCCAAAAGATATGGATCTAACCACTGGAGCTCCTCTCTAGTAATTCAAGTGCAACCTAGCTCTGATACCTAGTATGAGGCCAAGAAATCTCTAATAAAGTGTAAGAAGATCAAACCAAATGATCTATAGCAATACATCTAGCGGATGCTTGCCGATGTAGGAATGATCATTGATATATCAGATGAACATTGAATACTCAAAATGGTCGTTGGCGTCAATCACAGACTAAAGAACAATAAAGCGCAGGTAGCACAATGGCACGAGAGACATGCGAACGTGGGATGCCATGGGCTTGGTGGCACAAGGATTTGGGAGGTGCAAGTGTGGGAGGTCGCAGGCGTGGTGGCGCGGTGGCATGCGGACATGGGGAGCAGGGGCATGGGGCCGGTGTCAAAGGCGACATCGGAGTTGGACATGTGGTGGGTGACGAGATCGAGTGTGTGAAGACACAAAGGTGAATAAGAGGGCTATGCGTCAGTGTAAGTCTCTCATAGTCGGCTCTCTGAACTCTCACCAGGGTTGGAACCTCTCATTCATGAAACCTCAGAAAAATTCAGCAAAGATTTTAGTCTTATTCAATGCCATTGTTCATATGAAGGCTTGAGGTCCTTAACTAGGACTCCATGCAATACTTGTCTTAATATGACTCAAATAAAGCCAAACCACCTTTATACGTTCGGGTTTTACTAAGTGCAGAAATTCTCATGAAAAAACTACAAATAACATAAATAAATAAATAAAAACTAAATGGGCCTTCAAACAATAGGCCAACATATCAAGGCAAACTCTCCAAGCCAAAGTATAACCGGGTGGGTCGTCCTCCTACGACAAAAGGGTGTACTCACTGTACGTGATCTGGTGTCCCCACCACAATATTTTTTTCTAGAAAACAAAAGAGGTCACCCAAAATGAGGGTTAAAAAGTTCTATAATTCAAAGGTGGCATCGTAAATTCATAAGGAGCATGGTGAAAGGTAAACAATCACAAGATTTTTCAACATAAACATACATCAATAGCAATCCTAGCACCATCAATTTGGGATCAGTTATTTGGATCCTACTTCTCCATTAGTTTCCAACTGGGATACACCAATACTTCAAAACAGGTGTCGTACCCGTATCGGATACTTCCCGATACTCCAATACGGCTCGATACGGCGGGATACGTATCCGATACGACTATGAAGTATCGGAATTAAAAAAATAACAAAAAAAATATCTGATATGGCGGGGATACGGCCTCGATACGTCGGGGATACGGCCCGATACGCCGGGGATACGGCTCGATACGTTGGGGATACGTATTGGGTCTAAGTATATAATATTATACATATATATTATATAGGATAAATTACACATAGTCCCCCTGTATTATGACCGATGATCACTTACACCCCCTATAGTTTGAAAACCCAAAACAGAACCAGGAGAGGGTGCAAATGGTGTGTTTTTCAAAATAAAAGGGGGGATTTATAGGGTTTTAAACATGAGGGGGTGTAAGTGATAATGGGTCAAACCCATTTGGTAAATAATTGGATGCCACGTCAACTGGTGTAACGGACGACTGTGATTTTTTTTAGGTTATAACTTAACCTCAGATCGCTCAGACTGAAATCTCGTGGCCGACCTTGTTGGAGAGCGAGAGAAGGGGAGCGACCAGGCAATGACGAGGCGGCGACCACACCAACCAGGTGACGACGACAAGGCGGTGACCACACCGACCAGAATATGACGACGAGGCGGCGACCACACCGACCACGCGACAACGACCAGTACTCAAGTTTTTTTTTTTCTTATCTTCTCTTTTTCTTCTTCTTTTTTGCTGGACGGACTGAGTTTCACTCGGATTGTTAGGGTTTCGGCCGCCGAACCTTGCCGATTTCGGCCGAAACCCACCTTTTCGGTCTTCTGCTGGACGGATTGAAGGGCAAAGTTGTTTTTCTGGGTTTTTTTTTTCAAATCACATTATTGAAGGCATGATCGAAGTTTTTTTTTTTAAATCCAAAGCCTCGAGTGAGTTTCGCTCTGATTGTTAGGGTTTCGGCCGCCGAAACCCTAACAATTAGCCTGAAACCCACCTTGTCGGTCTTCAGCTGGACGGACTGAAGGCACAATTATTTTTTCTGTTTTTTTTTTCAAATCACTTGATTGAAGGCATGATCGAAGGGTTTTTTTTAAAAATCCAAACCCTCGAGTGAGATTCGCTCGGATTGTTAAGGTTTCGGTCGAAACCCTAACAATCTGGCTGAAATCCACATTGTTGTTCTTCTGCTGGACGGATTGAAGGTACAATTGTTTTCAAACTATTTACTATTCATATTCTAGCACAAAAATTATTATATTTAATTATTAATATTATATATATATATATATGTATATTAAATTACAAACGTATCCCCGTCGTACCGCGTATCCTAGTTTTTGAAAAATTCACGTATCCCCGTATCCGTATCGGTGCTTCCTAGGTTTCCAACCAAGGCCAAGTTTATGGAAATACAAGTGTCTCCAAACCTTTTCCATAGCCTACTGAAGCCCTTTTCAGCCTCCCTACCTCTTTTCCCATTCTCAACTTGAATATGAGAGCCCTTCCTCTCCGAAACAAGACCCTGACATACTTTGCACATGTTGAGACCACAACTATATTCTCTATCAGTGTCACAACTGACCTTCTTACTCATTTTTAACGATTTCCTCTTAGGTACCACTCATTTATGCTACTTAGCTCATCCAGCATTGTTCATCTATATTAAAGAAGGCGACGCACTAAAGACTAAGAACATCTCCAGCCCTTACTCAAATTTGTACTCCAATCTAAGTAAAAACTCAATCTGATATGGATCACTCCAGCCCTTGCTCAAATTTGAGTAAAAACTCATTTGGTATGGGATTTGAGCCTCCCCCGATTTGATGAAAAAATTAAGTAAAACTCATCTTGGCCTTTTTACTCAGATTAAGTCTTGAGTAAAGGGCTGCAGCGGTTTTTTAGGCCTTTTCACTCAGATTCAAATCTGAGCTGTGATTTGAGTAAGGGCTGGAGATGCCCAGTGAATTTATATCTTCTCAAAAGAAAATAACGAGGACTTTCAATGAAAACCTGCCGAGGCGCCACGATAGACCCAGCGGCAACTGCAGTCGCGAGCTTGCTTGTGCATTTCATCACTAATGACGGCAGGCCTGGGGCAATATTCTTCCATGCGTCGTCCCTGAATGTCTTCTGCAAATCAGCCGCGAGCCCAGCCTGCTCGCTCCACTGCCTCGCTGCGGTATCTGCAACCCTCAGCTCGATCATCCTCTCCACGAGCCACAGCAGGTGCCTGGCATGAACCACTGCAGTATGCAGGTTCAGGCGCTGAATCGCTTCAGTCTCATCGTGGTCCCCGGCTACCCGGAAGTCCGGCCTCGCATAGTCCCCCAGTAACATCTTCATCGTCTCCAAGCTCGACAAGAATGCATTGTCCAGGACCCTCTGCACCGAATCCCTAGAGGTGTAATCCCTCAGAAGCTTCGCCACAAATGCCTTCACGGTCGCCACCTTTGGATGGTTGTGGACTGCCGATAGAATCAAGCCGTGGAGCATCTCCTCGGACAAGCTCTTCCCATCTCCAGCCGCGGCCTCTGGCAAAACCCTGGCGAGGAGGTCGCGCGACTCCTCTTGGCCGAGGAAAGGGATCAAATTGAGCACGCCCTCCTCCTCCTCCTCGGTCCACGGCACAGCCTCAAGGAACCGGACACAGGCCCTGATGCAGTCGTCGAAGAGAAGCTCTAGGGCCACGGTGAGCATCTCCAGGGCGTCGGGCACGGAGGGGATCGCGCCGGAGAAGTCCAAGGTGTAGAGGAGCCGGAGGACGGCGACGTGGGCATCGAACGGGCGTCGTCGGTCGCTGCCGGAGGGGATCTTGAGCGTGAGGCGGGAGGTCCCGGTAGGGGCGTCGCCGGAGGGGTCGGAGTGCTGCCATCGCTCGGAGAGGAGAGCATCGAAGTAGCCGGAGCGGCGGAGAGGGGAAGAGTGGAGGTGGAGGTCGAGGGAGGGGGGTTGATCGGAGCCGGCATCGGTATCAGAGTCGAAGAGGGAGGGGACTTCGAGCTGGAGGCGGAGGAGGACGTCCGCGGTGGCGGGGTCGTTGAAGCCGCCGGGGGTGCAGGCAGGGCGGGGGAAGGACGGCAGCGGGGGGGAGGCCTCTTCCGTTAGGGTTCCGTCAGAGTCGAGGTGGGCGGAGAGGCGGCTGCTGCTCCCCACGCGCTGCCGCTTCCTGGGTCCCGCTCCTCCTGGCACCATAGGAAATGCTGATCAGCGGTGGCGAAGGCGACGGCGAGTTCTCAGGCGGGGGGGGGGGGGGAAGGGGGGGGGGCGGGGCAGTGAAAGGGATTTCAGTGGCAAAAGCCTCAAGGGGGACGAGGATCGAGAAGAGGTACCCCAACGGGCCCAACGGGTAAGACGGATTTCGGTTGGATCGGGTTTCTTGGGTTCACGCCATTAGTTACTGTAACTGCAAATAATTTGATAGCTTAATCGGGTTCGTCCACCAATTGTATTACTGATGCTGTGTTTAGGCCTGGGGCGCCGTGAATAGAACTCTCGTGTTCGTGCAAAAACAAAAAAAAAATCGGGTTACGTCCACAGAAATTCTATTATTGTTTAAATTTTCTTTGCAATGCCACCGAATCAGTGAACACCGAAATCTGGCCAAATCTGTCTGCCTCCGCCGAACCCTAACCCCTCCCTCCTCACAGTCACCGACAAAGGCTGCTGTCGGGGTTGGGTGCGATGCACCGATCAGCAGTGGCTATCGTCGGGGTGGCGTGCCGATGCACCATTCGAAACACCACCTCTGCCCTCCTCACCGGCGGATGCTGCCGTCGGGGTGAGGTGCAATGCATGGTCGGCGGTGGCTGCCGTCGAGGTAGGGTGCGATGCACAATCAGCGATAGTTGTCCTCGAACTCCCTACTCATCGGCGGTGGTCGTGTCAAGAGAGAGATGGGACAAGAGAGTAGGGAAAGGATAATTTTGGATTTACTAAAAAAGGCAGGGATCTTAGGCTAAAAGAAACTTTAGGGGGTCCTATTCGTCAGGGACCTCTCACACATTAACCCAAAAAATTTGGGCTAATGTGTCTAAGGTCCCTGACATTGGGATGTCAATCGATCGGGTTCAGGTCGGACCCTATCCGTATCCATTCCTATACCTGTTCCAGTATGGCGGGTTCATACCCGACCCATACCCATTCGAATAGAAGAGGGTTTATACCTGATCCATATCCAATTGGGTTTTGGGTATGAATTAGGTATAATTTTGCAGCCTTCATCATATATGCAATTGCTTGAGAAAAAATCAACCCAATCGGGTTGGGTTGACAATCTCGTTTGGTTTCTTATTACAGTAGCTTTATTAGAGTATAAGTTTGGGTAGGGATATGGATAGAATTTGGGCATATGATAATGAATTTGGAGCCCAACTGTATTTTCTTTTCTATACACAAGTTCGAGGGGCAATCCAAGGTCCGATTTAAGGACAAACTGGCATTGAAGGTTCTTCTTCTCAAGAAACCAGGAAAAGGAAGCAAGCTCCCTGATTCGTTGATTTCTTCCCTCCCTCATTGATCGGGGGGGGGGGGGGGGTTGGCAAGGGTGGGACTCGTAGGAGGTCTGCTTGTGACCTCCCCCTTGAATGTACCAAAAAAAAAAAAAAGCTAGGTTTTGGGTTTTGGCTATAGGTTTTTGAGGTACCCATATCCATACCCGAAAGTTAATCGGGTAGACTTCCTATACGCATACCCTATCCAAACCATGTTTCGGGTACAAAACATGTACCCATACCCAATTTCTGGGTTTTCGGGTTTTGAAGTTTTGGAGTCCATTGCCACCCCTATCTTGACAACAGGTCATTGGGGATGCTCTTGGTGGGGATTCATTGTAGGGCTGCGGGTTGGGCGGGTTTAGGGGTCAACCCAGACCCAACCCAAGAGGTTGAATTCGTTGCCCAAGCCCAACCCAATCCGAGATCAGGTTGAACTTCCTAGCCCAAGCCCAACCCGTCGGGTTGGCTGGGTTGATCGGGTTATGCGAGATGGGTTGGCCGGTGTCAACATGGTAGAGGAGAAATAATCAATATATAACAGTACCTTTGCAATAGTACAACATATAAGTCGATTCTTTGCCTTCTTATATAGATGATGGTAGATTGTTGGATGGATAAATTCATATCCAACGATGGCCATTAGAAGTAGAATAAATAGTCATCAAAGTTCCACCACAGTGCAAGCTCAACTTATATTCAACAGATAATCCAATAGATCGATGAATTTGATCGGATCTATTCAATATTATATTTATTATATTAAATATATTTTTACTGAATGAACGGGTTACGGGTTGGGTCGGGTTGTCCAAAGTCTCTGCCCAATCCCAACCCAAATTAAGGTTGGGTTAGAATTTTCCAACCCAAGCCACCCATACAAGTAAAATCTCAACCCAAGACTGCACAAATTCGGTTCGGGCTTGGGTTGCGTTTCGGGTTGGCCTGCCCAAGTTGCAGCCCTAATTCCTTGAGACAAAAATAATTCGGAAGAGTTGGGCAGCGGTCTTAGGAAAACCAGTGGATCCTGCCGGGAGCTAAGGAGGAGGCAAATTTGGAGGGTTGGTGCAATACTATTGTAGGGTATGTGGCTGGGAGGAGACCATTCTTTCATCATTTGCAAGCGATGGTTCGGAATAAATGGAAACCTTCAGGTTAACTCAAAGTGTTCTCTAGAGATCGAGGCTTCTTTCTCTTTAAATTCGGGGAGGTGACGGACTGTGATAAGGTGTTGAGGGATTAAGATAAGATCTACTAAACAGAATACAGAAGGCTCTGAGCGCCTGTTTTCCCCTTTCCCTTTCCCTAGGGTTGGATCTCCGGTGATCGCCCCTTCTGGCCTCCTCGGGTGCCGCCGGCGGTGACGGGGAGGCCGGGCTTTGGGTTTTCTCCGCTCTGGGGATGAGGGCTCGTCCCTCTTCCTTCCCTTTGTAAGTAGGGTGTCCCGACAGGCGGCGATTTTGTGCTCGGAATTCTCGGGTCTTTCGACGGTAGGCGGCCCTCTTCCGGCGTCGGCGTCGGGGTCGATTTCTTGCCGGCTTCAGGCGGATGGTTAGATCTGGTCCCGGTGAGAGGTTCTTGGCTGGTGGATCTCTAGATCTTCTCCTCTGGCCGGTGGGCGGCTCCTGGCGAGGCGGTGGCGGCAGCGGCTCATCGGCAGGGAGGCGGATCCGTTGGAGACTCCTTTCTTCTTAGTCAATTTGCAGGTTTTTGGTGTTGTTCGCCTCTTTTGTTCTGGTTTTTCACCATTTTGTAGTTTTCTGTTGCTTGTTTCCCCGGATCTGGAGTTCTTGGCGGTTTGCCGGAGTGTGGCTGTAGGTTCTCCGATGTGTAGGCTGGTCGTTTGTCTGCCGGAAATGTTTCCGGCTGTTCTCGACCAGTTGTGGTCGTCCCTGCTTTTGCCGGCATGTGGCACCTTCATGGGGTCTTTTTTTGACCTCCACCTCAATACCAAAAAAAAAATGGTGTGGGGGGGGGGGGGGCTTGGCACTTTGAAGGTCGGCCATTAATTTTGAAGTGATCGATGGAGCAACACGTTCAAGGATGAAGGGGAGGTTTTGTGTCATTACCAATTTGGGTAAATTTCCCTAACCTCCCTGTGCCTTGGTGGTCGTAGCTCTCGATTAGTCGAATGGCAAGTGCCATTGGCAATCCTATCAGAATAAATGTTTCCACAGCTAATGGGAGGATGATTTTTCGCTAGATGTTGTGTTGAGGTGAGGTATGGAGAGGAACTGATTGATGCTGTGCCGGCAAGGAATTACACGGGTTCCGTCCAATTCATGCATCCAGTGGAGTACGAGTGGAAGCCTCCAGGATGCTCAATATGTCGGGTGTTTGGCCATTCCGAGAGAGAGTGCCAGCCCAAGGCTGCAAAGGGCAAAGGGCAAAGGGCCAGTAATGCATAGCACTTATCCAAGTTGGGTTGTTGTCTAGAGTGGCTAGACATGCGACTAAGCCATCTTGGGTTCCGGAGACCAACTTGCCGATTGCTGGAGGAGGCTCGAAGTCGATGGATCGTAGTAAGCTTGATTTTACATAATTTAGGGCTACAGGGGAGACCTCGAAGCAAGTTCCAATAGGGGTGGTTGAGGCAACATTAGCGAGACCGGTAATAGATCGATAATCTACTTGCTAGAATGCCTGTATCAGCGATTTATGCATGGCTCTCGTTTTGAGGTAATGGCTGGGTTGTAGGAGTAGATTGGTATAGTACATTCTGTATCGCTGTGAGGTTGAGTTGTATATGATGGAGATCGAATTAAAATTTTAATCTTCCTTGATCATGCATGGTTATTCGGATGAGAATTTTATCGTGTGGTGATCAGCCCTTTGTAGATCCAGTCGGTAAAAAGGATGACAGTTTTTGCTCCAATCTCTGATTGTTCTGAAATTTTACGATGACGTAACCACCTTCGTTCTAGAGATCCTCAAACTGGAACGGAGTCAATCCGATATGTAGATCTCCCGAAACAATTAAAACGGTACGGCTATTTTGCTGCAGATTTCTGGACAAAAATTGCTGCACGTTGGCGATCAACCTCCTTACAATCTTCAACCATGTATTCCTCGTGTCGCTCGAGAATCGGCCCAGTGGGAAGCCTTCCTTTCAATCCCGAGGGAGATGGAGAGTTTCCTTGGATCAGGGTTGATCTCTAAGATCAAACCCTCGCACACGAGAGAGAGAGAGAGAGAGAGAGAGAGAGATAGGAGATGAGGGGGCGGCTAGGGCTTGCACAGGCATGCATGGCCAGCCCCCTCTCTCCCATATCCCTTTTATAATCCCTTTCTGATAAGGAGAGGGGTGGATAAGCGTTTGAACAAGTCAAGGCCGACCCCCCCTTCCTATTCTTTTTGTGCTGGACGGATAAACAAGGGGGGCGGTTAGAATTTGACCCGGTCAAACCTTATCCCCTTAATTCTCACTCTGAGTGATGGTGGCACACGTCCGGGATGCCTAGGGCACCCCTATGGTTAATTTAATCAAGTACTCACTTATTATTAAAGCCCATATATATCTTATATATAAAATTAATAATAATTCCCTTAAGATCACATACTGGTCTCGAGTCGCTTTGGACCGTGGTTGGGATCACCTAGGGTCTTCTACCGCGGCTCCAACCTAAATGCGAATATACCAACTAAACTCTTTAGTCATATTTGCATCTTAAATTAATCATCACTAATTCTACTATATGGTGATGATTGCACTCCGGGTCAGAAAGACAATCTCTAGTCTTACAGATTATGATATTGCCCCTTCACCTTAATACATCCATAGTCACCACCGTTTTTACTTTTAGTGAGCTGTCTAACCAGATGGTGCTACATTTTATACTCCATTATACATGATCTTCCCATTTGATCATCCCTCTTTTCAGTGAACTACTGAACTCTTCATAGATGAGCACTGCGCAATTTTACCAATGAATAAACTTGAGATCAACTAATGGGGATATATATGAATGTCTCCTTTATAGGAGGGTGGATTCCATCTTGAGATCTAGAGTTCACTATTACCCTAACTCAGTCACCCAAGATATTCAGGTGTTGGCCCTTAGGACCTCACTGATTGATAAGTCAAAGTAACTGGGCCAAAACTCGAAGTTTGCTAGTCTCTCAAGATTAAGAGCAAGTCGACTTGTGTAAGTAGTGAGAACCCATATAACCATGACAGTACAAAGGTGTCATTGGTTTTACTCACGATCCATCAATGCATCTTATGCACTAGCATCTTTGACCTGGAATCATATATTTCAATGGCTAGAGATTCACCATCCCTGTCGGAGTCAAAGATACTATAGTTTACCTAATGAGGTGTCCGCTCTCATTATAAGCTGTGATTAGTTTTAAATGATTAGTACTAATAGCTCATATCTCTCTTTGTATGAATCTTATTCATACAAATAAGTCACATATATAATCACTTACGGACTACCTGCTTAACCATTCATCTCATGAACATATTATGATGCCATATCCATTAATAAATAACTGAGAAAAAACATAAAACATTATTTGAGGGCATACAACCCTAACAGTATACTCTTGATGCTATTTATAGCTGAAATACCAGTAGGGTGTATGGATACAGAACACTTCTAATAAAAAGCATATATTTGAGTGTAGAAGTATGATTGATTCTATGAGAATTGAGACCAATTCTCCAAAACACTAAAAAAAATAGAGATAACTATTGACCGTAAAGAGCACAATCGCATAGGACTCTATGATGGTTGTGTTTGAGGGTATGAATGAGATTTGTTGACTAAATTTACATTAAAGTTGAACAATTCAAGACTTAAGTTCACTAACTAGCTTATAAATCCTTCAGATCTAAACTAAGCAAAGGTTCGTCGAAAACACTTTCTGCCTATACATACCTCTTATAAGTACTATAGGCAACTTCTTCTTTTTTTACTTGATTTTCAATATTTCATTCTTGTGCGGTGATTGTTATAAAAAATTTATTTTTATTTGAAGAATGAAAACTTGTATTTTAAGTATAGTCTCATATTTCCCCGGGGGAGAACAAGATTATAGTCTTGCGGTCGCAAGCGGGCTTCGGGCTTTGGGGTTCTTTTGGGACCTTATTTATTCTTCTCTTTAGTTTTAGATCTGTTGGTAACCCAAGTAGATGAGTAAAGTTTGTAATATAAGAGGATTAAATATGACCATTACCTAACGTTGCAGGAGATCTTGTAACACGTGAGTGATCGATGCGTTCGTTACCGAACGTTGCAGGAGAGCCTGTAACGTGTAACATCTCTCATTAACTTGCTGCTTAACGATTAGTGTAGGACGCCTATCAAATTAAAGAAGATATAGTGAAACCACACAACACATAACAACATATCTCACTATTCTCTATTTCTTTCTATCTTTTCGGTTTTGTCTGGAGTATGCTTTGACTCCCACAGGTTCCGTTCAGTGCTTAGGAGGAGTCTGAATGTCGTTGTACATAAGGGATTTGGCACTGGAGGCCTTCAACCACACAGATGCTGCAAATTTCTATTGGAAATAAATCCATGGTAGAGGCCCGCAGCGGAAGCAAAGTAAAGGTCCAAGGACCGTGAGAGGTGTGCGTTACATATCAAAATTTTCATCGAAACGTTCTACATATGTGTGTATGAATCTAGCATGGCAACTATGTGAACCCCTAACGACGATCTAACGCGAAAGAACAATCTAGCATGTATGCATGGTCTAATTATGTTAGATCTACTTGTTAGAGATCATACCTGCGTGCGGAATCTTTCACCGCGACAAATTTCTTCTTTGTCGATGGAGACGGGCTACGGATCTGCTCGATATAGCTTCGGTGCGATGGCTATAACTTTCTGTTCTAAACTCCGATTGAGCTGAAATTTGGACTACAGGTAGCCAACGTCGAGACGCAACTTTTGCAACAAGTTTCACGTTATTTGGACTTCTGTAGCTCCCGGAATCATAGAAACAATGCTGATTTTCTGTGCAGATTCTGGACAGCAAAAGGTTGCGGGAGACGCCTTCTAGTTCACCCGATCTCACACAATGCACGGCACCTCATCGATGGATCTCTGAGTGCCTCCATACGACAAGCCTTCTCCTTCTATGAAACACCACGTGAGGAAGACGAGTCGCCATCCAATGGCGCAAGCGAGGGAGAGAGAGACGAGAGAGGAGATGCGAAGAGAGGAGAGGGGGGCGGCAAGGGTTTCCCCATGTATGGGCCGGCCCTAGGGCTTGCTTGGCTCCATAATTTTGTCCCCCCCTCTCTCCCTATGCCTTATATAGGGCCGGCCTTATCCTTACGGATAAGCCTAGCGGATAGGATTGACTGATTCAAACCTCTCCCTATATACCTCTTCTTTTATCTCTATCTTTTCCTTGTTTTCGAAAAACGGTCAAAACCAGCCCGTTTTCTGTGCCTCATGACCGGCCCTTTCATCGGAGGCATCAACCTCCTGAAACTAATAGGGCCGGCCTTGACCAGTCTCTCAACACTTAGGGCCGGCCCCCTTAGTGCATAGTGGCGCATGGTATGACCAAAACGCCCTTATGTTACTAGTTGGTCGTTCCTCGTGTACGAGACTTTGCTAGGCACACATAAGTGAAGTGCACCAGTGATTTCACTATTCTCTGAGGTTCCCGTAGGGTGCCCCTAGTGAAGTCAACTAGTCAACTCGTAACATATCCCGATGCATTGCACCCATGTGGCAAAGTCCACTTATGACAAGGAATTGCTACATGCGTCTCTGCACTAACCTAGGGTTTCCCCTTAGTGCACACACGTAGCTACACATCTACCGTGCACTAGTGCGAAGCACTCACAGAGCGTAGGCTTGGACTTCTCGCTTCCTCTAACTACATTCTGTGTTTCGAGGAGATGGTATAAGAACCATACATAATGTCGATAAGGTGGAACCTTTAGGGACCAGGGTTCATGGCTTCCAACTCAGACTCGATCGACACACTACCCGAGTGTACCATCGATCCTCTGAGTCCGAGTTAACCTGCGTAGCCACCCAGAGTGCGACGCAGGCTGCACTCCAATTCCCCCAGACTTATTATGTTCTTCCTCATACCCCTGCTCTCCGCTTAGTATGGTAAACTCGTTGTCCCTCCACTGGTGCCATGATGCAACTCGAGCAGTGGAGAATACCGTCAGACTCGAGTGCTCATATGACTCGGTTCCTTCCAGGTTGACCACGTACATCGTACCTCAGATAACTCTGATGAGTAACCGGATCCGTCACCAGTCAAACTGATGACCACCTGGCCAGGGTTTAATACGATGTAGGTCAGACCAAGGAACGCACCTCCCGTTAGGGGTGTGGATAGCCTGCAGGAGTGACATGCTGATGGAACGCCAGCCGGGTAACCCAGTACACCGTGGTTTTGGATCACTGCATCCGGATCCTCACACATTGGTGCGCCAAAGCACCACACAACTGGTTAGTCCACCAGACATGGTTCCTCAGGGTTTAGGACTGTTTTACCCTAAGCAGAAACACGGTTTAGTGCATCGGTGTCTGCTCACCTATCTGTGCACCGTGTTGGTTCCGTTCGGCCACAGACACTGTGCCTGGTAATGACCGTGGTGGAGACACCCACGCTCTGTCATCCCAACAGCTTAACCTGATAGGGCGACCAACCCTAATCAGAGCTGCGAACGTATTTAGGTTACATGGGACCAGTCCCTTGAGTCTCCCACTCAAGTGGACTACCATGTAGCCATGGCTCTCTGTTCTGTAATCAGAACACGTACTAAGGTACGTACCAATATGCATTCCTATACTATCAACCATACATAGCTAAACTATAGGTTTTACGAGCTGTAGACCTCACCAATTCTAACAATTTCCTTTCAGGGTATTGTGCAAGCACAAGCCTTGACACAACCGATAAGTTCTATCTTTCTCCTTCCTGGCTTTGAATCCTTGTTTATAACTTATCCTTTATATTTCCATCAACTATTAGCTAGACTTGTAGATTCTTTCCACTGCATGCTAGGCTAGGCTATATATATAACAAGGGATGACGATTTTATGCTGACTAGATAAAAAAGAACCAAATGCTGACTAGACAAAATGAATAAGCGATCACAGCCGTTCCCTCTCTTCTTCCATGATCTCTCTCTCTCCCCGTATTTCTCTTTCTCTTTCTCCCCGGCTCTCTCTCTCTCCTCTCTCTTCGTTTGTCTCTCTCTCCCATCAATCTCTCTCTCTTCCTGGATCTCTCTCTCTCCCCCCTTATTTCTCTTTCTCTCTCTGTATCTCTCTCTCTCTCTCCTCGGTTCTCTCTCTCTCTTTCTCTCTCTCCCTGACTCTCTCTCTCTCTCTTCCCGGATCTTTCTCTCTCTCTGTATTTCTCTCTCTCCCTCTATCTCTCTCTCCATCCCCGGCTCTCTCTTTCCTCTCTCTCCCCGGTTCTCTCTCTCCCTCTCTCTCTCTCTCCGTTCTTTCTCGATCTCTCTCTCTCTCTCTCTCCGTATTTCTCTCTCTCTCTCTTTCCCCTGCTCTCTCTCTCTCTCTGTATCTCTATATCCACGATCTCTCTCTTCCTGTATTTCTCTCTCTCTCTCCCCCCGGATCTCTCTTTTTCTCCTCTCTCTCCTCGGTTGTAGCTAGTGTTTTTAAAACAGACCGAAAGGCGAACCAAAAAGGCATCCGGTTCGGTCCAAATCGGTGGTTCAACCGTTTGAACCGCATGAAAATATATTTTTTAAAATAGATATTTACTAAATTCTTCAATGGCAAGATTTGATTCATGGGTTAACATACAAATGGTTTATTCAAAGACTGAACCAAAACATGTTCCGATTCTGGTTCAAATCGGTTGAACCGCTCGGTCCGGTCCAGTTTTCAAAACACTGGTTGCAACTATAGGCAACCGCCTAAAGCTAGGGCTGGCAATTCTGGACCCGCACAAAATTAGCGGGTCAGGATCTGGGTTAAACGGATTCGGGCCGTCACGGTAGACCCATTTAATAAATAGGTCGGGTCTAGACACGGTAGACCTGGAAGACCCGTTTAAAATTCAATGGGCCGTGTCGGGTCGTGTCGGGTCTACCCGTAATCCGATACTATAGTATATAGTACCAGCGGGTCTTATTGAGTCAGGTTAGGTCGTGTCGGATTGCGTCGGATCGGGTCAATTGAATAGACCAATATAGTAAACGAGTCTTATAGGGTCTACCCGTTTATAAGCGGGTTAGGTGTTGTAGCTCGTGTGTCCTGAGCGTGGATTTTCTGTATTAACATTAATAAAGATGACTTTGGTTATTGCTTTAATTAGAATACTAATTTGGTATATGTTAATACACATATAATAAAGGACTCTAGGGAACACAGTAGGCCACTTAGGCGCATGGTGGATCCATGCTTGGGAGACCCAGTGGACCAGTTATGTGTAGATCTAGAACTAGTTCACAGCTTAGGTGATGCCGGTCGCTTCACCGAGAACAAGCTGTCGGCAGGTAGAGGATGTAGTGAAGTCTCCACCACGGGAACGTGGGACTCTCATTCACCTGACCAAGCACGATGATCGTGTTGAACAGGAACCAAGACGGTGCACAGTTCAGTGATTCAGACACTGGTGCATAAACTATCTTACTACTATAGATAATCTGTCCTTAACCCTGAGGGACCATGTATACTGGGCCAACCAGTTGTGTGGTGCTTTGATGTGCTAACGTGTGGGGACCTTTCATAGTCCAATACCACGGTACATTGGGTTACCTGGCTAGCGCTTGAGTGACTTGTAATCCCTACAGGTTATCCGACGTCCAGTGTTGGATATGTGCGTTTTGATGAGTCAATCTGTCCACACAGTTAACCCAGGCCTGGTGGTTGTCAGTATGACTGACGATGTTCCGGATGCTAGGCATAGCACCGAAAGGTGTGTGGTGTTATAAATGACAAGTCATCAATTCCTAGTCAGATGATCGATCGGGATCTAACGGTGCTCCCCACCGCCCGAGTCGTATCATGGCACCAGTAATAGGAGGGACTAAGGATTATCAGAGTATAGTAGAGAACAGGGTTACGAGGGCGTAATATAAGTTTAGTATCACTAGAGTTCAACTCGTGTCGCACTCTGGGTGGCTACGCGGGTTAATCAGATTAGGGCTGATTAACGAAACTTTCGGTGTGTCATCGGAACAGTTAATCAGGGATCCGGTTGGAGCTAGAGATCTTGAATCCTGAAGGTTCCACCATGTCGTTGCGTATAGGAATTATTCCCCGACCTGATTAGATACGTTGGATGCGAAGTAGTGCGATGGAGCACAAGCCCAAAGCCAAAGAACTTAATTCATATATGTTAGGGGCCGTAGGGGTATTTTGGTAAATACTGAAATATGGCTTATAACATATTGAATATGGATCTTAGAATGAGCGGAATAATTTCAGGAGCTCATAGGCGCTGACGGAACTCGATTCCGAGTAGCGCACCTCATGCAATCTCTCTTTCAGTTTTTCACTTTTCGTGAAGGGCGTTTTCATCCAGGCTTCACGATAGGCTAGTGGAAACCCTAAAAACTGCCCCCTTTTATCCCTATCTACTAGGGGCCGGCCATAGCTTACTTGTAGCACTAGGAGGCCAACCCTATAAGAGAAATAGAGAGGGAGGGACTGGCCCTAAGGCCCTCCCTCTCATAAAACCCGACCTCCTCTCCCCCTCTCCCTCTCTGAGGTTTCGGCCAAGGAAGAAAGAGAAAGAAGAAGGAGGAAGGAAGGAGAAGGAAGAAGAGAGAAAGAGAAGGAGGAGATCTCGCAGCTAGTCATCGTCTTCGCAATGAATTCCTCTATCGGCTCGTAGTCCTTGTACTCAGAGATAGGACTTCGAGGATTCCTCCCTTCGCAAAGGACAATGTGCTATCCGACAGCTTCCCTCGCGATTCAAGTGCGGATCTTCATCGTTCCGTTCTCTCCGGATCATAGATCCATAAGGTATGATGATTCTAAACACCTAACTAGATACATGCATGTCTTCCGTAGATCGTAGTATGCCTCTAGGGTGTCCGCACATATGCTAAGATTATATATTTGCATGTAGATTGTTTTGTAGAATTAATTGTAATGAAACATACACTGTATGATCTTCGAATCTATCTTTTGCTTCCGCTGTGACTCTGATAAACGGATCCAATTCCAACAATTGGTATCAGAGCATGCTTTGGTATATGTTTCATGCATGTATTCGTGAAAACATCATGTGAATATATAATGGCATATGTTTTTGTCGGGGTTCGGCGTAGATCATGCATATGGATTGTGCTATATATCGTCTTTTTGCAGGTGACGCGCTGAATAGTAATCTGTGATTGCATACCTCCGGGGGTCGGACCCCGGATTTATTTTTGTATTGATTATTATTGTGCTTGTAGATTTTAAGGCTCTAGATGGGCGAGGGTGGAGGTTGACCACCCTCGGTTCCCTGGCCATATTTTCTAAGATTGTTTCCTTTTCTTTATAGCAAAATTGTACACGAATGAGCACTTGCTCAGAAAGTGTTAGTTTTTCGGTCACAAGAAGAAGGAGATAATGCTACATCCACAGTTCGGGCAAGCGGTATCATGGCGTACAAAGACCCGGCGAAAGCGTGCATATTGGCGATGATCGGGATCGTCATCAAAGATCGTGCAGAACGGAAGAGCATGATATCTTGGCTGTGCTATTCAGGTTTAGGGGTCGGACCCTGGACTTGATTCAATTTGGATGCTAATATTTCTGTTGATTCTCTTTACTTAGTGTTTAGAGAAACCTGATGATAATTTAATTAATAATCTTACTTGTGATCGAGTTAGTCTCTAGATCAGGCTTAGGGTTAGTACTAAGCTTATGGATTCATCGGTGTCTCTATATGGTTCTAACATGTGCGAATCCGGTGGCTAGCTAAAAGGAAAGGTGGTAACCGCCCTCATGGTAGTTCAGGTAGCCAAGTACTGTGCACCGAGATAGACGCAGTGTTAGATTTGTTTAGAGATAACTAATGTCTCCATAAGAAGTATGATAATCCTAGTGGGATGTCTTTTCCCCACATGGTCCTAGCGACCAAGTTAGGTTAGGATTCTACTAAGTGATACCCGTTTCTAGTTGACGTTTGATGGTAGTGTGAACTCATCATGATTTGGTTATGCCACCATTAGGTTGAGGTTCGACGGAGGTTGTCGGATGTCCCTATTTGGCCAGTATCGAAACCTATAATGAGATAAGGTCTACTATGATATCAGGCATCAAATTGTGAACGAGGTATCATTCTAGTGGGAGTCCTTTCCACGTTGACCTTAGGCTAGGCTCCAGATCTTATGATTATGGGCAAACTAGTGAGGTATCGGGATCCTTGGAATCTATGTAATGTGATCCTTGCAAGAAAGGCGAAAGCTGAGTATTCGATGTAGGAACTATGATATTTTTCAAGGATACCAATGCTTTGCCGGAAGGTTTGTAATCCTAGTGGGAGCGCAGTAAACTAGGATCTAAGTCTAGGAGGTCGTGACCTTTCTAGATATGCATAAAACCATATAAAGAAGGGATGTGTAAGAGGTTCCCTCCAAAGGGGAGCCCCTGGCCTCCACAATCAACCGGCTAAGGGTCTGGGTGGGAGGTACGCAGTTCGATATTCTCACCGGGTAAGAGCTGTGTTTCCTTTCATGCTGGTTCGCCTAGTAGTTTCCTTCGGGACATGGAGGATACCGGTGGCAGTGGGTGACGATTTTTTCCTGCAACGCGGGAGCCTATAAACCCCCCTGCCAACACCACCTAGATTTATGAGAAGCATCCGGAAGCTTGTATGAAGCCGTCGTTGCTGCGCACGCGGGTCACATAAAGCTGGCCAAAAGGAGACTGGGAGGTCTTTCAGTTTGCCATGGGTAATTCTGATGAAGACTGGGTTGTAAAAATCTCGTTGGCAGAAGCGGTTGCATGCTCTCACCGAGATGCTGTCTCCAATTCAAGGCCGATAGTCTCAGTGCTCGAGCCCAGGAAATTTAGATTCCTGGATGTCTTCACTTGAGGTAGTGAAGACATAGCGACTGGAGTAAATATTATCTATTTTTAAATTCTATAAAATAGATTATGGTAGACCCTAATTTTTACTTTAAACCATTGTTTACAGAAATCATGACCAAGCTTGATCCCCTTGCCTCCATCCTTAATGATAACAAACTTATGGGACCAAATTACAAGGACTGAAAGCGTAACCTGATACTCGTCCTAAGGGTTGGCAAACACATAATTGCCTTAAGTACCCCTTAACCGGCCATACCGGGATCAAGTGCTACTGAGGCTCAGTTGAAGGAATGGAAATACTGGCTAGATGCTAATGAAATGTGCAAGTGCTGCATAGTGGCATCCTTGCAGACCATCCTTCAGAAGTAAGTCGAAGACATGGGCTTCGCTTCAGACATGATGCTTTACTTAAAGGAAATGTTCGAGGGTTGTAGTCGGGTAGCTCGTTACCTGACCATTAAGAAATTGGTGTCCACGAAGATGGCAGAGGGGACTTTAGTTCGGGATCATATGCTGAAATTATTTGGCTATGTGAATGAGCTTGGTTCCTTCGATGTCATCTTGGATGCAGAGACCCAGACCGACACTTTCCTCATGTCTCTGTCAGGAGCGTTTGAGGGCTTCGTTACCAACTTTAACCTTAACCGGTTGAAGATATCTAACGCAGAGCTCCTAGCGGTGCTCCAGGCGGCAGATGACGGGATGAAGGCAGGAGCCCAATCCCTGAACGTAGAGCAGAAGTCTTCTCTAAAAGCCAAAGACAAGTTTCAGAAAAGAAAGTCTAAGAAGCCTGTGAAGATGGGCCAGGTGCAGTCGCAGGTTTCTAAGCAAGATGGTTTGGCGAAGCCCAAAGGAAAATATTTTCGATGTGGTAAGAAGGGGCATTGAAAGGGTGACTGTCGCGCGGCTCCCAAGAAGGCTGAGACAAGTATATCTCAAATCCACATAGTGGAATCCCTTGTAGCATCCAGTTGTTCTCCAGTTTTATGGATTGTGGATTCTGGTTCTACTAACTATACTTGCAATAATTTGCAAGGGTTCAACGAGACAAGAAAACTGGGTGATGCGGAGATAATCCTAAACATGGGAACTGAGGCCGTGGCAGAGGCTGAAGTCGTTGGAGATGTCGTCTTGCAGTTTCTTGATGGAAAAAGTTTATTACTTAGAGACATACTTTATATACCGTCCTTGAGACGAAATTTAATTTCTGTTTCCTTATTGAATAATGAAGGTTTTTCAGTTTTATTTGATGCTTCTGGTGTGTCAATTAAATTGAATGGTTCCTTTGTTTGTAAGGGAAAGACACAGAATGATCTCTATATAATTAACTCCAATCATAAGCAGTATAACATAACTGAAGCATGTGTGGTTAATTCATCTAAAAGGAAAAATCCCTCAGATAATCCAACACTCCTTTGGCATCTAAGGCTTGGACACATAGCCTCAGACTAGGATTCACAGGTTAGTTAAGGTAGGACTTTTAAGTCCAGATATTTCAGAAAGCCTACCAACGTGTGAGTCTTGCCTGGAAGGCAAGATGACTAAAAGATCTTTCCGAGCCAAAGGTAGCAGATCTCAGGAGGTATTAGAGTTGGTACACACTGATGTATATAGGCCCATAAGTATCCGTGCCATAGGAGACTTTGAGTATTTCATCACCTTCACGAATGATCACTCGAGGTTTGGATACATATACCTAATGCGGCGGAAGTCTGAATCCTTTAATAAGTTCAAGGAGTTTCAAGTCTCTTCGATCGAATCGAGAAGGCAAATACCTATTTGATGAATTTATTGGGTACCTGCGTGAGCATGGAATCGTATCCCAGTTGATTGCACCAGGGACACCACAACAAAACGGTGTATCTGAGAGGAGAAACGGAACTTTGTTAGATATGGTTCGGACTATGATGAGTTATGCAATATTGCCACCTAGTTTTTGGGGATATGCCCTAGAGACGGCAGCATATACTTTGAACTCTGTTCCATCAAAGTCAGTACCTCTAACTCCTTGGGAGCTGTGGTTGAAGCGAAAGCCAAGCCTGCAGCACTTTAGGATTTGGGGTTGTCCAGCACATATGCGGAAGGACAAGCAAGATAATATGGAGTCAAAGACTAAGGTATGTCTGTTCGTTGGGTATCTAAAAGTGACAAAGGGTGGTTTATTTTATGATCCTGAGGATAGAAAGGTTATCGTCTCGATGAACACCGTATTCCTGGAACAGGATTATTTAATAGACCATAAACCCACCAGTAAAGTAGTTCTTGAAGAATTGCTTGGTACTGATGGGAGTACGCAGATAGAAAACGTAGTGGGAACCGATACCACTAAGATAAATGATACTGTAGAATCGACTATGGAACCACCGGAGGCTCGTCACAGTGGGAGGACCACAAGTGCTCCTGATAGATACATTAGAGAAGCCTTCTTGGTAGATCCATAGTTTCAGGAGGATGATCCTTTGAACTATGACGAAGTGATGGTATCCTCTGACCATGCAGCATGGTAGAAAGCTATGGAGGCAGAACTGACATCGATGTCCCAAAACTCGGTCTGGACACTTGTAACACCGCCCCACAACATTAAACCTGTTGGGTGTAAGTAGGTGTATAAAAGAAAAAGAGGTTTGGATGGTACCGTTGAGACTTACAAAGCTAGACTAGTCGCTAAGGGTTATACCCAGCGAGAAGGGATCGACTATGACGAAACCTTTTCGCCAGTGGCTATGCTTAAGTCAAACCGGATCCTCTTGTCCATTGCAGCCCATTATGATTGGGATATCTGACAAATGGATGTCACGACTGCATTCCTCAACGGGGATTTAGAAGAAGACATCTATATGTCCCAGCCTCCAAGCTTTATCGCAAAAGGTCAGGAAAGTCTGGTGTGCAAGTTGCAAAGATCCATTTATGGACTGAAGCAAGTATCCAAAAGTTGGAACATGCGTTTTGATCAGGCTATCCAGTCTTATGGATTTGAACAGAACGTGGATGAACTATGTGTTTATAAAAGGAGCGATAAGACTATAGTAGTTTTTCTGGTACTTTACGTGGACGATATCCTACTCATTGGAAACGATGTTGGAACGTTGTGTACAGTGAAGGTGTGATTATCCTCTCAATTTGACATGAAAGACCTGGGTGAAGCGAGTTATGTTCTAGGGATCAAAGTAACTTGAGATTGCCAAAACAAGACTCTCTCGCTTCACAGTCAGCCTACATAGATACTATCTTGTCAGATTTAGTATGCACAACTCTAAGAAAGGACTGGTTCTATTCAGACATGGAATGAAATTGTCCAATGATCAAGGTCCTAAGACTCCTAAGGAGAGGGCAGAAATGCAGAAGATACCTTATGTTTCGACTGTAGAGAGTCTGATGTATGCTATGTAGTGCACGAGACCATATATATGCTATGTTGTAGGTATGATGGGCAGGTATCAGTCAAATCCGGGTCCAGGGTACTGGACTGCTGTGAAAAGTATACTCAAGTATCTTCGTAGGACGAGAGATTATGAGTTAGTTTACTCTTCACAGGAACTGATACCGATTGGGTATACGGATTCTGATTTTGTATCAGATCCGGAATCCAGAAGATCGACGTCAGGGTTTGTGTTTTCATTAGGAGGAGAAGCTATCAGTTGGAGGAGCGTGATGCAGGGATGCATCGCGGATTCGACCACAGAGACTGAATACGTTGCGGCGTGCGAAGCAGCCAAGGAGGCGGTGTGGCTCAAGAAGTTCCTCACGGACTTAGGATGTGCACCAGGAGCACAAGATCCTATTGTCCTTTACTGCGATAATATTAGAGCGGTAGCACAATCCAAGGAGCCAAGATATCACCAGAAGAGTAAGCATATCGAACGAAAATACTATATTATCTGGGACTTACAGAAGCGAGGGGAGGTTACAGTGACTCAGGTGGCATCTGCAGATAACATGGCGGACCTTTTCATAATGGCGTTACTGACCAAGGTTTTTGAGAAGCACATGGATGCTATGGGAGTTAAGACTGTTGTTTCCCGCTAGGCTAAGTAGGAGATTGTTGTAGCTCGTGTGTCCTGAGCGTGGATTTTCTGTATTAACATTAATAAAGATGACTTTGGTTATTGCTTTAATTAGAATACTACTTTGGTATATGTTAATACACATATAATAAAGGACCCTAGGGAACATAGTAGGCCACTGAGGCGCATGGTGGATCCATGCTTGGGAGACCCAGTAGACCAGTTATGTGTAGACCTAGAGCTAGTTCACAGCTTAAGTGATACCGATCGCTTCACCGAGAACAAGCTGTTGGCAAGTAGAGGATGTGGTGAAGTCTCCACCACGGGAACGTGAGATTCCCATTCACCTAACCAAGCACGATGATCGTGTTGTACATGAACCAAGACGATGCACAGTTCAGTGATTCAGACACTGGTGCATAAACTGTCTTACTACTATAGATAATCTGTCATTAACCTTGAGGGACCATGTACACTGGGCCAACCAGTTGTGTGGTGCTTTGATGTGCCAACGTGTGTGGACCTTCTATAATCAATACCACGGTATGTTGGGTTACCCGGCTGGCGCTTGAGTGACATATAATCCCTACATGTTATCCGACGTCCAATATTGGATAGATGCATTTTGATGAGTCAATCTATCTACACAGTTAACCCAGGCCTGGTGGTTGTCAGTATGACTGACGATGTTCCGGATGCTAGGTATAGCACCGGAAGGTGTGTGGTGTTATAGATGACAAGTCATTAATTCCTAGTCAGAAGATCGATCGGGATCTGACGGTGCTCCCCACCGCCTGAGTCGTATCATGGCATCAGTAATAGGAGGGACTAAGGATTATCAGCATATAGTAGAGAATAGGGTTACGAGGGAGTAACATAAGTTTAGGATCACTAGAGTTCAACTCGTGTCGCACTCTGGGTGGCTACACGGGTTAATCGAATTAGGGCTGATTAACGAAACTTTCGGTGTGTCACCGGAACAGTTAATCACGGATCTGGTTGGAGCTAGAGATCCTGAAACCTGAAGGTTCCACTCTGTCGTTGCGTATAGAAATTGTTCCCTGACCTGGTTGGATACGTTGGATGCGAAGTAGCGCGATGGAGCACAAGCCCGGAGCCTAAGAACCTAATTCACATGTGTTAGGGGCCGTAGAGATATTTTGATAAATACTAAAATATGGCTCAGAACATATTAAATATGGATCTTAGAATGAGCAGAATAATTCCAGGAGCTCATAGGCGCTGACAGAACTCGATTCCGAGTAGCGCACCTCACTCAATCTCTCTTTCAGTTTTTCATTTTTCGTGAAGGGCGTTTTCGTCCAGGCTTCACGATAGGCTTGTGGAAACCCTAAAAACCACCGCCTCTCATCCCTATCTACTAGGGGCCGGCCCTAGCTTGCTTGTAGCACTAGGAGGCCAGCCCTATAAGAGGAATAGAGAGGGAGGGGCCGGCCCTAAGGCTCTCCCTCTCCTAAAACCCGACCCCCTCTCCCTCTCTCCCTCTCTGAGGTTTCGGCCAAGGAAGAAAGAGAAAGAAGAAGGAGGAAGGAAGGAGAAGGAAGAAGAGAGAAAGAGAAGGAGGAGATCTCGCGGCTAGCCATCGTCTTCGCAACGAATTCCTCCGTTGGCTCGTAGTCCTTGCACTCAGAGATAGGACTTCGAGAATTCCTCCCTTCGCAAAGGACAAGGTGCTATCCGACAGCTTCCCTTGCGATTCAAGTACGGTTCTTCATGGTTCCATTCTGTCCGGATCATAAATCCATAAGGTATAATGATTATAAATACCTAACTAGATGCATGCATGTCTTTCGTAGATCGTAGTATGCCTCTAGGGTGTCCGCACATATGCTAAGATCATAGATTTGCATGTAGATTGTTTTGTAGAATTAATTACAATGAAACATATACTGTATGATCTTCGGATCTATCTTTTGCTTCCGCTGCGACTCTGATAAGCAGATCCAATTCCAACATCAGGTACGGGTTTAGGGTCTAGACACGATTAGTTAAACGGGTCGGGTCCGGGTCTAGGGATTTTGGACATGACCCGAAACTAGACACGACATGATTAGTTAAACAGATCTCTCTCTCTCTCTGCGTGTCTGTTTTTGTGCCCACGCTAAATGGCTACCAAAACGGCCCAGCAATTTGGTTACCTCGCTCACAGCCGGTAGCCTCTCATCCCACAGCCACCATACCCAGCATTTAGGCCCGGTCCATTATGAAAAAAAAATAATATAAAAGGCCCCATTTAGAATTTTTGCCTTAGGCCTCTGTTTGTATCGAGACAGCACTGCTCTCTTGCCCATTCTCTCTCTCTCTCTCTCTCTCTCTCTCTCTCTCTCTTCCCCACGGTCTCTCCCTTTCTCTCCCCGGGGTAGGGGAGGTGGGGGTTGGTTGGTCGCACCGAAGGCTCCCACTTCGTGCCAATCGGCATGGGCATGCAGAAGGCGGTCAGGTGTGCTGTCGTCGCATACAACGGTGAGGGTGGGGGTGGTGATGCTCGGGGGGTGTCTTTGACGCCGAAGGTGGCCCGCTGCAATGCCGATACGCACGGGCATGCACTAGTAACCCAACAATAGATCGAAGGTTAGTAATCAAAAACCCAGATGGTCTATTCATGCCTCCAACTGATAATACATTTGGTAAGACACCTTTCAGCCACGGATTCGAAACCTAGGCTTGGCGATTAGAATACCCAAAATTTAGCAAATAAAGTTGGTGAATTTCCTCACGCCTTAGTCGAGAGTTTTTTTTTCTCATCTTAGTGGTGTGCATTTTCTTCGACCTTGTGGCGAAGTTCATGTGAGGTTATTTAAAGGGAAATTTTGTTCAAACCCCAAAATTGCTACCTCTTACCCCGCTTCCCCCTGGTTTTCCATTTTTGTGTGGGATATGATCAGCATACCCCTCATTTCCCAACACACCCTATCCTCCCCATTTCATACCCCATCCACTCCGAACCTTCATATCCCATTACCTCCTCGTCAACACATCTGTCACCGGCATACCTATGATGCCTCCACTGCCCACTCCAATGCCACTGCCCCCCTTATCTTCTTCATTCCTCCCCTTCCCCTCTTCCTTCTCCACCATGGAGCCACTACCCCCTCTCCTCCTCTTTGTCGTCGGAGCCTCCCCTTCCCCTCTTCTCCTCATCCTCCTCTTTTTCCATCATCGGAGACATAGTTGCCTCCCCTTCCCTCTCCCCGTCACCCAGCATGTTCAGCAGTTCAGTGCCAAATATATTTAGCATTGAACTATCAAACCTTCTAAGCAATATTCAGTAGTTAACTATTGAATATTCTTTGGCATGTTCGGCAATTCAATATCGAGCAGGCTCGGTACTGAACTACTGAACATATTGGGCTATAGGAAGGGGAAGGTAAGGCAACAATGACTCCTGCAATAGAAAAAGAGGGAGAGGGGGGGGGGGCATTGGAGATGGGTGCCGGAGGCGCCTACATTGGAAATAGGTAGCGGAGGCATCGGACGCGAGCATCGGGGGTAAGCCATGACCGACGTGCCGACATGATGGTGATGGGGTATGGAGGTTCATAGGGGATGGGGTATGAAGGAGGAGGAGGATGGGGTGTGCTGAGAAGGGTGAATGGGGTATGAGACAGTGGGGGTATTCTTGCCATAAAAAAAAGGGTTAGTGTGTGAGAAGCCATTCTTAGGAGTTCATTTTGAGCTGCAGTTCCTACCATCTTTTCATTTAAGATCTAACCCCTATGGATGAAAATACCCCTCACTCCACTTCTAATTTAGATTTGTATTCCACTCCTCCTAAAACTAAACCGAACCCTTCCCCTCCGTCGGAACTGATCCTAAACAAACCAGCCGTCGTCGGGCCTAACCAAACCTCCTAACCTAATATCTACAGACCATGGGGTGAACCTTAGACCTAGGAATCCCAAACCTAAACCTAAATCAAACCCCCCCCATCGTCGCTGCCGCCTTCGGCTCTAACTCTTGTGCCCGTCGCCTTCGTCATTACTAATCACGGCCACCTCCGCCACTCGTACCCACCACCTTCGTCACTGTTACTTGCGGCCGCCTCCGCCATGGCTGATCAAGAGAAGGAGATGAGGTGAGGGTTGTCTCGAGATAAAAAAAAAATCATAGGGGTTTATCCTAATGTTGGGTTGGTTAGAGGGGTCTTAGGCTAATAACCCCTAAAAAAATAGGGAATGTTTTTCCATTGGAAATGGGATATACTTGTCATTTTGGGGTCTGAATAAAATTTTTCTTAAAAAAACACTAAAGTTTAAAGTGATAATATGGTCCTATATGATTTTTGGAAAAATCATATGGTAGAGGCCCACAACGGAAGCAAATTATCTGTCGAAAGACCGTATGTGGTGTGCATTCCACAATTTAAACTTTCATAGAAACTAATCTTCATGTGCGTGCACGTGTGTGCAAGTAAATCAAATACCCTAATGACAATTTAGCGATACAAATATCTAGCATGTATGCAATTCGAATCTACGTTAGATTTGCATGTTAGAGTATGTCATACCTTTGTGCAGATCTTTTAACTGCGGAGGATTGTCTTCATTGTCGATGGAGACGGAAGAAAGTCCACAAGAAAGATGAAGGTATGTGAGAGGATGAAGCCTTCTTCGTAAACCCAATCTCACACGATACTGCTCGTCATTGATGGATCTTTGAGTGCCACAAAGCAATGACCCTTCTCCGCCTTCGAATCACAATGTGAGGAAGACGATTTGAAGTCCAAACCCACTTGCACATGCAAGAGAGAGAGAGAGAGAGAGAGAGAGAGAGAGAGAGAGAGGAGAGGAGGATGAAGAGAAGAGAGATGGGGCTAGGGCAAGAAAACTAGACCGGCCCCCCTCTCCCTCTGTCAACTTGTAGGGGCCGGCCCCTCCTTACCTTGCGTATGGGAGTAATGGCCGGCCCCCCTATTCTCTCCCTCATATTGCATATTGCAATAGGCCACCCCCCCCCATTTCCATGTGTGGCCGACCCCCTTGGTCAAAACCCTCTTGAAAATCGATCCCCCTCCCCTATAATCTTGCTTGCAACTCCTACAAGCAAGGGGGGCGGCCATATAAGTCCCTACAAGCTAGGGATCGGCCACAATAGGCTATGGAAGGTATTTGGTTTTCCAAAATACCCCCATAAACCTAATTGGTCGCATTCCTTGTATGGGGACTCGTATGGTGTAACACTGTGGGGTATGACTAGTATCTTCACTATTCACCGAGGTGCCCTTGATAAACATATAAGATGTCCCTAGGAAAGTCAACTAGTCAACTCACAACATGCTTCGGTGCATCGCACCCATATCGTAGAGCACACACATGGTAAGGGAATGAGTACGTGTGTCTCTACACTACTCTATGGTTGCCCCTTAGCACACACATGCACCTACGCAACTACCATGTCCTAGTGCGATGCATATAACTACACTTTGTAAAATGAGAAGATGGTTCAAGGTCCGTACATAATGTGAATAAGGTGGAACCTTCAAGGTTCGGGGTTTATGGCTTCTAACTTGGACTCGATCGATACACTACCCCGAGTGTACCTTCGATCCCCTGAGTCCGAGTTAACTTACGTAGCCACTCAGAGTGCGACACATAATGTACTTTAATTCACCCAGATGTTCTATGTTCTCTCGTATACCCCCGCTTAGTAGTGGTAAACTCGTTGTCCCTTTACTTGGTATTATAACATAACTCGAGCAGTGGAGAACACCATCAGACTCGAGTGGTCATATGACTCAGTTCCTTCCAAATTGATTATATATATCGTATCTCCAATTACCTTATCGAGTAATCGGATCTGGTCAACAGTCCAACTGATGACCACCAGGCCTAGATTTAATACGACGTAAGTCAGACAAAGAATGACACCTCCCGTCAGGGGTGTGAATGGCCTGTAGGAGTAGCACGCTGATTCAACGCTGTCGGGTAACCCAGCACACCATGATTTTGGATCATGTAACTGGACCCTCACATATTGGTGCGCTAAAGCACAACACAACTGGTTAGCCTACCAATAATGGTTCCTCAGGATTTAGGATTGTTTTATCCTAAATAGAAACACGGCTTAGTGCACCGATGTCTGCTTATCGACCTGTGCATCATGTTAATTTCGTTCGGTCATAGACACTATGCCTAGTAATGACCATAGTGAAGACACTCATATTCTGTCATCTCAATAGCTTATCATGATGAGATGACCAACCTGATTATAACTATGAACTAATTTAGATTATATGGAATCAATCCACTTAATATTCTACTCATGTGGACTACCATGTATTCAAGGCTCTCTGTTTTATTATAAGAACATGTAATAGTATTACATACCAATATGCATCTCATATACTAACATTTAATCTTATTCATTGAACAAAATATAGTTTTACAAGCTTAGAACATATTAATTCCAACAATATAGGCTATAGAGTAGTAGACCCTATATGTATCAAATGATCATGGTCCAATCATTGATTGCCATATAAGCTAATTGAGCCCGTTCTCCAATACCTATTGGAGTAAGTATTGTTTTTTTTTTTTTTGAGATCGGCGGGTGTCCCGAAACCTTTCGGGCAATGTCCCACTTCAGGCTCGGACTAATCCCTCCGGGAGTGAAGCCCGACCCACTCGGCAATTTCCACTTCACTCCTGGGTAAACCAAGGGGAGGAAGAGTTGAACCCACAACCTCATCACCAAAGCATCAGTTGCTTTGCCAACTCTCCTATCCCCTGGTGGGTAAGTAAGTATTGTTTTTATTTAAATTAGAGGCTGGTCTTTGGCCTTTGTGGTACTAGCTATTGGGATCCCTAAGCGCACGTTTGTATTTGGTCAACATTTTTACTAATAGAGTAAATCTGAGGAAAGATTTACTTGAACTTATTTATATCATAAAGAAGAGGAGTAAAGTAAATCAAAATGATTTACTTTTACTTGACTAGTCGGCCTTTTCATTTACCTTAAAAAAGCCAAGTAAATGTTTGAGTTACTTGTAAATATGCTATTTGACTTTGGCCATGTTAGAATTCCACTATATCTTATTTACTTCTCCCAACCATCCCATTATTTCTCACTTTTTCACATCACAACAGATCAAGAGACAAACAAAGATTCAAAATTATAATTTACTAGTTTTTATTGGTCAGTTTAGTTGACCAAATAGATTTAGGGGGCGTTTGGTTTGGCTGTTTGTTATAAGTAGAGCTATTTCTATAATTATTAAAAAGTTTTGTTGAAAAAAGCTCTTATAATAAGTAAAGTCGTTTAGCAACTCTGTTTAGATAAGCTCTTAAAATAAAAAGTGTGTTTGGTTAACCTATCTTTTATAGCGCTTATTTTGGGGTAATATTATCATAATTTTGGGGCAGAGGAGGTCTCACTACAAATCTCGTGGCAAACGATGGGTAGAGGAGGTCTGCGGAGGGGGCGGACTGCGGAGGAGGCGGATGAGGGGCGGACTACGGAGGAGAGCAGACTGCGGTGGAGGTGTAGACTGAGGGCGGACTGCGGAGGAGGAGGGCAGATGAGGGGCGGGGGAGGCCAGACGAGGGGCAGAGGGGGTGCAGACGAGGGGCAGAGGAGGGCGGACTGCAGAGGTCTGACTATAGATCGTGAGGGAGAGGACCAATATATTTTTTCTCCCGAGCGGTTGCGGAGCGGATAGGTCAAAGATGAAAACAATTTATACCCTATGTAGTTTTTTGATAAATGAAGGACTCAATAGTCCAAGAAAACGATGAGTGAATAAGTGCAAAAAATCATTTTCAAAAAAAATTCCGTCCGGTTGCTTTTGAAATAAGAGAAAAAATAGTTTCTCTTAAAATAAGCACCGCAAAAAATTACTCAACCAAATAGATTTTTTAAATAAAAAAAATACTTATCTATTAAATAAGTTCAATAAGCACTTAAAATCAGTCGAATCAAACACTTTTATTTGTTAGATGGTTCAGAGAATAAACATGCCCTAATATATGGAAAAATTTTCAGCACATTTTGCGTACCTTACAACCGATGGGCCTATCGACCCAAGAGCCTCTCAGCACGCTCCGAGTGCTAGGGGCCACTCCCCCAAGGTGATGGCCCCCACAACCCCATGACTCTTGAATCACAGTGGGGCCCGATGTGCTGAAGATTTTCCCCTATTATACCTAGTAGCCGTACGCTAGCACGGGGTTCTGATCCTCTCCAGTCGGTGGGCCCGGCACGCACTCATCACAGCCGCATGCAGTCTGGAGTACGCTTCACTTTCGGATCTCCTGCCATCGTGCGGCTGTGAAGCGCGCGGGTCCACCGCCCGGGGCCGACCGACTGGAGAAGATCTGAACTCACCAGCGGGTGATGAGTTTATCCGTTTCCCGTTGTCCCCGTGATCCACCCGCTGTAGTGCCGATGAACCCCCACAGTCCGTTCTCATCAATGCTCACCGGTTGGTGACCCGAATCGGACCGAATTACCGACACTTCTGCGCTGAGCTTATAGTCCCGTCAGTTCGGCGCTTAAAGGAGTGTGCGGAAGCTGAAATTGCTGGTCCCTAATACCAAACAGGGTAGTGATTCCATAAGGCATCCCGTACGTAAGATGACACATCACATCCATCGGTTCGGTCTAAGCGTCATTCTTTTGTGCCGTACTCTGCCATCAGACGGTTGTCATGCGTCACCTTACGTAAGGGACGCCTTATTAGATCATTCGCGTGTCTGTTACGTGGGGGGTAATCTCGTAATTCCGTCGAGACGGGTAATCATATCTCTTACCAGCTTGCTGACCTTTTCCTTTATTAAAATATTACCATCTTACCCTTTCCGGTACGCTGTTCCGCAAGCTTCCAAGCAACGGTCGCTTTCCCGTCACTGTAGCGGGAGGTGAACACAGCCTCCTCCCCCCACCAGCAACACTCAGAATGAGGGACCTCTCTCTTTCTAACGGATAGTTCGCTTTTTCTTTTTTTTTCCGGAAAAGAAAAAAACCTCGCCGGAGATGGGCGCCGGGATCCGGGGATACGGCGGCACGCTGTCGCGGAAGACGGCGGTGCTGGGACTCAGGTTCTACGTGCTGATCGCGATCGGCGCCGGGATCCTCCTCGCCGGCGGTCTCCTGGTCCTTCTCTGCCTCCTCCGGTCCAGCAAGGGCCGCCGGCGCGTGAAGCACTCGTCGGGCCTGATCCCGACTTTCTCGCCGGAGGTCAGGGAGATCAAGGGAGTGGAAGGCGGCCGGATGGGGCTCGGGAGATTGGAGGAGAAGGAGTTGCTGGGCGGTGACCGGAGAGTGGAGGAGGGCGGCGAGGGGTCGACGGGGTGCTCTCTGCGGGGTTCCTCGTCAGAGGCGTCAGAGAAAATGGGGAACATCGGGTGGGGGCGCTGGTACACTTTGGGGGAGGTGGAGGCGGCTACGGGGGGGTTCAGCCCCGGGAATGTGATAGGGGAGGGGGGTTATGGGGTCGTCTACAGAGGCGTCTTGCCAGACCTCTCAGTCGTCGCCGTCAAGAATCTCCTCAATAACAAGTGAGTGTGATTCAAAACCAGCAAAAAAAAAAAAAAGTTCTGTGAAATCTGTTATTCAGTTCTGTATGCATGATAGTTGTATCCAGTATCTGAAATGGTGGGATTAATCTTGTGGAAAAGTTAGACCAAGTCGATCTGCAAGTGAAATCTCGCGGAAGTTGTTCAAATTGTCACTCATAATTCGATTGTTGATTTTCTTTATATAACTAATCTCGAAGTATTTGGTAATTTAAGGGCATTCTTAAGTTGTCATTGAAGAATAGTAGATTTCATCTCCGTAACAATTCATGAACTCATACGGCTCTGAGAAATAATTCGTTGATGATCTATCTTCAATGATCCTGTAGTCGATCCCTTCGTCAGTTATGTATCTAGGGCTTATTGGCTTGTTACATGGAACAATTTGGATATCCAAATTGCATTTTACTGGTGTGACGAGTAACCCTAGGAGAGAGAGAGAGAGAGAGAGAGAGAGAGAGAGAGAGAGAGAGAGAGAGAGAGAGAGAGAGAGAGAGAGAGAGAGGCGCTAGGGTTTTGGGGTGAAGAATGCTCTTCTCATTAGGGCAATGTAAGTAAGTGTATTTACTAAATACATACAAGGATAAGATAAGTATCTCTAACAGCCCCTCTTAAAACAAGGTGTATCATGCACCATGAGTTTACTAAGAAGAAACTGGAAGCGCGGAGCTGGGTGTGACTTCGTAACGAAGTCAGTGATTAGCTCTCCAAAGGAAACATAAGGGAGAGAGATAGTCCGGGCTTCGTACTGCTCTCAGGAGAAGTAGCAATCGAGCTCAATGTGCTTCGTTCTCTTATGAAAAACCGGGTTGGTGACGATCTGTATGGCACTCTTGTTATCATAGTGAAGGGTTGCATGCCTAGAAATCTCAACTCCTATACTCCCAAGGAGATGCTGCAGGCGACTGATCTCCTTGGTGGTAGAGGCCATAGCTCAAAACTTTGCCTTGGTACTGGAGAGATAAACAACCTCATGCTTTTTGCTATGCCATGAGATGAGAAAATTTCTAAGGAACACACAGTAGCCAGTAGTCGAGTTAGTGGTTGGATCCCCGGCCTAGTTAGCATCAGAGTACAGGCGTAGGACTAGAGGTGAAGTCTTTGGTAAATTTAGGAGCGTGGTAATTTTCCTTAAGTTGTAATTTGGTAAATTTAGGAGCGTGGTAATTTTCCTTAAGTTGTAATTGAAGAATAGTAGATTTCATCTTTATAACAATTTATTAACTCATATGGCTCTAAGAAATAATTCGTCGATGAGCTTCAATGATCTTGTAATCGATCCCTTCATCAATTATGCATCTAGGGCTTGTTGGCGTGTTACATGGTACAATTTGCATAACCAGTTTGCATTTTACAGGAGAGAAAAAAATCATTAATTACTTCTTGAAGATAAAAAGACGATTGAAGAAAGAAATGCTTGAACCATGAAGAGACCTTTTCCTGAGTTTTAGAACCAAATGGCTTCATTTTTTTCCTGTTACAGAAGAGATTACGAGAGAAAAGTCTCAGATTCTCTTTACATTGGTTATTGATTCTTGATGTTGACTATTCATAGGGGTCAGGCAGAGAAGGAGTTCAAGGTGGAGGTTGAAGCCATTGGAAAAGTACGACATAAGAACCTTGTGGGACTTATTGGGTATTGCGCAGAAGGCGCTAAAAGGTATACCTTAGTTTCTAACTAGTATTTGTACTTGCTATTTGGAAATGCAACTAATCAATTTCGTCATCCACTAATGTCCTAATTTAAAATTACCTGTGCATGATTCAGGATGCTGGTATATGAATATGTCGAGAATGGCACTCTGGAGCAATGGTTGCATGGAGTTGTTGGGTCTGTCAGTCCACTGACATGGGACATCAGAATGAAAATCGCCATCGGAACTGCGAAAGGGTTAGTATCTCTCACTTATTTCCTCTTGATAAGCCTAATATGTCAACGAAATTATGATTGCCACTGCTAAGATTAAACGTGAAAACTTCATCCGTTCACCCAGAAGGGGCAGAACATCCTTTTGTGCGTATTGTGATCGTATCTTTATGATACCTGACTGCTAGATTTATTGGTATTCCCCTATGAAATATGTATAACGACAAATTGATAAATCATGGTGTCCTGATGTATAAGGTTCTTGTGGAAATTGAAAAGACTCAATATGAAAATTTTGCTGAACATGATGATTTATTTACATTATGCTTTTGACCATGGTAGTAACTATTTTGGTGGAACCATTTTCAAAAATCCTTTCTGATTGGCACATTTTACTCTTCTTCAAATTATAATCTGATTGCAGAATAGCATATTTGCACGAAGGACTAGAGCCTAAAGTTGTTCATCGGGATATCAAGTCCAGTAACATTCTCCTTGATAAGCAATGGAACCCTAAAGTATCAGATTTTGGGCTAGCCAAGCTCTTGGGATCTGGTTCAAGCTATGTTACAACACGTGTAATGGGTACATTTGGGTTCGTTTTCTCTCTCACAGCTTTAATTGAAACAGTTTTGCCGTCCAATAGCTAGTTCTCCTTATTCTGTTATGAATAATGAACTCTATACTTTATATTTGTATGGGAGAATTTCGTAAGCAAGAGAACAGTAGCCAAGCACTGAAAAATGAAAAAAAAATTTGGTTTTTCCCTGTATGTTTGTACAGATATGTAGCTCCTGAATATGCAAGCACAGGTATGCTTAATGAGGGCAGTGATGTGTATAGTTTTGGGGTTCTACTGATGGAGATCATTTCAGGAAGAAGTCCAGTTGATTATAACAGACCACCTGGGGAGGTTAGTTTGGATTAGTCTCTTTAAAAGTAACTGTGAGATGCATAGTCTCTCTAAAGTGATGGGTCTAACTGCAGGTAAACTTGGTTGAATGGTTCAAAGGGATGGTAGGAAGCAGGCGTGGAGAAGAAGTGGTAGATCCATTAATTGAAGTTCCGCCCTCGCCAAGAGCTTTGAAGAGGGTGTTGCTTATTTGTCTACGGTGTATCGATATGGATTCTCAAATTCGACCGAAGATGGGGCAAATCGCACACATGCTTGAAGAAGATGAGTTTCCTTTTCGCAAAGTAGGCCCACATCTCATAATCCTTTTCTTCATTAACTTACAGTAGTTGTATAGTTCTGTTTCATCTGCCTTCCTCAAAAACATGTGTTTTCCGCTCAACCATGTACTAAGGTTATTTTGTTAGTACTTTTGTGCCAAGATGGGTAACATGCTTATAAGTTATAATGAGTTCTTAAACATATAATCTGACTTCATGGGTGATTAAAAGGTCAACAAAAGAATTATCATAAACCTTTGTTCATAAATGAAATGAGGATTTAATATAAATTACCAAGGCTGAAATAAAACTATGATCTATCGGTATTAGCGGATAAATTGGTTGCAAATATTGTAGTTTATTGAAGAAAGAACTACATGAATGATGAAAGTAGTGAAGAGGGAGGTATTTTTGAGGAGGGCATGATAGAAGGAAGAAGGGAGGATTGAAGTGAGGGAAACATATTCCCAAAGATTTTGAGAAATGTCATTAGAAGGCAAGACAATTTTAGTGTATGAGATTTAGGGTCTAATGTGAAATGTTCTTTTTCGATGGCTTGACATGTTGGTTGGTCAGCAACTATTGTTGCATCCTAACTGTTAACCTGTTGTTTCCCTCTTGGGAAGTCGCCAGATCAAATCCCAGGTATGTCTTACGTCGTGTGGCATGTAAATACTATGGTAGTATGGTGCACCTGTGGGTAAACAAGGCTGTCTTTGGTGAGGTAAAAAAAACTTTGCGCTCCTATGGTCCTATGGTTGACAGGCTTCGAACCATGGTCTCTTTGGTGCAATAGCACTAACAGGCGCCACTCCAACCAGGACAGGTATGCCCTCTTTAAACACACACACACACACACACACACACACACACACACACACACACACACACACACATACATATATATATATATATATATATATATATATATATATATATATATATATATATATATATATATATATATATATATATATGTTGGTTGGTCAGGGTATTTAGGTTCTGGATTTGAGGTTGCATTAGATCTTTGGTGAGGAATTATTGTTGCTAGGGAGAGAATAGGGCATAGGGTGGGGGGCTCTATTTAGGAATTAGGAGTTACCTTCTTAACCTAACCATCAAGCCTTTTCCCATCTGGAAGTGGAAATTGAGGACGCTAATCACCCTATATCAGTCCTTACTTTGGTTTGGTGAGATTGAATAAGAACGTTAGAATATCAGTGTTTGGAGTTCGGAGGACCTCAGGGGGGGTTGTTGGCATAGACCCCTACCGGTCTATTGAATGACAAATGTAAGTACAATATAAAAAAAATCAAAAATCAAAATAAAGTACAAAGCACAACATTCATATGATCTGCTTCTTTACCTTGGAGTGCCACCTTCCACTACTTCAATCGGATCCTTGTAAGCCTTAAAATAATCTCTTTGTCCAGTAACTATTATGAAAAACCATGTTATTTCTCTTTTTCTAGTTGCTCCAGCAAATAGCCATAACTATAAAATCCTAGCTGTGGCTTAACGATATCTTGATCTTCTTCTTTCTCCGCAATGTCCGCATTGAGTAAGGGTTCCTAGCTTGCCTTTGATACTATGCCATGCTTAATCTGCTTCCAAATCTAATTTAGAAAAGAGCAGTGTAAAAAAAGATGATTCGAGTCTTCTCTTCCGTGCCCATATAAAAGAAGTAGGTATTTGCCACATTAGGGTTCTTCCTCTTCTTCAAGTTGATCCTCATGAGTAACTTATCCTTAGTTACCAACCACATAAAAATTCTAATCTTCAAGGCAACCTTGGTCTTCCAAAGAGCTGAGTTTATAAAAAGAGTTGACTGTAAAATTATCTAAAGAACACCAACGCCAGAGGGACTTATTCTACTGTTCATTCACCGAAATAAGGAAAAGAATGTCCAAAATCTCCTGAAATTGAAGAATGAGGTGCGGATGAATGATTCTCCTGAATTTAAGATCCCAAATAGTTTACCCCCTTCTCCACTCTACATTGTGAACGGACCGTGGCACTCTTATTCTAAGCTAAATCATAAAGATCCGGATAAAGATTCATCAAGGAACCTTCTCCTAGCCAGATGTCATCACAAAATAGAGTTGACGTGCCGTTCTCGATGATAGGCTTGGTGCTGACAGATCCTGCCTATTCTTTGTATCTCCCGCCAAAAAGGTGAAATTGTCTGTCATCAGAGAGTCTTTTGAGTAGAAAAATTTGGTCATATAGATTTCTATTTTGCCGGAATTCGTTGATTGCTCCGTACTCATTTACTATGGAAAAACTCATGTTTGTTGTAAGATCACATCGATAGCGCCACTTAAATTTTAAGACATTATCTCTTATGTCCTAGAAGAGTGTTGTGAAGGATATGCCTAACATCGAGCTTCAAGATCAAGTTTGTGAAGGACGTGCACTCGGGAAGCATCATAGAGATTCTTTTCCGGTTGGGAAGGTTTGGCCATAGTTGTCAAGGCGTCAAGGCGAGGCTAGGCCCTCGGAGGGAGCCTAGCAGCCTAGGCGTGGCCTTATGTGCATAGACATCCTCCAGGTACGGGTATATATGTATAGTCTATACTTGCAGGTATATATGTAATAGGCAGCAATATAGCACCTTACTAACATGAAATTGAGCATATTCTAGTCAAATGCATGCAACACAATGACACATACATAGTATAAATAAGTAAACAACAAAAGGAACATATAGAATACAAACACTTGCTAACATAAAATTGAGCATATTCTAATCAAATGCATGCAACACAATGAACACATAGTATAAACAAGTATACAACAACAAAATGAACAAAAAAGAAGGGGGCGGGTTGGGTTTTACTTGAAAAAAAAAATAAAAATCAATGCCTAAAACTAGGCGTGCGCCTAGCCTAGGTGCGCCTAGGCCGTCGCTTAGTGCTGTTCGCCTGGGCACACTGGGGCCTAGCTGTCTTCAGGCGCCTAGTGCGCCTAGGCGCACCTAGGCCCGCGCCTTGACAACAGTGGGTTTGGCGAGCATCAAAGTTGTTGGAACTTGTGCATTCGAATTCATACGGGCCTATGCGCATTACTTCTCTCGGAGGTAAATGCTATTTCTTTACTTTCATTGATGATTATAGCAGAAAGACTGGTTTATTTTCTTGAAGAAAAGTTGGAGGTGTTTGGATGTTTCAAAAATTTCAAGGCATTGGTTGAGAAGCAAAGTGACTATATGTTGAGAACTTGGTGTTTCGACCAAGGTGGAGATGCATCTCGTGAGTTTGAAGACTTTTTAAAGAAAATGGTATTTTGCATCAACTCTTTACTTTGTGTACTCCTCAACAAAATGGTATTGCCAAGATGAAGAATAGAACTATTATAGAATTGGCTAGGAGCATGTTGAAAGCCAAAGGTGTGCCTAATACATTTTGGGCGGAAGTCGTTATTTGTGCTATCTATCTCTTGAATCGTGTCTTCTAAAGCATTCAATACATGACTCCTCAAGAAGCTTGGAGTGGGCACAAACCAAGTGTTTGCCACTTGAGAATATTTGGGAGCATTGCTTATGCACATGTGCTGAAAGAAATAAGTTGGATGACAAGTCCAAAAAGTGTATCCTTATTGGATACGAATGACTTAAAATAGTCGCCCCAAACCACGGAATTACCGTGGTTCGAGCCATCGACACCTGTCCCCACCTGTTTGATCACCTAGCCTTTATGATGGGAGCCCCCTAGGGTTCTCCTGGTGGCTTGTAGATCTCAACAATCCGGAACTATCCAAAGGGATGGTAATAATAAGTGTCGATGGCCGGACCTCGAACCATGGTGATATTGTGGTTCGGGGCGACCAAGTTAAGGACTTTATATTGGATATAGCAAAGTTTCAAAAGCATACAAGTTATATAACCCCATCACTAAGAAGTTGATTATAAGTTGGGATGTAAAGTTTATTGAAGAAGAATATTTGGATTGGGATGAGAAGAAGAAGTCGATTTGTGTTGATGTGGAAGAAAGCAATTATACTCCAATTGGATAATACTCCGCCCACCTCTCTATTTTCTTCTCATTCTTGATCATCTTCAAGTAGCCCTGACTCACCTCCAAAAGAAGACAAGAAACATAAGAGAAGAAGCATCCTAGATAAAGAATTGAGCAATTCTGCTTTGTTTGCTTATGTTGATCCAATTACCTTTGAAAAAGCTTGGAGTGGGCACTAGCCCATTGCGCATGCTCCCTTCATGGGCTTTTGGGGCTACTCCTTTGTGGGTAGCCCTGGCAATTCCTGTAGGGCTAGTCCGTCTGCCTCCGCTCTGTCTGGGCATCGAGTGGGGGTGAATATTTTATGCCCCCTCAGTCATGATCCATTTTTTTTGGTTTGGATTCTTCTCCGGCACGCTACCTCATTTACTTCCAATCATGAGTATACAAATGTCGAAGAAGATTTAGAACCTTACATGTCCGAGTTGCAAAAGAAAATTATGGTTTGCTATCCCCATATAACAGTGTTTTAAAATTTTACAACTAGGATGTATGTATCATGTGGTTCCTGTTTTCTCTGTCTAGAATGAAGTCATATATAGTCTTGGACCAGATGCTTGGTTTCTTAGAAATTATGATAATGCGTAAACTGAACCCGCCTTCATCCTTTTTGCAGGAGCACAAATTCGCACGAGAAGCATCCTTGCACACATCCAATGTCGGTCCTACTCCCACCAATCGAATCCCGATTTTGACCAAGAACTTGGTGGGTGTCGACTCAGACCGGGCTATGTCGAGATAGTAGTTACTCAAGAAGAAAAATAAATTTTTTTTTTCCACCCTGTAAATTGTTGTGAATTTACAAAATTTCAAATTCTGCCACTCTTCTACAGCTTTGTCAGGATTGATTATTAAACAATTCATTATCTTCATATTTCTAACATGTGTATGTCCCATTTCAGAGATTGAATGTATCAGCACTATTTATGAGTTGGGAAGAATATGATCCTTAGGGACCCTGTAATAGATGCAACTGTCTTCTGATGGCATGATGATGCCCCCTTGATGTTCTTTGAACTTGTCTCTTTGCTGGTCTGGCCTGATCAGTCTGTTTGTTGGTCGGATCCATCGATCCGCAGGCCACCCTTGCCAACCGTCGGCCACCACCCCTGCAGACCACTGGCCACCCGACGGTGGCAGGCTGTCCGCAGAGGTGGCCGGCGGCGATGGATACTGTGGCTGGTTGGCGGCGGCTGGAGGTGGTGACATCCCCCTTGGGTTTATCCCATGATCATAGATCGTAAAAGTCGGACCCCACAATGTCATGGACGACTATGATTGTGGGGACGTGTAAGCCTCTATCGGATCCTCTTTTGTCAGATGTCGACTCCGGATACAAAGATGTAACCCCCAATAAATCTGAATTGAGACTTCTCTCATTAAAGCCTCAATCCACTAACCGAAGTCTGAAGCCCGTATCGGCTTTTATCTCTTCTATTTTTCATCCACTTTTGATATACGATAGTCCTATGTCTGTTATTTTTTAAAAAGTTTCAGACCATCTTCGACACCGCCGATGACCGAGAGCGGGTCCTCCGATCGTGGTTCGACACGGACGGAGGTCAAGTGGGAAGTGCTTGGGAAGGTTGCCCGACTAGAGGTGCGGTAGTAGACCTGTCAATGGAGCGGATTTTGATCCGTATCCGATCCGAATCTGATCTGTCTAGTCGGATATGGATAGATTTTTTTGATCCGATAATCTGATAACAATCCAAATCCGATAACTGTTTAATTAACAAATTGGGTAGTGATTTAGGCCAATCCGATCTGTTCAGAACCCGATCCGACATACTATAACATAATATATTATAGTTTATCCATTGTTAGATTAGATTACTTTAGAACTAAGACCCTAAGGGTTAATATAATAAAGATTCTCCTGGTCCCTTGATTGAGACTCAAATTTTATCCTGGTTCTTCCGAGTCAAAAGTTTGGAATTGACTATTCTTTTGTGGATTCAACACTCAACGATATCACAACCGTTCGATGTACTCCTGTTCATGATCCAGATTATGATCCGAATCTGATCCGATCCGTACTTAAACGGATATGGATTGGGTTTTTTGATCCGATGATTCGATAACGGTCCGAATCCGTAAACCCGTTTATTTAACGGATCGGATCTGGATACAGCCTAATCCGATCCGAATCCGATCCATTGGAAGGTCTATGCGGTAGGTGGCGAGTCATGACCGGAGAAACCTAAGGACCGGGGAATACATCAGATACGTTGCCCATAAGATCTACAAGGGCTGACATTGTCCATCGAGGGAAAATAGGAAAATGAGGATATTTTGGTAATCTAGGTATTTGGTTTCTTTGTGCATTTCTTTCTATTGAATGGATTGATACTTTCTTTGATGAAAAAATTACACATAGACCCCCTATAGTTTGACCGATTATCACTTACATCCCCTAATACAAATGCCCCCCTATAGTTTGAAAAATATATCACTTGCACGTAGGGCTGCAAACGAACCAAGCTGTTCGTGAGCGGCTCGCAAACAAGCTCGATAAAAGCTCGTTCGAGTTCGTTTGGTTACTAGTCAAGACAAGCCCAAGCCTAGAGTTTCGGCTCGTTTAATAAACGAGCCAAGCTCAAGCAAACCAAAACTCGGCTCGGTTGGGCTCGCGAACAGGCTTGTTTAGGGCTCATGAGCAAAGCTCGTGAGTAAGTGAATAGGCTCATAAATGGCTTGAATATGCCTAACATATAGCCTAGTATGAAGTTTAGGCTCGTTAACAAGCTCGATAAAGACTGTTCGATCACTAATTGAGCATAACCAAAGCTCGATAGGCTCGTGAACAAGCTCAAGTAGACCAAATCTTGTGAACGTACAAGCTCGATAGGCTCGTGAACAAGCTCGATAGGACCAAAGCTCGGCTCGGCTCGATTATTAAACAAACCGAGCCCAAGCTTGAAATATAGGCTCGTTTAATAAACGAACAAGCTCAATCAGACCAAAGCTCGGCTCGTTTGCAGCCCTACTTGCAAGGTTGCACCCCCTCCAAAGGGGGTCTATGTGTATGGTTTTTCAAACAATAGGGGGGCGTTTGTAGGATTTTAAATATAAGGTGGTGTAAGTGATAATCGATCAAACTACAGGGGTCTATGTGTAATTTACCTCCTTTTTTTTTTTAATTCTGAGTATAAGGTGGATGCGAGACATTGTTATATCAATGTTTGATGTATATTTTTTTTATTTTCCGCCTCACATGGTAATGGTAGGTAGTATTTGTAGAAAGACCTCCATGCCTTTGCTAAGCAAAATATTTTATTTGTACCTAATAATAATACGATCCTTTGTCCACAACGGTTAATGCAAACAATTGATGTATAAGTTCTATTTCAGTCGAAAAAAAAGGGTATTATAGCTTCGTGTATTGCAATAATATGTGTTTCCATTTTTTTTTAGCAACTATATTGAATGTTTATGTTTCGTTTTTATTTATTTTTATAGCAACCATATATGTGGGATCTATTCATGCTGCTATGAGATTTCCTCTATCCCCAAACCCAGGTATTGAGATGAGGTCCCTCATATATATAAGGATCGTTTCCACCTGCTATTTACCGAGGTGGGACTAATCTTCCAACACTCCCCCTCATGTGAAGGCCAATCTTTTTGTGGTCCTTGTCACGTGGATGACAGATGTGTGGGGACCACACCCGGCAAGTGTGTGTACGGTTAGGATGTGATACCATGTGAGATTTTCTCTATCTCAAAACCCAGGTATTGAGATGAGGTCCCATCATATATATAAGGATCATTTCCACCTGCTACTTTACTGAGGTGGGACTAATCTTCCAACAGGTGCCCTAGATCCGAAACAAAATCCATACATAACTGATCATAAAGATTGATAATGCAAGAGGAAGACTCTTCCTCTGATACAAAATGATTTAAATCCTGAGTTGCTGGATCAGCAAATTCACCAAGAATGGAATTAGGGTAGAAGTCATCATGCGACTCAAGGGTAATGTCTGCCAATAGATGTGCTACCTAGTTTCCTTCATAGACCTCCTGCACTCCATAATATCATTATAGATACACCATGGAGGGTTGGCGGCCTCCTCCAACAGGAGTTTAGTTATTGTGAGGTTGTCACCTTCTAGCACTACCAGGTTCACTTTAGCATGAATAAGAAAAAGGATCCCTTCTTTCATAGCCAGTGTTTTTGCCTCCAAAGGGAGGCTGCAACTTTCCCTTCACAAAGTAAGATATCTCTATGGTCATTTATGATCACCAAATAAGGCTACTCCATCCCTACTACTACAGCGTCCACATTATGTTTGAGAAAACCTATCGGTGGACATGTCCACTTGCAAAGAAAAGAGGTATCCACTGCACCAATTTGAGGAATAAACTACATAAATAAACGACGGGAAAAGTTTTTCTTTTAATAAACGATGGTCAATTCATTTTTTTTAGTGGTAAAAAACGACGGATATTGAAAAATGACAGACTAAAAAATGACATACTGAAAAACGACGATCATTCTCCATCATTTTTTAACAGTATTGGTGTAGTGATCCCAGGTCAATATGTTTCCTTTATCTTCCTTAGTCAAAAGACTATAGTTTGCTTGGACTTGAGTGTGGAAAGTTGGCTTGGAAAAGACCCACACCCAATCCCGTTCGCGCCTAGATCGTAGTAGAAAAGGGGAGTTCGCTCGGGCAAGATTAGGGCTCACCAAGGCGAGCCTGGCAGCAACCCACAGGCAAGACCTGCCTTGAACTCGCCCGGGCAAGCCAAGACTTTGCATGGGTGACCTTGGGCTGACAGCAGAGGTTTTGGCCGGCATTGAGTCCATTTTGGGCGATTTTGGGTCTGTTTGGACCGTTGGATGGGGGCTTTGAAGGGTGTGATTGTATTAGTTTATCTCTAGTATATAAAGGGAGGTCTAGGGTTTGAGAGACAAATCGTCTATTTGGGAGAGGGATTGGGAGAGTCGTCGTTGTGGGTTCTCATTGGTGGGTTCGTGGAACCTTGTACGCTCTTCATCGTTATAGTAGAAGATCTCCAAGGGGCTGCTGCCGGTGGACGTAGGCAAGATTGACGAACCACCTAAAACACTTTTGTCTCCTGGTTTACTTTTTTTGTACTCTCTACTTCTCTTTTGTGTGTTTAATCTTTGATTGTATCTCTTGGATATTGTTATTGTATCAAATCTATCATTTGGATTGTCCAGTGCACGCTTTCGTCGCACAACAATCAATATCATAGTCTAGATTAGATCCAGAATTTCTTTGTTTGATTGATTCGATTATCCGAGGAGATGGCGGAGACATCTGAAAAGTCATCATATAAGTCTTCATCGACAAGTATGACGACGCCTATCTCGAACACAAAATTCAAAGTAGAGAAATATGATGGCATGCATAACTTTGACATGTGGCAATGTGAGGTTATGGATGTATTCATTCAACAAGAGTTGGATGTTGCTCTGGAAGCGAAATCAGGGGAGATGTCGAAAAAGGATTGGCCAAAGATCAATCGTCAAGGGTGCGGCACAATTCGGCTTTGTCTTGCGAAAGATCAAAAGTATTTTGTTATGAAGGAAACTAGGGCTCTGTAGTTGTGAAAGAAACGGGAAGCGAAGTATATGACAGAGCATTGAGAATATGTTCTATTTGAAAAAGAAATTATTTTGGTTCCAGTACATAGATGACAGCTCAGTGGCAAAACACTTGAACAACTTGAACAAATTACTTGCAGATCTACAGAATCTAGATGTTACAGTCGCAGATAAAGACAAGATGTTGATTCTATTGAATTCGTTGCTCGATAATTATGATAATATGACTACTGTTGGGGGAAATTTTTCGCTGGCTTGTGAGCTCGACCTGCAAGGCAAGGAAGATGTGAGAATGGCTAGCTCCGTGAGGAGCGCAGACCCTCCGACGCTCAAGTCAGTAAAGGTTCGAACAAGGGAGAGTTGAAGTACTCGAAAAGTATCCGGATTTTTGAGTTTCGAACCTGTCCTTTGGAGCCGGGGGTCCTACCTTTATAGACTCTTATAGACCGCCAGAGATGGACATGTCATCGCATATTCCCGCTCCTTCTACACCTCCACGTGCCAGCCCAAATGGGTCCTTAATGGCCTCTGTAGTTTAGCTTGCCAGGCGGTGGTGATGGGAGGCGCGCCAGTCTTGTTCGTGCCAGGTGGAGATTCTGGAAGGCTCCAGACGGGGGTATCCTAGGCCGACTCTGGCTGGCTCTTGTGGCTTGCAGTTGTCCATGTAGTTTCACGGGGGTGATGACATCTATCAATTTGGTACCGCCTTACTATAGGCGACCTTGGTGGACAAGAGGGCGAACTCCTTGGTTGTTGCATGATCAGGCGAGCTCCTGAGCGAGCTGTGGGTGTTGAGCCTTTCGAAGTGTTCTTCGAATTCTGCCAGGAGCGATTTCTTCTGTGGGCGAGCCGATCGCATGCGGACAGAGCAAGCTCCCTGGCGATGTTGAATACTGGCGGCAACTAGGGTATTCTTTCCAGCTGGCGAGCCACGCTGAGAGTTTTGAATCGCAGTACCTCATGAATGAGATCTCGTCGCAGATACTGCTCTATCCACGAGACGCAGCGGTCCGCCATTGTAAGAGGGAGCTAGTCAGGGCGTCCTCTCCCCACATGTGAGCTGGTCGTATACAGTCTGGATAAACCTTGGGTGACCCGTGAGCATTGGCCACAGGCGATCTCTTTCGCGTGCAAGTTGGTCGCATTTGGTCCGGGTAAGCCTAGGGTGGGCTGTGAGCACTAGCCATGAGTGACCTCTTCCGCGTGCGATCTGATCGCGACGGTCAGGGTGATCTCTCAACGAGCCAGCTATTAGGTGACCATCATCATTGGGATTTTTTAGAACCTCTCCCTCTCCATCCTATTGCTCTTCCAAAAGATGGCTTCTTCGCGGGGGAAAAGGTTAGTACGACAACTCGGTGACCCCATTGGTGTCGTTGCTCCGCCTTCTTCTCCCTATTGTCAATAGGCAAACTCTTTCGCGGGCGGGCTGATTGCGTGCGAGCTATTCTCTATTCATGCTGTGTGCGAGCTATCTGTGTGCGCCAGTTTTCAAGACTTGTTTTGGTCACAATGCTACTTACCCAAAGGCCGGGGTTGGTCTCGAGTCTCGAGCTCCTCAGAGGGGGTGGTTTCTTCTTTGATCGCCCGAGGTCACTCAGGGGGCGCTCAAAGACAAAGGCGATCTCCCTGGGGACTTCTGTTGTTTCGCCATGTCCTTCCCTGCTGCTGCCACATGGACGACGAGCCGGTGATATTTTCCGGCACCATCAACTACTATGTCGCTTTATGGGAAGAAGTCGATTACCAATGATGAGGTATCGAATATATTGCAGAACAATGAGTATTAAATGAAGAATGAGTAAGCCAATAGAACTCCATCGTCAGATGCCTTGAACATTTGGGGTAAATCACATAGTCGGAAGCCTGCAAATAGAGATAAATCTTATTCTAAGTCAAGAGGAACATTATCAGATAGAAGGTACCTTGGAAATGATAAGTGTGTATATTATCGCAACATAGGCCATTGAAAGTAGGATTACCCTATGTTGAAGAGTAGAGGTGATACCCCATGTGGACATTCAGATTAATTTTGTACGAATGAATCAGAATTGCTATATTCGTACGAAATAAATCTGAATTGTTAATTTCGCACGAACTTAATCTGAATGTCCAATTCAGATCTCTTTAGTATGAAAGAGATTTTTTGTACGAATGACGTCATTTTGATTCATTCGTATAAAAGTATTTATTCCATACGAATTTAATCAGTGTCCACTATCATATGAATCAGAATGGCTATATTCATACAAAAGAATTCTAAATTAGACATTTATATTAAGTTCGTGCATAACTAGCAATTAAAATCTATTTTGTATGAATATAGCCATTTCGATTTATTCATACGAAAGTATCCATTTCGCACGAACTTAATCAGAGTGTCAACTTTCATCTGAATCTGAATGACTATATTCATATAAAATATATATGAATTGCTAGTGTCGCACGAACTTAATATTAATATAGAATTTGGATCTCTTTCGTACAAAAATAGCCATTTTGATTCATATGAAAGTGGACACTCTGATCAATGCTGAACGAAACTTCAAATACTGATTAGTTTTGCACGAAAATGGACAATCTGATTAAGTTCGTGCGGAATGGATACTTTCGTATGAATGAATCAGAATGTCTATGTTTGTATGAAATAGATATGAATTGCTAGTTTCACACATACTTAATCAGAATGTCCAATTTAGATCTTTTTCGTACAAATCTAGCCATTCTAATTCATATAAAAGTGGACACTCTGATTAAGTTCGTGTGGAATGGATACTTTTGTACGATTGAATCAGAATGACTACATTCACATGAAATAGATTTCACTGTGGCAAGAGTATCCATTCATCTAATTGATACTCTTACTACAGTGAAATCACTGTAGCAGATACAGTGAAATCACTGTATCAACAAATACTCTTACCAAATCGAATTGACACTCTTGCTATAGTGATTTCACTATAGCAGTTGTAGTGAAATCATTGTGGCAATTGCTATATACATAGTGTCAACCGGCGAATGGATACTCTTTCCGTAGCACGTGAGGGGTTAAATAAGAACGAGGGACATACTATAGCACGCAATATTTGGGAGGGACTTGGTGCAATATTGAAACATTATCCATCCTTTAGCTAATATAACAACATATGCTAAAAGGAATCAAGTCTTAGTCTCCCAAAAATCATCTTTCTCCTATCTGGTTTGTGCTACAGGACCGTAGAGACGTTCAACACTTTGGAATTTTATTTTCGACGACGAACACAACGTCCAAAGATGGAAGGGAAAAACAAAATGTTACGAAAATAGGGGGAGAGAGAATAGGTTTGGGGAGAAAAACTCCTTGTATTATCTCATCAGTCTCATTGTTGTTATATAAGACTACCTCTCTTTATATAGAGAGAACGCACACCATTATATTACTACAACCGAGGTGGGACTAATAGCATACTAACACACTACATCTAATACTCCCCATCAAACTGATGTAAGGTATAAACCAACATCAATTTGTTTAATAAAAGAAAGGAGAAAGAAAAAAAAAACATTATATAACCCATTTTTATACAGTAAAGTAAAGATAGTGCCAGGGCGACGTGCTAGCAAGTCGTTCTGGAGACCCGATTGACCAACAAACAGGACAACCGGGGGAACCCGGCCAACCTGTAAGCAGGTCAACTAGGGGAATTGGCAATGATCACTAAGGATCGGAGCGGAGAAAGCCGACGGTGATGGAAGCCAGAAATAAAGGAGGCCGAAAGGAGCGAGATCGGCTAAGAAAAGGTATGAATGCGTGAGACCGCATAGGAAGCAAGCACCCGGCCGAAGCAAGTACTTGACACCTCTTAGAATATCTCAATCATCACATACAAAGAATAAGGAGAGAATGTAGAGTTGTAGCTCTGATAGGGTCACATGACCAAGGAAAGGAAGAGGATCCGAAAGCCGGTGCAAGAATGACCAGAACGAGAGAGGATCCAAAAACCGGCACAAGACAAGTGTGACCGGAACTAGAGAGGATCCAAAAGCTGGCACAAGACAAGTGTGACCGGAACTAAAGAGGATCCAAAACCCGGCACAAAACAAGTGTGACTAGAACGAGAGAGGATCCAAAAGCCGGTACAAGACAAGTGTGACCGGAACGAGAGAGGATCCAAAAGCCGGCACAAGACAAGTGTGACCGGAACTAGAAAGGATCCAAAAGCTGGTACAAGACAAGTGTGACCGGAATGAGAGAGGATCCAAAAACTGGCACAAGACAAGTGTGACCGGAACTAGAGAGGATCCAAAAACCGGCACAAGACAAGTGTGACCGGAAAGAGAGAGGATCCGAAGGCTGGCACAAGAGTGACCGGAAAGAGAGGATCAAATGGTCACATGACCAATGAAAGGGAAAGGATCCATAAGCCGGCACAAGAGTGACCGGAATGAGAGAGAATCCGAAAGGCGGCAAGAGAAGAAGATCAGATGGACCTATAGAGCGCAAGGTGCGGGCGCAGGCGAACTGGTAGAACGCAATGGCGCAGGGCACAAAACAGGCGTAGCGCAGGGCCGCAGGGAGAACACAATGGGTCAAAGCACAAGGTGAAAAGGCTCAGGCGCAGAGGCGGTTGCGAAGAGCCGGCTAGGTACAGAATGGCTGGGACTCCTAGTTGCAGCGAGGACAGGATAGTGCACGGCGCAGTTACGGGCTCAACCTTAACTCAAAAGGGGATCATCGGGTCAGATCGGGTGTAGAGCTGTCCGATGCCAATCGGATGGTTGTGATTAGCTATATAGAGAGAGAAGGGAATAAAAGAGAGAAAAAGTGGGATGGCTGTGATCAGTTTAGTTATTCTGATGAGAGAGAGAGAGGAGATAAGGAAAGAGAGAAATTGAGAAAGAGACGAGAGATTCAGAGACGGGAGAGAAGATCAGAGCCCGCCGCGTGCGAGAGCAGTAGATCCGGAGACGGGAGAGAAGATCGGAGGTCGGCCGGGAGGAGCGGGCGTGGCGGGCCGGCGGGCGTAGGGAACGGGAGCCGATGGGCCCAGCGCAGGGCCGGGGTCTAGCGCGGTGGGCCGGTGGGTTCAGGGAACAGCTCCACGGTGACCGGGGTGCAGGGAACGGCGGGACCAATGCGGGAGGCCGAACGGCAGGTGGCCGGAGTCCGGCGTGTGTGATTCGACGAGGTAGGTCGACCGGCACGCCGGATCTTGAGGAGGAAACTGGAGGAGCTACAGGCGGCCGGATCTGACGGCGCAAGCCGAGGGGGCGCCAGATCTTGTCTTTCCACCTTCCATCAAGGTCGAGCTCGTTAGGAGATCCGGCCGTCAGCCGGATGAGGCCGCATCCGGTGATCTTGTCTTTCCGCTACCGTTGAATCCTCGATCATACGATATCGTTCTGGTGGAAGCAATATTGCAGGTTGTGGCGAGAGACGCTGATTTCCTGGTGGCGAAGTTCGTCGGACTTGTAGAGTCATTGCCGGAGAGCACGACAAGCTCTACGGAGGTGGACGGCCAGTCGATGCGGCGCTCGGATGGTGGGGCACCGACATAAGCACAGGTGACCGGATCTGGAGGCGCAGGCGACGGCGGCTTGATCCGACAGCGCAAGCACGGCTCGGCAGCGCACGGGATCACAGCAGAGGAGGAGAAGGAAAAACATAAATTTTACTGTTCCCGGCCTCCTCAATGTCGTCGATGACGACCGAGGAGGCCGAGGCTGGAGAGGAGAGCGTTGAAACCCTAGGCCAAGAGGTTGGCTCTGATACCATGTTACGAAGAGAGAGGAAGAGAGAATAGGTTTGGGGAGAAAACTCCTTGTATTATCTCATCAATCTCATTGTTGTTACATAAGACTACGTCTCTTTATGTAGAGAGAGAACGCACACCATTACATTACCACAACGGAGGTGGGACTAATAGCATACTAACACACTCCATCTAATACAAAAGAAAGGCATTATCAAAGCATCGCATTGCATTCCCGGTGAGGAAGCTTCACTTGCTTGCCGCCGCCGGCTGGTTGCGACCTCTCTCTTTCTCGGCGACTTCGCTTCCCTGCGAGCTGTCGAACTCAGGAACCTCACCGTGATGATTCTCGTGCACCTCACCGGCGGTGGGAATTCCCCGGTAGACCCCTCCGAACCCCTCTTCGTCCGACCGCGTGGAGTATCCCTCCCCAAAGGAATTCGCCATCGCATTCCTGGTAATGATGAAACGAAATGAACAAAAAATCCAAAAAGGGCAATCAATAACAATTCCTACCGGGCGGGTTTGCTAGGCTGTTGCTCCTGGTTCTTCTCCATCTCGCCCTCGTCCCGGCAGTCGGGTTGTGCGCCGGCCTCGGTGCATAAACGGGCGGCGGCTCTCCCGGTGACGTGAGGCTGCCGGCTGCCGAGGGCGAGCGGTTTCAGGCGGAGAGCTACAGGAATAGCTTGACAACGTAGCAGCATAGTACAACCGTGCTCTCTCTCTCTCTCTCTCTCTCTCTCTCTCTCTCTCTCTCTCTCTCGGTCTTTCTGCCTCTGTCTCTCAGGCGCAGGGAAACCAAAGAGCTAAATAAAACGAGCAGATCAGGGACCAGACGTGGCATGACTACGCGGTCGTCAGGACACGTGGTCAGGTTTGTGTTACAGGTGTTATGGAGATGTCTTGTGCAGGTGCAATACGTCTCTGCTTGGGTCCATGGCACTGTAGGGGTCGGGTTGAGACTAGGGGTGGCAATCCTTGACCCGACCCGTCAACCCCGACCCGAACCTGACCCGAAGTTAGCGGGTTTGGGTTTGGCCTAAACGGTTTCGGGTCATAAACAGGTCGACCTGATTGACCCGTTTATTTAATGGGTCGGGTTCGGATTTGTACTTATAACCCGATTGACCCGACTTGACCCATTTACCAAATGGGTCGTGTCAACCCGACCCGAACCAACCCGACCCAATCCGACTTGTCTTGACCCAACCCGATAGATTTACATGGGTTATGTTGACCCAACCTAAGCCAACCCGACCCGACACGACCCGACCGTTTAGTAAATGGGTTAAACGGGTTGGGCGGGTCAACCCGTTTATTAGACGGGTCGGGTTTGGGTTTAAGTTTTTGACCCGTTTGATAAACGTGTCGGGTTCGGGTTGGATGTTTTGCCCTTATACCTATGTCTCAACCCGACCCGAACCGACCCGACCCATTCCCACCCCTAGTTGAAACAGGTATAAGGGCAAAACACCTAACCCAAACCCGGGCCCGTTTAATAAATGGGTTAAAAAATTAAACCCAAACCCGAACCGTCTAGTAAACGGGTTGACCCGACCCGACCCAACCAGTTTAACCCGTTTAATAAATAGGTCGGGTCGGGTCAGGTTGGCTCAATAGAACCCATATAAAACGGTTGTGATTGACAGGTTTGGGTCGGGTTTGATCGGGTTGCGCAAGGTTGAATCGGGTTGGGTCTAGTTTGATAGGGTTAGGTCGGGTTAGATCGGGTCGGGTTGGGTTTACATACCCATTTGGTAAAAAGATCAAGTCGGGTCTGTCGGGCTTAAGTACAAACCCAAACCCGACCTGTTTAATAGAGTGGTCAGTCGGTCGACCTGTTTCTGACCCGAACCCGTTTAGGTCAAACACAAACCCGCTAACTTCGGGTCGGGTTAGGATCGGGTTGGCAGGTCAGGTCAAGGATTGCCACCCCTACATGGCAGCCCCTTCGTTTCATCTTTTTTTTTTTTTTTTTATATATATTTTGGATCTTTGGGGAGGGTGGTTGAAAAAATTGCTTCTCTTACTCGATCAACCTCTTTCTCTCTCTCACCTTGGTGTACGTGGTGGACCCGAAGTGATGCACCCTCTCTTTGAAGCCAAGGTGCTGTTACATAGCTCCTCTTGAAGGTGGAGTGCAACAAAGTGCTGTTTGCCATCCCCACTTGAAGGTGGAATGTAATAAAGTGCTGTTGCTAGCTCCCCTTGAAGGTGGAATATTTTTACTTCATCTCTTTGGAGCCAAGGTGCTCCTCTTGAAGTCGAGTTGCTCCTCTTGAAGTCGACAAGGTGCTGCAATGGCTTGTGGTCTTACGAGCTGCTCCAAGATGCCCCTTGCTGCTCATTTCTTAGCCGACATGCTGCGTGAGGCTGAGCTCTTGCTGTTGTTCGGAGGAGCTCCTAGTGGTCAAGATCGAGCGGTACACCATCCCTCTTCTGTTGGGTGTGTGTTCGTAAAACCACACAAAACCAATTAGAGTTTAGTCTCATATCGATTTGGGGAGAAATTTCTTACCAATTTATAAGGGATTCCACTCTTCCCTCCACTAGTCATCACACTAGAGGAGGGGCTTTACTAACTCACACGCGCGCGCGCGCATGCATGCTGTGTCGGGCCGGGCCGGGCCGGACTTGGGCTTGGGCCGCAGACCCAGACACAATAACACCTTCGAAATGGGCTGATCCGCACTTGCCTTATATATTTTTATTTTTGTTTTTAAGTCTTCATTTATTTTAATTTATTCGTACGAATGAAACCATTCTAATTCATTCGTACTAAAGTAGCCATTCTAATTCATTCGTACAAGTCATTCTAATTCATTCATATGAATGTAGTCATTCTAATTCATTCGTATGAATGAATATAACTATTTTAATTCATTCGTACGAATGTAGCCATTCTAATTCATTCATACAAAGGTAGCCATTCTAATTCATTCGTACGAGCCATTTTAATTCATTCATACGAATGTAACCTTTCTATTTCATTCGTACTAATGAATATAGTTATTCTAATTCATTCGTACAAATGTAGCCATTCTAATTTATTCGTATGAAGGTAGCCATTCTAATTCATTCGTATGAGCCATTCTAATTCATTCGTATGAATGTAGCCAATCTAATTCATTCGTACGAATGAAAGTAGCCATTATAATTCATTCGTACGAATTTAGCTATTTTAATTCATTCGTACAAAGATAGCCATTCAAATTCATTCGTACGAGCCATTTTAATTCATTCGTATTAATATAGTAATTCTAATTCATTCATACAAACGAATGTAGTCATTCTAATTCATTCATATGAATGTAGCCATTCTAATTCAGTCGTACTAAGGTAGCTATTCTAATTCGTTCGCTCGAGCTAGTCTAATTCATTCCTATGAATATAATTATTCTAATTTATTCATACGAACGAATGTACCCATTATAATTCATTCATATAAGTCATTCTAATTTATTCATACGAATGTAGTCATTCTAATCCATTCATATGAACAAATGTAAGCATTATAATTCATTCATACGAACGAATTTAGTCATTATAATTCATTCGTAAGAATGTAGGAATTCTAATTCATTCATACAAAGATAGCCATTCTAATTCATTCGTACGAGCCATTCTAGTTAATTCGTACGATTATAGCCATTTAATTCTTCCGTACGAAGGTAGCCATTCTAATTCATTCGTACGAGCCATGCTAATTCATTCGTACGAATGTAGCCATTCTAATTCTTTCGTATGAATGAATGTAGTCATTCTAATTTATTCGTATGAATGTAGCTATTCTAATTCATTCATATGATTATAGCTATTCTAATTTATTCGTACAAATGTAGCTATTCTAATTCATTCGTACAAATGAATATAACCATTCAAATTCATTTGTATGAAGATAGTCATTCTAATTTATTCGAACGAGCAATTCTAATTCATTCGTACAAATATAGCTATTCTAATTCATTCATACAAACAAATATAGTCATTCTAATTCATTCGTACGAAGGTAGATATTCTAATTTATTTGTACGTGCTATTGTAATTTATTCATGTGAATATAGCTATTATAATTCATTAGTACGAATGAATGTAGTCATTCTAATTTATTTGTATGAATGTAGCTATTATAAGTCATTCATATGAAGGTAACCAGTTGAATTCATTTATACAAGCCATTCTAATTCATTCATATGAATATAGTAATCCTAATTCATTCGTACGAACGAATGTAACTATTCTAATCAATTTATACAAATATAGCCATTCTATTTCATTCGTATGAAGGTAGCCATTCTAATTCATTCGTACGAGCCATTCTAAATCATTTGTATGAATGTAATCATTCTAATTCATTCGTATGAATGAATGTATCCATTTTAATTCATTCGTACGAATATAGCCATTATAATTCATTCGTACGAATATAGCAATTTTAATTCATTTGTAAGAAGGTAGCCATTCTAATTCATTCGTACGAGCCATTCTAATTCATTCATACGATTGTAGTCATTCGAATTCATTCGTATAAACAAATATAGCCATTCTAATTTATTCGTACGAACGAATTTAGCCATTCTAATTCAATCGTAGGAATATAGCCATTCTAATTCATTCGTACATACAAATATTGCTATTCAAATTCCTTCGTACAAATGTAGCCATTCTGATTCATTCGTACGAAGGTAGCTATTCTAATTTATTTGTATGAGCTATTTTAATTTATTTGCACAAATATAACAATTCTAATTCATTCGTACGAACAAATATAACCATTCTAATTTATTCGTACGAATATAGCCATTCTAATTTATTTGTATGAAAATATCTATTCTAATTCATTCGTACAAGCCATTCTAATTCATTCATATGAATTTAGCCATTCTAATTTATTCGTACAAAGGTAGCCATGTTAATTCATTCGTACGAGCCATTTTAATTCATTCGTATAAATGTAGCATTTCTAATTCATTTATACGAACAAATATAGCAAATCGAATTCATTCGAACGAACGAAAGTAGCCATTATAATTCATTCGAACGAATTTAGCTATTCTAATTCATCCTTATGAAGATAGCCATTCTAATTCATTCGTATGAGCCATTCTAATTCATTCGTATAAATATAGTCATTCTAATTCATTCGTATAAATAAATATAGTTATTCTAATTTATTCCTATGAACGAATGTAGTCATTCTAATTCATTCATACGAATATAGCCATTCTAATTCAGTCGTACCAATATAACCATTTTAATTCATTCATACTATTCTAATTCATTCGTATGAATATAGCTGTTCTATTTTATTCATACGAACGAACGTAGCCATTCTAATTTATTTGTACGAATGCAGCTATTCTAATTCATTTGTACAAGCCATTCTAATTTATTCATATGAATATAGGCATTCTAATTCATTCGTATGAACAAATGTAGCCATTCTAATTCATTCATACGAATGAATATAGCCATTATAATTTTTCGTAAGAATGTAGCTATTCTAATTCATTCATACGAAGGTAGCCATTCTAATTCATTCGCACGAGCTATTCTAATTCATTCGTACGATTGTATCTATTCTAATTCTTTCGTACGAAGGTAGCCATTTTAATTCATTCGTACGAGCCATACTAATTCTTTCATATGATTGTAGCCATTCTAATTCTTTCGTATAAATAAATATCGCCATTCTAATTCATTCTTACGAATATAGCCATTCCAATTCATTCATATGAATATAGCCATTCTAATTAATTTGTATGAGCCATTCTAATTCATTCGTATGAATATAACCATTCTAATTCATTCAAATTCATTCATATGAAGGTAGCCATTCAAATTTATTCGAACGAGCAATTCTAATTTATTCGTACAAATATAGCTATTCTAATTTATTCATACAAACGAATGTAGCCATTCTAAATCATTCGTACGAATGTAACCATTGTAATTCATTCGTTCGAAGGTAGCCATTCAAATTCATTCGTACGAATGTAGTCATTGTAATTCAAATTCATTCGTACGAATGTAGCCATTCAAATTCATTTGTATGAATGAATGTAGCTATTCTAATTCATTTGTATGAATGTAGCCATTATAATTCATTCGTATGAAGCTGGCCATTCTAATTCATTCGTACGAGACATTCTAATTCATTTGTACGAATGTAGCCATTCTAATTTATATGTACAAATATAGCTATACTAATTTATTCGTACGAAGTTAGCCTTTCTAATTCATTCGTATATGTCATACTAATTCATTCGTACGAATGTAGCCACTCTAATTCATTTATACAAATGAATGTATCCATTCTAATTCATTCGTATGAATGTAGCCATTCTAATTCATTTGTACGAAGATAGCCATTCTAATTTATTCGTATGAGTCATTTTATTTTATTTGTACGAATATAGTCATTCTAATTCATTCGTATGAACGAATGTAGCTATTCAAATTCACTCGTACGAATGTAGCTATTCTAATTTATTAATACGAAGGTAGTTATTTTAATTCATTCATACGAGCCATTCTAATTCATTCGTATAAATATAGCTATTTAAATTCATTCGTATGAATGAATATAGCTATTCTAATTCATTAGTATGAATGTAGACATTTTAATTTATTCGTATGAAGGCAGTCATTCTAATTCATTCGTACGAGCCATTCTAATTCATTCGTACGAACGAATATAGCAATTCTAATTTATTCATACGAAGATAGCCATCCTAATTAATTCAAGAGCAAATTTAATTCATTCATACGAATGTAGCCATTCTAATTCATTCATACGAACGAATATTGCCATTTAATTCATTCGTACGAATGTAGCCATTCTAAATCATTCATACGAAGGTAGCCATTATAATTCATTCGTACAAGCCATTCTAATTCATTAGTACGAATATAGGCATTCTAATTCATTTGTACGAATGAATGTAGTCATTCTAATTTATTCGTAAGAATGTAGCTATTCTAATTCAATCGTACTAGCTATTCTAATTCATTTATACGAATGTTGCCATTCCAATTCATTCATACGAACGAATAGAGCAATTCTGATTCATTCTTATGAATGTAGCCAGTCTAATTCATTTGTACGAAGGTACACATTCTAATTTATTCGTACGAGCTATTCTAATTTATTAGTACGAATGTAGCCATCTAATTCATTCGTACGTACGAATGTAGCCATTCTAATTCATTCGTACGAATGTAGTCATTTTAACCCATTTGTACGAACGTAGCCATTCTAATTTATTCGTACTTGCTATTCTAATTTATTTGTATGAATGTAGCCATTCTAATTCATTCATACAAACGAATGTAGCCATTCTAATTGATTGATATGAATATAACCATTCTAATTCATTCATACGATGGTAGCCATTCTAATTCATTCCTACAAGCCATTCTAATTCATTCATACGAATGTAGTCATTCTAATTCATTCTTATGTATGTAGCCATTCTAATTCATTCGAACGAACGAATGTAGCATTTCTAATTCATTTATACGAATATAGTCATTCTAATTCATTCGTATGAAGGTAGACATTCTAATTCATTCGTACGAGCAATTCTAATTCATTCGTACAAATATAGCCATTATAATTCAGTCGTACGAACGAATGTAGCCATTCTAATTTATTCGTACGAACAAATGTAGCCATTCTAATTCATTTGTACGAATGTAGCCATTCTAATTATTTCGTATGAAGGTAGTCATTCTAATTAATTTCTACGAGCCATTCTATTTCATTCGTACGAATATAGCCATTCTAATTTATTCATACGAAGGTAGCCTTTCTAATTCATTCGTACGAGCCTTTCTAATTCATTCGTACGAATATAGCCATTATAATACATTCATACAAATGAATGTAGCCAAACTAATTCATTCGTACGAATGATGTCATTAAAATTCATTCGTACGAAAGTAGTCATTCTAATTCATTCGTACAAATTTAGCTATTTTAATTGATTCATACGAAATAATATAGCCATTCTAAATTATTCGCATGAATGTAGGCTTTCTAATTCATTCGTCCGAAGGTAGCCATTCTAATTCATTCGTAAAAGTCATTCTAATTCATTTGTATGAATATAGCCATGCATTTTAATTCATTCATACGAACTAATATAGTCATTTTAATTCATTCATATAAATGTAACCATTCTAATTCATTCGTACAAAGGTAATCATTATAATTCATTCATAAAAGCCAATCTAATTCATTCGTACGAATGTAGTCATTCTAATTCATTTGTACGAACAGATATAGGCATTCTAAATCATCCTACATGGTCCACCTATACCCTTGTTCTTCACCGAACACCGTGTATGTACCGCCACTCTCTCGGCTAGTCTGTATAGGCCTCCAAAGACCACCTTCATGATCATCAATATTCCTTACATTGCCCATCAATGGCTCCACCTTAAACCATAGCCTTTGCTTCACTCTGTGACGCTTCCTGCGCTCAATGCTCCCAAGTTGTTTCCCATCAACCAATGCTCGAACATCTTACGCACCCTACTGCACCGCAGGTGTGTCGGCGGCTGAAGCTATCACCATCGCACCCTACTAGACCATAGGTGTACCTGTGGCGGTGCCTGTTACCACCGTGCCCGACTGCACCCACATCGCCTGTTGGCAATCCGCACAAGTGCCCATCGGCATCTCCACCAGTCACTCGTCGGCAATCCATATCAGTCCACTCATTAGTGGCTAAAATATGTCATCGGATCCTTCTTGTGCCATTGAGGTGCACCCCCTTAATTCAGCACCCGTATGTATTGTGTCATCATGACTTACCATCGCGATCCGTCGAGCCGGGGAGTAAGTGCCTAGATCGCACCCTCCTCTCGGCATTGCCTCTGGTGTCTCAAATGCCCCAAGGGAGGAGGTGATCGATCGCAACCTCCCCCTTGAAGTCTCTTCCGAAGACCTGAACAAACCGAGGAGAGAGAGCACTAGACCGTGTCTCTGTCTGCTGTGCCTTTCGCCTAGGGCTCCGACCATCATAGCAATTAGCCCCCAAAGGGGAGTTGCTATACCGCAACCTCCCCCCGGGCCTCCGGTTTCCTTCTCGGGTTCGCTTTTGGGTTCCTCTGTCGCACTGCATGCCTCGTATGCATCTCGTCCCCCTTGCTCGGTCTTCATTGTTCTACACCATCAAGCTAGAGCCTCTGGATCACCAACAAGATGCGTTGATACCAACTTGTTGCAATCTGAGACCCTCACGCAGTGGAATAGACGTGCATAGAACCACCACGATGAAGACGATCACCAACAAGAATAAGCAAAATACCCAATAAATTACTACGACAAACGACGATCAATGGATTCCCTAATGTGGAAAAACATGAGTACACGTGTGTCTGCCTCTTACAATCCCTCACACACCCAAGAAAGAGATACCCCCCATAAGAGAATAGATCCTGCAACTCTACACCCCGAAGAACACCGAAGAAAACCCTTTCCGAGACCTTTCAGTCTCCAAAAGATTCTCTTCCCTCTCCCTTCATGATGGTTACCCTCTAAACCTTTTTTGTGGAACTCTTATTGATCCTTTATGACCTTAGGTTCGTTCTAGGGCCTCTTATTTATAGGCACACATTTGTATCTGACTTAGAGGAGAAATCCCACGCACAAAAACCGCCTCACCCACGTGCTGCTAGATTAGATTGTACGCACGACCTGGAGAGATCGTGTGCACGAATTACCAATGCAAGTCGTGCGCACAACCTGAGATAGTCGTGTGCACGGTCTTTCTAGCAAATCGTCATTTGCTCCTTGTGCTTTGTCTTCCGCCATTTCTTCGCGTACAGACCTTGGAGTTGTATGTGACATGTTTGGAGCCACATCTTCAACGTGGTACTGATAAATGGTGACCACTGCATCGTGTATTCTTTTGCTAGTGATAATCCAAATCGTTGATTACCTGTTGAATTTGTGGCGTTCATTACTGTTGGAGAAAGTTACGAAGGGTATGAATGATTGGCAAGGATTTGAGGTGTATATAAAGACATTATTTGCCCTCAACCTTTCAAAAAAAAAAAAAAAACGTTATTTGCCCCCACTTTATACATCAAGCTTGTTGTTGGGTTCAAGGCAAATTCCGTACCAGGATACAATAAAGTCTGACCAACAAAATTAAAATTCCCCCTTGAAATCTCTGCAAAACAGTTGGTAAAATGGGTAAGAAAGATTGAAAGATGAGATTATCTTTCATATTTGATTTCTCTCTCCTTTTGTAGACCCGAGCAGACAAATTGTTGAGTTGTATCTATTCATGCAACGATGTGACGGTCCATTATTTTGGTAACAAACGGTTGGGATTCACACTAGGGGTGACAATCATTGATCCGACCCGCCAACCCGACCCGAAGTTAGCAGGTTTGGGTTTGGCCTAAACGGGTTCGGGTCATAAACGGGTCGACCTGATTGACCCGTTTATTTAATGGATCAGGTTCGGGTTTGTACTTATAACCCGACTTGACCCGTTTACCAAATGGGTTGTGTCAACCCGACCCGACCTGACCCGATCCAACCTGAACCAACCGGACAGGCCCAATCCGACCCGTCTTGACCCAACCCGACCGGTTTACATGGGTTCTGTTGACCCAACCCGACCCGACACGACACGACACGACCTGTTTAGTAAACGGGTTAAATGGGTCGGGTCGGGTCAACCTGTTTATTAGGCGGGTCAGGTTTGGGTTTAAGTTTTTGACCCGTTTATTAAACGGGTCGGGTTTGGATTGGGTGTTTTGCCTTTATACCTATGTCTCAACCCGACCCGAACCCGACCCATTGCCACCCCTAATACACACCCTTTGAATTTAAGTGACTCCTACATATTCTAGAGTTAAAAAAGGTTAAAGCCCAAGTATAGGGCCCATCTAGATCTGAGCCCAAATTAGGCCCGCATGGGTGCGAGAGAAGTGCGCCTATCAAAGCGCCACAATGTGTCGCACACGCATATGCGCGCGATGCATGTCACACCATATCCTATATCCTTATGTAGCCAACTGTATATGGAAATATCTATTCCATCTTTAAACAGCCTACCATCTCTTATCTCATCCGATGTGGGACTAATCATTAGATAGCAAGACCTATTCCCACTTCCTCTTCTACATGAACAGTCAAAAGCCCAACAATTACTATTATTTTCGTGTATCAAATTCTCTGTGTAGTCTGTGATCTCTACAGGACTCCAATTCTCGAACCTTTAAGCACCATCCAGAGGACTTCCATAGCGCAACAAATTGGTATCAGAGGAGCCAATTTCACAACGATATTTCCATAGGTACTAAATATACAGTCATTGTGTGTTCACATATTTATCATTTTAATCTTTCCTATAGAGTAATTATTCAAAAAAAACCCTTTAAGGAATAATTTCTAGTACAAATATACTTGAGTATGGTTGATTTGGATAGATAGAAACATAAAAGAATTGAGACAAATTGACTATTTTAAAGAAGAAAGTAAGAATACGATACAAATATTCGGAGAAAAATGAGTAAGGGCATCTATAATACATCGTATTACTTTTCTTTACAGAGCGAGCAATACGTTTTGATCATCAGTAGGGATACCAAGAGTTTTATGCTTTACAAACATAGAGAGAACCACCATTTGCACTCCATCATCTTCCATCACCATCGGGCCATGCCCTTCAAATTGCTCTCACCGATCAATCTTCCAATCGACCGCAAGCGTTAATGTAAACTTGTGTTTGATCTTTTCTTCGGTCGTCGTCGAGCCTCCATTGAATCTTGAGGACTATTCGAAGCCTCCTCATCATGTTATGGCTCGAATCTTGATTTGTAGGCCCTTGGGGAAGTCGATGAAGGGGTAGGCGAAGGCGTGTTCGGGCTCCGCTAACTCCCATTGGTAGTTCAATACAAGGTGGTGCAAGAAAATCGCCATCTCTAGCTTGGCAAGCTCCGAGCCCGCGCAGAGGCGAGGGCCGCCTCCGTATGGCGTGAAGTTGGCGGCGGCTGCGGTCGATGGGTTCTTCTGGTGGTAAGAAAATAAAAAGGAGGGAAAAAATAGGATGAGGAATAATTTGCATTATTACCGGCACAAGTTTTTTGTTGTGAGAGTTAATGTGGATTTGTTTGTGTATTTTAAAATCCATGAAAAATTAGAAAATGTGAATTCAGTCATCCCTGAAAATTGGTTCGACACTGGTGAATTACAATATATTGATCCATAATTATGGAAGAACCAGTAAAAATTATTTCGAATCAACCCGATCCAACTTGAAATTAACTAGCTTGAAATGGTTCAAGTCGGGTTGAGTATACCTTAGGTATGCTTGGTTGGGTTAGAGACGTGTGTGGAACCTTTATCGTTCGCACCCCAGACCTCCTTGCAGACGCTCGTGCCTCCCGAGCGACAGTTTAGTCCCCTCTAACCCACTCGAGGAAGAGGTCCAAGGGGAGTTGGCTATGCCCCTAGATCTTAGTGGGAGGGGGAGATTTTTTGGGATTCAACTCCAAATTGACCGAGAATGAGCAAAATGGTAACTTTGTATACCCTCTAGTGGACCTCCTCTTGCGACCTGGGTTTCGGGGCAATCTACAGCTCAGTGAGGGAAAATGAGTGAGTTGTGTGAGATGGGGCTTAGGGAGGGAGGGAGAAGACGCGAGGTGGGGAGCTGGGGTAGTTTGGTCTAAAAAAAAATATATGGGGGTGGAGAGAAACATCAGGGGTAGGGGTGACATTTCTTGACCCGCCCCGCCAACCCGACCCGAAGTTAGCGGGTTTGGGTTTGGTCTAAACGGGTTCGGGTCATAAACGGGTTGACCCGATTGACCCGTTTATTTAATGGGTCGGGTTCGGGTTTGTACTTATAGCCAGATTGACCCGACTTGACCCGTTTACCAAATGGGTCATGTCAACCCGAGCCGACCCGACCCAATCCGACCCATCTTGACCCAACCCGACAAGTTTTCATAGGTTATGTTGACCCAACCCGAGCCAACCCGACCCGACCTATTTAGTAAACGGGTTTAACGGGTCGGGTTGGATCAACCCGTTTATTAGGCGGGTCGGGTTTGGGTTTAAGTTTTTGACCCGTTTATTAAACGGGTCGGGTTCGGATTGGATGTTTTGCTCTTAACCCTATGTCTCAACCCGACCCGACCCGATCCATTGCCACCCCTAATCAGGGGGGCAATACAACCTCCCGTGTCAATCCTCTCATAGTTCCAACCGGACCCGACCCGACAAGAGGGTCGGGTTGCGGGTTGAGCCCGACCCAGATCCGAGTTGCGCAACAAGACTTGCTTGCATCTCTCAAGGAGACACAAATGCTTTTTATGAGGAGTTCAGATCTCCTCCAGTCGGTCGGTCAGTTGGACGCCCCAGAACGCATCACATCCGCTCGTGGTCACTCGAGCGCCGTTCACTTTTGGGTCGTCAGCCATTGTGCGGCTATGATATATGCCGGACCCACCAACCGGGGCTGACCGACTGGAGGTGATCTGACCTCTTTTTATCAGAGGCCCCAAAAGTGATCCCTTAATAAGTCGCACAGCTCAGCAAGATCATCCCCCATCATGTTTCTCTCTCAAACATCATTTTCCACGGCTTAGATGGAGATATGCTGAGACCCCACGAGATTAAATATTTGCATCGTTTGGTTGTTTTCCTGAATTTTTTTGAAAGGACCAGGGCATGCACGTGCAATCGAGCTCGTGCACGTGTGGGCCATGACCTCTCCCCATCAACCCCATCGTCGTCGTCGTCGTCGTCATCATGATCCTCCTCCTCCTCCTCCTCCCCCATGCTCCACTGCTTATTCATTAATTTCAATTTGGACCACTCAAAGGTGGGCTAGCCCCAACCAAGGAACATAAAAAAAGGAGGCAAATTGGTCTACTGTCCTTCAAACATATCGTATTTAACGATAAAGATATATAAATAGATGATTTAACGTTAGGTCCTATCATTTAGAAAATATCTACATTTTACCCTTACATGCAGCTGTAAGGGGAATCATATAAAGAGTAACAACTCGATAATAAAGAATAATATATTTTTCAAATCACATTTCACTGTAGCTTCTACAGTGTTATTACGTACTATTGCAAAGAGTAACAACCTGTTACAATACTTTGAGATTGTTACTCTTTGTTATAGTACTTTGCAGATTGTTACTCTTTGCTATTGTGAGCTACAGTGAAATCACAGAAACAGTCACTATATCGTACTCTTTGCTAAAGTACGTACGGTAGCTAAAGAGTAGCAATTGTATATTGCTACTCTTCAATACAATGAAGAGTAACATTTGTAAATTTAGGATTATGGACAGTTGTCCTTTAAAAGGAGAAAAAGTCAACGAAGGGACTTGCTATAAATATATCTTTTCGAGAGGCCGGGACCTAGTGTAAAACTCTCTTTGTATGTCCTTTTCATCAAACAGATTAGTTGTCAGAGACCTAACACTAAGGTGAGAACTCGAATCCATGACTTCGGAACTTAAAATCCACATATTGGGGGGCTTCCCGATGAATCCGAGTTCCTCCGACTACATGACTTAAAAAAGCCAAATACGCTCACTTAAGGAATTGATTTTCTTTTTCCCTCACCACTACTAAACACTAAATACTAATAATTAACGAGCAGTGCCAGCCCAAAGGTTTATCCCGAATTCGCCGGCCCAAAAAACGTGGCAGCGTGCAACTGGTGTTGTTAAAGATTTTAAAATCGCTAATGGGTTTCAGCCACCAGTTATATGCTGCCACATCTTTCGGGCTGGTGAATTTCCCAAATTCCGGCACATGTGCCTCACGGCACGAATCCCCAAATTTGCGCACCACCTGTGGATGTAGGTGGCCAGAGGATATATAAACCGCTGGGGCCCGCTCACATACGCCGACATGGCCGGCGCTGATTCGTCGGTTCCTTGGTAAAAATGTATAAAATAGTTCAATCATGCACCTTTGGAAGTGGGGCATATATGGTTGGGGACATAGCTGCTGATCATAGGCTGTGTTGTATTCGGCAATGAAATGGCATTTGTGTTTGTATGAAGATGGGGCTGAGTTACCTGCTGCCACCTCCATGGATTGAACCGCTGAGGGTCGCTGTACAAGTTGGAGTCGAGGTGAACCGCGGCAAACACTGGGAGTACTTTCCATCCACATGGTATGTCATACCCTTCCAAAACCCAAAGCATTCACACAAACACTTGGGGGGTCAGTCCTCACTGCACACATAGCTATATATATTCCCTCCTCCTCAAAAACTAGATCAAAAAAAGCTAGGAAACATAAACCCTACCTCTGTATCGAACATCTCGAACCGCCTTTCGGTGCACAAACCTAACGACGTTTCCGAGCCGAAGGGTCTCATTTATAACCTAACATGGATCATATAAACAGTAGTTAAGCGGCCACGCAGTATCAGCACACTATATGAGGAATGTTACAGTGAGGTGTGAGTTCACTGAAGAAAGTGAGCTCACTTCCTCCATCCTATAAGTCTCAGAATTTGTTAAAATTTAAACCTCAAGGATAAAATGATCATCCTCACCAAGTTTTAATAAATTCAAAAAAATTTAGGATCATCAAATGGTAGAAGCTTTATCGATCGTCCATAGTAATTACCGTTAATATACATCAATTTGTGATATTCTATTCTCTCTTGCTAACACTTAAAGAAGTTCTGAAGTGCTTACACACTGGCTGAATTCCATTTCCTTGTAGTCATCCCAGCTGAGCCCAGACTCTCCGCCTTGCTTCTTTTTCCGTGCGATCGCAAGGTGCTCCTCCTATAATTTTGTTCGAGCATATATATTTTGAGTAGATGAATCAAGTGTAATCAAAGTAGCTAAGGGGATGTTTGGCATTAATTGCTCCCTCGGATCGCTCCGCTGTTCTTGTCTAGGCATTTCTTTTTTCAAAAGAAATTATAGGCAGGAACAAAGGAACAATCCTGAGGGATCGAACGATGCCTGCAAACACCGTATAAAATGCGTTCGTACTCTTAATTCTCGTACGGCTTCCGGGCAGCCCTCGAGGAAATAGATGGCTAGAGCCAGCGCCATCGACGAGGTCTCGTGGCCCGCGAAGAGCAAGCTCAGCAGCAAATCAAGGATCTGCTCCTTGGAAAGATTCGATTGCTGCAGTGCCCATCCGAGGAGATCGTCCTCCTCCACCCCTCCTTCGCCTTCGCTCATCCTTCGGATCCTCTCTTCCATCTTCCGCTCGATGACCGCAAGGATGCTCGACCGCGACTGCGCACACGAAGCTAGCACAGTGTAATTAATGGTGAACCAAGTGAATTAATTACTGTCTAACAACACTATATAGTAGCAGTTAACTAATTAATATGGGGGGAAAAAATGTGTAATGCTTCATGAAAGTAGATAACAGTTAGTTAATTAGCTTGTCACGATCCTTAAGTCGGCTTCCATGCCGTAACGACACGATCACGATCACGATCGACGACCGCCCGCCGGTAGTAGTACGAATCATTAACCCTTTGTTTGATGCCGTCGCAACGCATGAGATAAGCAATGATGAATCCAAAGATCACAAACAATAATGCCGAGGTGGGTCATCTAGTATTTCATTTATTCCCATAGATTGGACATAAATATAGGCCGTTGGAGCAATGAATCCTTGAATGTGACCACACACACTAGTAAAACAGGTAATATTTTATGTGCTCAATGCCACTGTTCAAGCTTTCTTTTAATCAAAGATTAACGAAAATTAAGATCAGAGCGCATTTCAACGTTAGCGGGTGCGACGGAGCCGCTTGAGAGAGACGTGCGCGCTTTCGAAACTGACCCAGCTCTGATACCATATGACAACACCCGAGTGCTCCAAAAGGCCAACCTCTTGAAGGGATGAGAGTACAACATGCCTATATTCAGAAAGGTTTGCACCCTAGCTCGACCGATGCGGACTAATCGTTTGATAACGGGAATCTGAGGGCTTCGATTGGAGCTAGCTAATACAAAACAAGCTGCAAACCAAGATGAGAGGCGAAGAAAAAACCTTCAAGGCCTTCCAATACGGAGTCCCGGGAAAATTGAGAGGCGCGGAGACGACTCCCTTCATGAAGGTGATGTACTCCCGCCGCAGCATCTCGGTGTCGGCCTCCCACGGATCCAAGCTCATGATGTGCTTCGCCATCAAATTAAACGTAAACTGCGATAGATAGATAGATAGATAGATAGATAAAACGTAGTTTTTGATACAAGATTAATGAATAATTAATTAGGACAGTAATCGGGATGAAGAAGTATAGCAGGCTGCAACTGGGCCGGCTGACCTTCTTGGCCTCCTCCTGGGCCGAGAAGGCCGGGCCGGGCCTCCAGGAGCGCAGGACGATGAGCGTGTGGCGCTCCACCTCCGGCAGGAGGTGGGACCGGAGGCGTGCGGCGCTCATGAAGTTGAGGGAGATCATGCGCATGTCGCGGTGCATGTCGCCGACGAGGACCAGCATGGACCACTTCCCGAGGATCCCGCCGATGCTCCGCGGGTAGCTGCACTCGAACAGCCGGCCCTCGTTCTGGAGGATGAAGCGGTTCAGCCCGGCGTCGGCCGACACGATGGTCGGCTCGCCGAACAGGTTCGACCGGTAGATCTTCCCGTACCTGCGAGCGAGAGGGCCGGGTCAGATCGATGGATCGAATTCGTCGCCCTGTGGGTTTTGCGGATTCGGGTCACCTTGATATGTGGTCCTCCATGAATCGGCCGATCGAGGTGGCGGGGTGGGGCTTGAGATAGGCGAAGGTCTCGCCGAGGAGGGGCCAGCCGGCGGCGCCGGGGGGGAGGTTGGGCTGCTTCCGCTTCCATCTGATGAGATTCATGTAGAGGAAGAGGGCTACAAGGGCTGGGGGGAGCAAGAGAAGGAGCTCTTTCACTGTCGACATCGATGGAAAGCTGCTCATTTCTCTCTCTAACTCTAATGGAGGAAGAAGGGGGGAGGAGGAGGAGGAGGAGATATGTTTGGAGCCAAGCACTGGTGAGGCTGCTGGCTTTAAAGCCCAACAAATTTCAACAGCAAATAACAGAAATACCCCTACTTCTTTCGAATTGGCCGAAAAGTCCCTTGTCGCTTTATAGCATTCGTAGCTGTGGACAGGAAAAAGGACAGAAGAATTACACATGCTGTAAGGTTTTTTTTTTTCTTCTTCTTTTTTTTTTTATTGGGGGAAATGGTTTAGGGGTTTTAACGGCAAATGGACAAGATAGGATTAAATAGGACCTTTTTGGCGTATCCAGAAAGAATGTTGGGGGTATCTTGCAAAACGGCCGAGCAATCAGGATCCGGAAGCTCTTTTACAGTAATTCCCTTTTAACAATTTTTTTTGGGAAATTTTATTCATACCCCACAAATTTATAACTAGCCCCCGTTTTCCACTCGTTTTGTAACTTACTCAAAAAATTTGAAATATCATTTATACCCTTATCTTATACCCCACATCCAACTAAAACCTAAGGGAAATCTTATTCATACCCCAAAAATCGGTAATTACCCCAAAATCTCCCATTCGTTTTTTAATAACTTTCTCAGAATTTTTTAACAACAGCAGCTACGGGACTCAACAAACCCAACCTTCAATTCTCACGATCATATTCCTTCATTGGAGATCTAATCCCTCTACCAATGGAGAAAGAAGAGAAGTCGGCACCATTGCCGGATGTATTTAAGATTGTTGTATGTTCAAGAGGGCATATAATTGGGATATATTCAAGAGGGTGTGTGTTTAATTGGGGTATAATCAAGGTGGGACATACCATTTAATTGGGGTGTATTCAAGGTGAGGTGTAAGGGGGAAGGGTATTTTTGGGGTATGATAAAAGAAAGCAGGGTGTGTTCAAGTTTGTTGAAAATGGGGGCTAATCACAGATTTTTGGGGTATGAATAAAATTTCCCTTTTTTTTAGGAGGACTTGGTGATAGCTCCTTGATAAAAGAATTAACTTGCAATAAGCCCTCCTATAAGTCTCGTATTGTAACTAGTGCATGCCCGTGCCTGTCGGCACTGCAGCGGGCCGCCTTCGGCGGCAACACACCTGTCGGCATAGCAGTAGGCCGCTTTCGGTGCCAAGACACCCACCTGGCATCCCCACCCCCACCCACACCATCATATTCAGTGGCGCCCACTTTCGGCGAGGGCTCCCACATTGAGCTGTTGCGCACATATTTGATTGTGGCACCCACACTGTAGATGAAGGAACTGCAAGCATCATGGCCACGTGGGCATCACATAGTCAGCCACATGTGATTGTCGCATAGGCCACACTCCACCAGCATCAATTTAGGTGTGACTTCGAGCTGGACAAAACCAAGAGACCAACATTCTTTTCACAACAAAGAAACTATTTCCGAATGCATGCATTCTCTTTCTATATCTTTCATTCTCTCTCTCGGAATCCAGCTGGTGCCTGACTCCCTCATCGTGATGTTTCATCGCGAGCCCTCCCATCCGGAACCCAATCCCAGCCATTCCTCACATCAGTCCGTGCTTGTCTGCAATGTAACAGGCCGCTTTTGGCGGCAATACACCCTCCGATTGGCACGAAGCACCCCCCCTCCCTTCACCCCTGAACTCAAATCTTCTACCCCATTTCTCTGCCACATCGTCTGCCCACCAAGTCACAACTGTCTGTTGCACCATACCCGACTCGTGCATCGCACTCAGCCTGAACCGACAAGCAAATAAACGGATGTGATTGGTCTCCTGGCATATGCTATAGGTTGTACCTAATCATATATGGTCATCCCTTTGCCTACCGAATGGGATGAGTGTGACGCACCGGTCGGGCCTAGGTGCAACGGACGACTATGACTTCGGGGGCAGACGATGGGGTAGAGAAATATAGCAGAAGATTTGGATTTCAACATCGACTACGTCGTCCATTCTTTTAGCCGTCCAAGAACCCATCACAACAGCCATCTCTAGATCCCGATCTTTTCTCCTCTTACACTCAGCCGTTCGATCCAATCCCCATGCAGCACCCGAAACCCTATACACGCATGCATAATTGCAGCCATCCATATCTCTTTCTCTCACTAAATCTCATCCCCCACCGAACTTCTCTCTTAATCTCTTTCCATCTTTTCTCTTTCCTATTCCAATAAATCCCATGCAACCATCACAGCCATCCCTTGCCTGATCCGATAATCCAAGCATGGATGCGCGCACACTCCAACCCCAACCATGCACACACCCGGGCCAACTCCCTCTCTCTAAAATAAATCACTTTTATTATCCCATTTAAAAGCTCATCACACCAAACCCATTAATTAAAGCCATGCAAAGCCATCCCATTTAAAATCTCTCTAATATCTTTCCATATCTCTCCATCCCAATAATTATTTCATGCAAACCCATCACCTCTCATCGAGATTTCTCATTCATTGTGGTCCCCCTCTTAATATCTGTCTATTTAAACCAAATCAATTAAATACCCAAGAGCTGATCACCCCATTCATGCATTCGGAGAAGAAGAGAGGGAACGGCTGTGATCGCGAGAGAGTTTTGTCTAGTCAGCATTTGGTTTCTTTTTGTCTAGTCAGCACAAAACCGCCGTGCCTTGTTATATAGATAGCTCTCTTTCGAAATCCTGGTAAACCAAATAGAAAAAAAGGACAATAACACTCAACCCAAGTTCACTAAATTTATATTTCTTACCATTAATTAACACAAACCATTTTCTACATTAAAAACAATTGAAATCACTCCAGATTTAAATCAACAAAATAATTTAATTTTTTCTATGTATATTTTCATCAAAAAAAAAATTTATTCTGTCAACCGACAAAATAGTTGTTATTCTTTTTTACCTAATTGTTACTCTTTATGTGTTAGATAGAATCAGCTTGGTTTCGTATAATTAAATATATTTTTTGTCACGAAAAAAATCATATTGTGACAAGATGTGCAAAAATATCGTTATAATTAATCAACAATTAAGATATTTTACTATAACAAATTGTTACTCTTTTGTAGCAGATTACTACTATTTACCAATTGTTACTCTTTTTGCTAAGATTGTTACATTTTATATGTAGCGCTAAAATTGTTAGTTAAAAAATTATGTTATTACATGCATATGGCAGAAGAAGCCCGTGTTAGCCAATGCTAATGGATTTTTGCTCTTTAACAATTGTTACTCTTTTGCTACAATTGTTACACTTTATCTTTAGGGTAAAATTTTAATTTAAATTTTTTTATTATTATATGTGCATGAGAGAAGGAGCTTGTGTTTGCCAAAGTCCAACTGTAGGGGCTTAAAGTTAAGTTTAAACTTACATACCCTTAACGTTAAACATAAACCTTTTTAAGGAGCTATATAATATTAATAACCCATTTTTTTAAGGATTATTGGTGATAGGTCATTCTAACATATGGTATTTAGAGATAAAGTCGATCAACATCGGCTAATGGTGATAGGTCCTATCGATTGGTAAATATCCAACTTATCCCTACGTACAGTTGTACATGTGAGCACTGGTTCGAGCATCTATATAACATGGCACATCGGTTTTGCGCTGACTAGACAAAAAGGAACCAAAAGATAACTATGACAAGCTGACTAGATAAAAAAAACTGACTAGACCAAAATATTCAAACATCCCCCTTCCCCCTCACCTCATCAAAGGAAAGCTATCATCATAGCAAATGTTTCCCTTTTTTATCGCAATTTCAAACGGAAAGTGTCATCAAAGGAAAACTCTTGATTTCAAAACTTTCACCATATAATCCCGATTTCAAAAGGAAAACCTCATTCAAAGCAAAAAAAAAAACCCTTATCAGAGGAAAGATGTCGTCGCAATGATCCCGATTTTTTTTTAAAAAAAATTCCCTCCCACCTCTCAATCTCTCCTTCCCTCATGATCTATTCTCCAAAGTCACCAACCCGACACGAAATTAGCGGGTCTGGGTCAAATGGGTTCGGGTCGTAAACGGGTCGACACGACTAACCCGTTTAGTAAACGGGTCGGGTCCGTTTTTGTGTTGAGTAGGACAAAAAGAATCAAAAGCTGACTAGACAAAATGGAATGCTGATTGGACAAAACAAATATGTTGATAAAGACTAACAAAACAAATAATCCCTTCTGCACGATCACAGCCGTTCCCATCAAAATCCCCCCCCCCCCCCCCCCCTCCAAAAAAAAAATCTCATCGGTCCCTTTCAGCCTCCTTAATTCCCATCGCCCCACTTTCAGCCCCCAATCCCGCCGCCCCTCTTTCACTCCCCAAATCTCGCTGCCCACTCTTTCAGCCTCCAATCCCACCGCCCCTCTTTCAGAATCCCCAATCTCTCTCTCTCTCTCTCTCTCTCTCTCTCTCTCTCTCTCTCTCTCTCTCTCTCTCTCTCTCTCTCTCTCTCTCTGCTGCGTTGGAAATCAGAGGGCTTTAAAAGGGGGCCCCGAGGCATGCTCTTCCCCTCTCCATTCCATTCCCTCATCGCCACTCTCCTCACCCGACTTGCATGGTTGCTCCCTCCGTTTCTTTCAGCCTCTAATAGGGTTCACCCCATTAATCGATCTTTTTCCTCTCTCTCTCTCTCTCTCTCAGAAGGTGAGCCCTTCCTTCCCCTCCTTTTCTCCTTCAGGACCCAGACGAGGTACATAATATGAATAAGGATGAGGAGATCAATAGAACAATTGTTGGATCTTGATCTATAGATTCGGTCTTCCCTGATGTGTTGCCGTCGAAGGCGGCCCGCTACAGTGCCGACAAGCACGGGCATTCACTAGTCTATATAACATGTTACGGCTGTTCACAAGCTGACTAGGACAAAGGCACCAGATAGATCTAGCCGGTGATCAAGATCTGAAGAGAGAAAGAGAGGGAGAATTCAAATGGAGTCTCTCTCATATGTGTTAATACAGCTCAATCTCTCATAAATCCTATTATAAAGGTATTAAAACCTACTATAAAGATGATAAATACATATTCAAAGGCATTTAATAGCCATTTGATGTTAATTAGTACCTTTTATGAAAGGTTAATTAGTACTCTCTCTCTCCCTCTCTAACCAGTGAATCACACCCTAAAGGTGGCGCGTCCGAGTGTCAATGGGCACGAGTACATGCAGTTGTGCATTTGGGCCCAGTCCAATTGACATAATCATTATAGCAAAATTAAAGAGTAACAATTTGTACAAATTGGGTAACAATTTTATTGAGTAGCAATTTGTGCATATTGAGTAAAATTTGTGCAAATTGTTATTCTTTTGCTATAGTGAAATCACTGAAGGATTTTTTTTTTTTGATAGATCTTGTCGAGATTTTTCTCTTTTTGGTACAGTAAAATCACTGTAGCTGAAGAGACAATCTTTCCAGATTGTGTAACAATCTTTGTAGAGTAACAATCTACGCAGATTGTTACTCTTTTGCTACATTGAAATCACTGTAGCAATTTATTTTTCTTGAAATCGCGTCCAAAAAAAATGCTATAGTGAAATCATTGTAGCAAATCCTTGGATTGAGTACTGTAATGACAAGGACAGAAAGGCATGCTCTAAAGGGCATTTTGGTCATATAAAGGGATAAAAGTCACAAGTGGGACTTGCTCTATCTGCATCCTTTTGGGGAAGGACCTAGTGCAACACCATCTTGTTGGTTGTCTTTTCCCTTAAACAATCTCTTGTCAGGAACTGTTCACTAAATCCCCGTTTTTTTATTTATACTATTTCCGAGTTCAAGTTCACTTGAATCCAAGACTTACTCCATGAGAGGAGGACGAGTAAGAGTATCTCCAACCGAGTCCTAGTTAAGATGAGCTCCTAAAGATCATGGGGCCCACTTGTGTAGCCACCTCATCCAAGTCTCTTAGTTGGGGTTGGGGGGATTTCCTCTCCAACTGATCCCATCAAGGAGCTCCTAACCACTTCAACTTTAATCCGTAAAAGTTTTCAACTTACCCCCCCTCCCCCTCCCCTCTTTTCAACTTACCCAAATTTGACCGTTGAATCATGAGTGGGGCTTTAATTTTCATCGCATGAAAAGAGTGGGCTGCATGAAATTATTTTGGTGGGGTCCACTCCTTCGGAGTCCCCCCAAGCCTCTCCAAATTTTGGTGGGGTCCACTCCTTCGAAGTCCCCCCAAGCCTCTCTATTAACACATCAGCACCATCTAAAGCTCGGAGTGCCACGTATGCCTTAAGAGCTTCCTTCAGATTTGTTTGGATGTAGGCATGCCGCTCGGAGCACCATGTAGGCCTTTCGGAACACCGCTCGGACTCGGTTGGGGATGCTCTAAGTCCTACACAAGGAGCTAACTGAAGCAACATCATGTGGGGGATGATTCTCGTGCCGACCCGAGGACTTCATCCAACCAGTCAATCGATTCAATCGTCGGTTCGAGCGTTGGGTTTTTAGACTTGGGCGTTGAAGCAGCTGAGTGTTTGTGGCCTTAGATTTAGAAGTGATTGAGAGAGATGAAGTTGACACAAGTTGTGATCTCGGAGTTCAGCCAAAGCCTGCATCTCCATGCTATAAGGTGCAACCTGAATTCACTAACACTTGAAATACTGTGATCTCGACAGGCCGAGTATCATTTGTCTTAGAAAAGAGAGATTTGAGCTCTGGTTTTCGAAAATTTGATTCAAAAATCAGATAATCGATATGGAATATTCAGTTGGTCTGCTATTTATAGAGATTTGGAAAAATATCTAGGGCCCAGGGAGGTTTCTGCAGGCGCTTTGACAGGCTCCAGGTAGGGCCAGTGGGCTCCGTTGTTCTCTTTGCGAACCCCCAGGCAGGGCTAATGGGTCCCATCATCGTCTTTGTGGACCTCCAGGCAGGGCTAGGGGCCTCCATCATCGTCTCTATAGACCCCCAGGCAGCGCTAGTGGGTCCTGTCTTCGGGCATTGGCCAAATTTTGCACCCACATCAAAGATACATAAGTCTCCAATTGATAGCTCAGTTGGTAAGACATATGCAACTCGTGGTCTTAATCAAGGGTTTGAAAAAGTGTTGTGGCCTATTTCCTTCCGCTTGTGGGCTTTCCTTTCGTTTTAATGGCAAGCTTTCTTATCTGAAGAGGTATTAAAAGGGTGTTGCTATTTACACCCACAAAATTATCGACACCCCCAATATCAGGCACACACTTCAGTGTGATTTTGATATTTATTATTACCCCCATTTTGATAATGCACCCAAATTGATGATTATGGACACATTGGAGCGAACTTTCCCTCAAGACCGACGTGCCTTGTTTGGGTGCATGCAAATCCTGACCTTTGATGTCATGTTCATGAGGTTATAGACTTAATTCTTATTAATAGATATAAAAAAATATATTTAAAACTAAAATAAAATAGGTAGCACATAAAAATAGAGAGATTCGTGAATTATTCGTAAAATTCATGAATTAATCACAAATAATTCCGGAGTTGCAAGGATATGACAAATGTCGCCGAATAATTAAGAGAATAATTTGTTTGCTCTTGAGTTCCCGAATTATTCACAAAATTTTTAATTATTCGGAGAATATTGTTACTAACATAAATAGCCACTCCTGCCTCCCCCCATTTCGATCTCCAAATCTCTTTAAGCCCTTGCTCTAGCACCCTGTCCTCTGACTACCTGGCCGGTCCAGCAAAAAAAAAAAGATAATACACCCCATTATGAGGGGTTGCCTGCCCGTCCTTCTCCTCCCCCCTCCACCTATTGTCGCCACTGTGTCTTCATCCTCCTCACTTTCTCTTCCTACTACTCCTCCTCCTCATTCGGATCGTCTTGTCAGAGCCACTGGTCCCATGCACCTCAGCGTCGCCTCCCCGGCCTCCTCTCTCCTCATCCTTCCCTTCTTCTTCTTCCTCGTTTTCCTCCCCCGCCCTGATGTAGACGAGCTCGAGTCTACATGAAGAACCATGAAAATCGATCGTTGTTTGGGGTCGTGCACCGAACTAATGCAGCAAATCAAAAAAATTATCTCTCTTTTGTTATATTTTCTGTTCTGAACATTTTTTTGTATTTGTTTCGTGACTCCTAACTTATGGATTGTATGTTGTGACATATGTTTGGTTGGCTAGCCCATGATGCATAGGATGTTCATACTAGCTTAATGATTAGGTTAACCAAGCCGTCATTAAGTGGCGAGCTAATAAAATAAATAAGTGACATCAGATAGGCTCATCCAATGGATGAGATCAAAGAGCACTTAAGTCGCGACTAATGGTTGACTGTCGATGACTTAATCGACTAAAGGGACAAGATTGGAACTAATGGTTGATCGTCAATGACTTAATCAACTTAAGGGACAAGATTGGAAGCCACAAGGGTCCCCCCACCTAAACCAAAAACAAATGCCCCCCTAACCCTATACCTGCACAGATCCTGAGGCTACGAGATTCATCTGTGAATATGTCGCATGGTATCGCTCTCTCTCTCTCTCTCTCTCTCTCTCTCTCTCTCTCTCTCTCTCTCTCTCTCTCTCTCTCTCTCTCTCTCTCTCTCTCTCTCTCTCTCTCTCTCTCTCTCTCGTTATGTAAAAATTGTCCCCCTCTTCATTCTCTTCTCTTTCCCCCCCTTATAAAAGAGAACCTAAGCCCTAGTATGATTTGATTTTGATGAATTGAGAAGCCTTTTCACAAGTCGTCGGAGCTTCGAAGAACCCTAATCTTGTCCCTGATCATCACGCTTATTGACCTCTTCTTCCCACCATTACTTCTCACCTTACCACATCCAAATCAAATATATTCTAGTGCATACTTTGTACTAGGGTTATCTCTTTCTCCTCCACAAACCTCATTCAAACTTCTAATCTTTTCTTCTGAGATCACTCTCACCCCTATCGCAACTTCATCTTCGAGGCGACTTTAGTGTGGATTCGGGTAACATCAGCACATGTTTTGATGCATGAGGACATCCCCATTATCTACTTATGTCCTTTTTTGATCATCGTATTTTGGGAAAACCCTCATCGTTTACTCTCTTTATGTCTTTGCTATCCAAATAATTTGCACACATAATTTTCAGATTTTACTTTTCTTGTTTACCCACAAACGTCCATCTTTGTCATTACTATTGGTGAGATTGTCTGACTTGCACTTATGATTTTTTGACATGTTTTTTTGAGTATTCATTGTTGCAATTCTTGTCTTTAAAATCTATTTTGTAATAGTTTTTTCATTGTCATATTTGGAGAGTTGAAAAGCATCCAACTAGCATGCCTGTGAATGAATGCTCTTTAGATCCATTGTAAAATTAATATGATAATATCATATGTCTTCCCTTTGATAATTAAAGGATAACTCTTTAGTTAGTCACACACATGCATCACCCTTCTTCCTCTTCCTCCTCCCCTCCATTCTCCTCTTCCTCCTTATTCCTGCAGATGTGTCAGTCTGAAGCTATCGACATAGTTATCAATTGCTCCTGACCGAGATGGTGTCTTCCCTCCATGTTGATTTCGAACGACATAGACAACACCATGTCGGTCAAGAGCAACCAGAAACCATGTCAGTCGCTCCCAATCGACACATCTGCATGAATGAGGAGGAAAAAGAGAAGGGAAGGGGAGGAGGAAGACGCAGAAAGGGGAGAGGAGGAGGAAGACTAAATATGAAATGAGGAAGAGGTAGGAGGAGTAGGTTGTATAATATAGGGGACCAGTGTCTCCGGCGTCGGGGAGATTGGGGGTGGGGATGTGGAGAAGGAAGGGGAGGAGGAGGAGGAGAAGAAGGCGAGCATGATGGACTTGGTAGTGACGGCAATCAAATAATGAAGGAGAAGTGCATGGGACTGGTGCTCGGTGGCTCCAACGATGGAGGTGGCGTTGTGATATCAATATGTCTGAGATGCTTTGGGGACACATCCGATATTTCTTTTTTTGTTAGTGGGGGGTGCTAGTAATTTGTGGTGTGCAAATAGTAATACCCATTAAAAATCTGGGTATTTCTCTCTGCTAATGCGAATTTCCTTAGTCTATCTTGTGCTGGCGAACAAAAAGGTGATGTACTGACCACTATGGTGGTCCCTTCAAAATAAAAAATAAAAATGATAGCACAAATATTGGGGTTTTTTGTTCTTTTAACATGTCCATCCAAAGTCACGCTAGACCCACAGGAACACCTTTGATCATTGATCATTAGGAGACAAGTTCCTATTATGTGATCAAAACATAAACTCATGGAATACAATCAAGAGACAAGCTCCTGAAACGTCATAAGATAACAGCTCCTGGAACCATCTGTCGTGCCCGGCATGTCCATCTGCTGCCCATCATTAACTCTATTCCTTGCTACTCGTATTGTGTCGCTGCTTTGTCTAATGCATTTATATGATTTCCATCAAACATCCTACAAATGTAGGGGTGATATTTCAGATAGTCAAAAAATATCGCCTCACGTGCTGCTAAAGGATAGTACACCCAAAGAGTTTTACAAAAAAAAACTTCTTTGAATTAAGGAGAAAAAAACATGAAACTCTATACCCTGCAGCCTGCATTGTGTCGCCACTATGTCTGTTGCCTTTATATGCTTCCCAGCAGCGACCATACACCGGTAGGGCGATATTTTTGAAACCATCCAAAAATGTATATTAGTTTTTAGATTTGGCACAACTTTGATAATGGGTTTGAAAAAGTTATAAAACTTAAACTGTGTATTTATCATTGTTGTTGCATTCTTACATTAGCACATAAGTTCAAACTATGTTTCAAAGTTTTATATTAAAATTTTACATGGTTTATGATCATATGTTCTTTGATTTTTGAATTGGCTTTATTTTGAATGCACAGAGTTTATAAACTTTATTTACGGAAGTTTGTAGCATGTGTACATGGATTTCCATGACTCCGGATGATCTTATGATTGTTCATTTAGGTTCAAGGATGCACAAGTATGAAACAGGCATGAAAAATCATATTTTTTATGTTATTGTGCTCACATGTACCTAGCACCACCCACTTGATATTAAACAGTGCTGAGAAATTCAAGCTGCTATAGAAGAGGTGGAAAATCAGACATGCAAAAATCTAAAGTCTTCTGATCTAATCGGGGAGATGAACACTTCCTAGTGGAATTCTGGAATTGCTTGTTTGAGAGAGATATTATGTTCCAGTCCTTTGCTCCAAACACACAATAGCAAAATTTTATTACAGAGAGAATCAATAGGACCTTGATGGATATGGTGAGGTCAATGATGAGTTTTGCAATTCTTTTTATTTTGAAAGGTAAATAAATTTATTAAAGAAAAATGACAAAGGCATAGAAAACAACCAAAGAGAAGATCCCACAGATAAGCAGCCATCATGGTCGCTACCTATAGATTCTACTCCCTGAAGTGCACCTCCGTGTTACCCTAGCCAAACCAACGAAACAAAAGAAAAACCTGGCAACAACAATCCAAGATAAACAATAATGCGAAGCCAAGCAAGGCCAAGTCAAGGCCGGGAGAGGAAGCACCTCCACTGCACCCAAGGAGACTCTATAACCCGTCTTCTGCAGACCCAAGCTCCAGATCCAAGCAGCAAAGCCTCCACTCCAACCCAATCTCCAACAACAAGAAGTAATCAGAAATTAGAAGCAAGAAGCATTGCCCTCCACAATTGTAGGATGATGGAGCAAGAACAGCAGCACCGCTGCTCCCAAAGGTGCAACAAAGCGCCTTTCCTCCCGAAATCACCACTCTCCCAGCACCCAGAAGGAGCAAAAGAAGCTCCATGCCCGACTGGGTCACCTACCTATCACTAAGTAGTCAGCAAGGCTTCCAGCAAGATCCAACTCCAACTTAGCTACTCCGAAGGGGAAAAAGATCCTCCGCAGGACCAAGCAGCAGCTCCATCTTCTGCAGTCCCACCAATACCCGCTAATGAGTGAATATGTGAGCTAAACTTCCCCGCGCCGACCACCAAAAGGACAAGCTCCATCCACCCTGCATCTTACTGATCCGAAGATGGTCCTTGAGGGGGAAAGGAAAAGATACAGGAAGCCCAAGTCAACATAAATTGACTTACAATTGGAACAACATCCCTTTTAACAATGGTCCCTAGGATCTCCACATATCTATTTGCCACTTTAGAGAAGACTTCAGACAAAGTGCAAAAGCTATTCTCATGAACTCGGTAGTTCCTCTCAATCCAAATGGAAAAGACAACAGTAGTTAGCAATATCTTAGCCATCAGTTGGAGGGGGCTGTTTCCAAGGAACAACGAAAATTTGGCAACGTTTTTAATCGAGGGACCAGTGTTCCGAAGATCCCAGCCCATCTTCTCGCAACATTTAACCCATATCTCCTTTGAATGCGTGTATTTGAAGAAAATATGTTTCACATTTTCTTCCCCTTTGCAACACAAAAAAACATCTATTAGCAAGGGACGTCCCTCTTCTTTGGGCTGAAGGAAGAGTAGGAAGCCGATTTCTAACTGCCCTCCAAGTGCAGAAACTATGACTCATTCATAGAAGAATAGGAGTTCCAAATTACTTTATGAATGTGGACATGCCCTAGAAACTACGTAACACATTATGAATGTGGATCCATTCAAATCTATTGAGGACATACCTCGGTTGTGGTTTGGACGTCAGCCTACGATATTTATGGATTTGAACATGCATTGCCTATGTAAGGATGGATAAGTTTGATAAGAATCCAAGTCAGAATTATATCGATTTGTGGCTATCCTAAAGGAATAAAAGCTTATTTGTTTTATAATCCTCAGTACCAAAGAATGATAGTCAACACCAATATTATTTTCCTTAAAGAGGATTTTATCACAGATAAATATTCTAAGGACACGATTATTCTGGATGAGATCCACGACAATGCGATTATAAGCAATAGGGACATTGCAATGAATTACATAGAAACCATAGTACCCATGAATATGGTGGTTCCAAATCAAATTCAAGAAATTACTAGTGACACACCAATAGATAACACAAAAACCGCAAAACCCACACCTAGTGTATCAGTGCCTCGGCGTAGTGGGAGGATAGCCAGACAACCTGACAAATATGTGGGAGAAGCTTGGCAGGCCATCTCAGAGGGACATATTAAAGATCCCCTGAACTACAAACAAGCCATGGAAGACCATGGTTTAGGATTCTGATTCAATGCTATGAAAGATAAGATGGAGTCTATGCACTTCAATCAAGTCTGAGAATATAGATTCACCTACATATATCAAACATATAAGATGCAATTGGATCTACAAGAGGAAGAGATAACTCGAAGGGAAGGTTGAAACCTTCAAAGCAAGACTTGTTATGAAAGGGTATATCAGAAAGAGGGTATCAACTATGAGGATATTTTTTTACAGGTAGCCATGCTTAAGTCAATATGGATACTCTTGTTCATTACGGCTAGTCTTGACTACTAGTGTAACGACCAAGAGACAAGACTCTTGAGGGGGGACAAGCCAAGATGAATGAGGTGATGTAAGGTATCATGAGATGAGATAAGGTATCCAAGGTCACAAATTAGTCCCAACTCGCTTGGAGAGAAGAAAATTCTAAGCTATAAATATAACTTCTCATCCCAACTAGATATGAGGCGTTATTAAACCATGAGTCAATATGGATCCCATAAGAACTTTATAGTTAAGCGTGCTCGTGCAAGAGCAATATTAGGATAGGTGACCTCTTGAGATGTTCTCGTATGGCATGGGCAAAGCAGACTATCATATCTGTGTGGAGCAAGATATTACAAAATGGTATCAGAGTCAGATCTTATTGCAATGGGGGGTCTAATCCCATACGAGGATGTGAGGCCCTTAAGGGAGGTGGATTGTGACGACCAAGATCCAATAGCTAAGAGCCAATATCAAAGACTCATGTGGCGGGGAAAGACAATATGGGTGAGGTGAGGTGTCTAGGGCTACGAATTAGGCCCACATCACCTAAAGAGAATGAAATTATGGGCTATAAATATAACTTCTCATCCCAAACAGATATGACATGTTTTAATACTATGAGTCACTATGGGTCCTATAATAACTCTGTAGTTAAGAGTGCTCGTATGAGAGCAAAACTAGGATAGGTGACCTCCTAGAAAGTTTTCGTGTGTCACGGGCAAAGGGAACAATATCATGTCTGTGTGAGGCGGGATGTTACCATGAGATTTGGCAAATAGACGTAAGGACAACATTCTTGAATGTCCATCTTGAGGAAATCATCTTTATAATGCAGTCATAATGATTCATAGCAAAAGAAAATAGAGAAAAAAAGTTTGTAAGTTGCAAAGGTCTATTTATGGGTTGAATCAGGCATCTCAAAGTTAGAACATCCATTTTGATCAAGCTATTCAATCTTTTGATTTTGAACAAAACCCCAATGAGTCTTGTGTATACAAAAAGGTGATGAAAAGTATGGTGGTATTTTTTGTGTTTTATAAATATGACTTTCTACTCATTGGGAATGATGTAGGGGTAATGTCATCAATGAAGATCTGGTTAAAAAAAATTGATATAAAGGACCTAGAAGATTACAACTTACACAATCAACTCTTCTTATATAAACCACTAGTCCACTAAGGTATGCTATAGGTGCCTCAAGTGTTTATATGAGATCCACACATAGAAGCTCTGAGTACACTATACACACCTTAGTAACTTTACAATCAGTAATCAGAATAAACAACCGATTTGTAAGCTTGAAACACCCTGGTCTTCTTTTAAAAGAGAGATGGTCAATCTTGAACAATTGAGTAATTAACTCTAAGCCAAGAGTGTTGACGTGCTTGGAGTACACTGAACAAAATCAAAAGAGTAGACCGAGTCTAATAATTTGACTCTAAGACCATGTTCACTCTTTTACTAGTTGCCTAAACCCTAAATCCCAAGATATCATGTGAAATATGGATTCAATAATTGTCACTTTGATCTGCCAATCAGAGAGGTCTATCGCAAGCCAAAAATTTGGTAGCTTGGGTAGCTTGCATTAGATATTGAAGAACACATGCATGCTGTGGAAATTTGTCACTCCTCGAGGGAAACTAGGTGTCTCTTGAGCAACTTCTATAAAAGGTTGATCATCAAGTATGGTCAAACAAATCTAAAGTTAAAGATAATAATCAAAATGATTTAGAATGATGAGACTTGAGAGGGTGAGATATGCCAGTAGGGACAGTCTATGATCCCAAGTACCTTCACGGATACCAGAAGAATGGGGGGTTTAGTACAATATAGTGGATATGGATACTCGTACAATATTCAGTGACTTCAAACTATAGTCATAACTTACTAGTAGTTGTAGCCATGGATAACTGAAACTTAGTGTAGTCAAGATCGAGATGACTTAGAATAAAAGTTTAGTTGGAGCCAAAGTCATTGGGGTTCCAAAGATTCAAACTCCTAGTAACTTCATACAGTCATGCTAACCTAGTCCTAGTGCAAGTAGTATTCCTAATCATGGGCAATACTGGAATGACAAAGGACAATTAGCACAAGTAGGACTAGGAGTTTCTAGAAGTTAGGTTTTCATTAGGATACCTGACGATTCGTTCTAGTTGCTATCTTCATTGGGAGTTCTAGTACGACTAGGATTCACTAAGTGACACCACATGCGGGACCCACATGGGTCTACTAAAGTGGATCAAACCTCTATAAACTAAGTTGATTCAGTTTGTGTGGGTGGGTGCATTTATGTACCAGAAAACTGACATTATCACCCTTATGCATGTGTCGTGAGTGTGCGATTCTGGATATGGAATGAAATCTCGTTAATTTATAAGGAGCCAACCAATAAGGTAACGCATGAGATAGTACCCCCCCCCCCCCCTCTCTCTCTCTCTCTCATTATAGGAGGTCGTCGGCCACACATAGGAAACACATTTCTGTGCGTGGCTGGCCCTTATTAGTTATCCCCCTTATATAGGGAGGCCATTCATACACGGGAGACCTTCTATACATGGTGGGCGGCTAGCATCCTTAGGTCGATCTCTAATGAGAGGCCAACCCCATTTAAGAATGGGGGCTCTGTTGTAGCTCGTGTGTCCTTAGCGTGGATTTTCTGTATTAACATTAATAAAGATGACTTTGGTTATTGCTTTAATTAGAATACTACTCTGGTGTATGATAATACTCATATAATAAAAGGACCCTAGGGAACACAGTAGGCCACTGAGGCACATGGAGGATCCATGCTTGGGAGACCCAGTGGACCAGTTCCGCGTAGACCTAGAACTAGTTCACAGCTTTGGTGATGCTGGTCGCTTCACCGAGAATAAGTTGTTGGCAGGTAGAGGATGTGGTGAAGTCTCCACCACGGGAACGTGAGATTCCCATTCACCTGACTAAGCACGATGATCGTGTTGAACAGGAACCAAGATGGTGCACAGTTCAGTGATTCAGACACTGGTGCAGAAACCGTCTTACTACTATAGATAATCCGTCATTAACCCTGAGGGATCATGCTCACTGGGCCAACTAGTTGTGTGGTGCTTTGATGTGCCAACATGTGCGGACCTTCCATAATCCAATACCACGGTACGTTGGGTTACCCGGCTGGCGCTTGAGTGACATGTAATCCCTACAGGTTATCCGACATCCAGTGTTGGATGGGTGCGTTTTGATGAGTCAATCTATCCACACAGTTAACCCAGGCCTGGTGGTTGTCAGTATGACTGACGATGTTCCGGATGCTAGGCATAGCACCGGAAGGTGTGTGGTGTTATAGATGACAAGTCATCAAACCCTAGTCAGATGATCGATCGGGATCTGACGGTGCTCCCCACCGCCCGAGTCGTATCATGGCACCAGTAATATGAGGGATAAGGATTATCGGAGTATAGTAAAGAATAGGATTACGAGGGAGTAACATAAGTTTAGGATCACTAGAGTTCAACTCGCGTCGCACTCTGGGTGGTTACGCGGGTTAATCGGATTAGGGCTGATTAACGGAACTTTTGGTGTGTCACCGGAACAGTTAATCAGGAATCCGGTTGGAGCTAGAGATCCCGAACCCTGAAGGTTCCACCCTGTCGTTGCGTATAGGAATTGTTCCCCGACCTAGTTGGATATGTTGGATGCAAAGTAGCGCAATGGAGCGCAAGCCCGGAGCCAAAGAACCTAATTCACATGTGTTACGGGCCGTAGGGGTATTTTGGTAAATACTAAAATATGGCTCAGAACATATTGAATATGGATCTTAGATTGAGCGGAATAATTCCAGGAGCTCACAGGCGCTGACGGAACTCGATTCCGAGTAGCGCACCTCACTCAGTCTCACTTTCAGTTTTCCGCTTTTCGTGAAGGGCGTTTTCGTCCGGACTTCACGATAGACACCCGGAAGACCTAAATCTGATCCCCCCTTATCCCTATCCACCTAAGGGCCAGCCCTAGGCTACTTGGATCCATGGGATACCGGCCCAATAAAGGAAATAGGGAGGGGAGGGCCGGCCCTAAGTGCCTCCCTCTCCTTTGTGGCCGAACCTATCATCCCCTCTCCCTCTTTGTGGTTTCGGCCAAGGAAAAGAGAGGAAGAAGAAGGGAGAAGGAAGAGGAAGGAAGGAGAAGAAGAAAGGAGAAAGAGGAGGAGAAAATCTCGCAGCTCGCCATTGTCTTCGCAACGGATTCCTCCGTCGGCTCGTAATCCCTGCACTCAGAGACGGGATTTCGAGGATTCTTCAATTCGCAAAGGACAAGGTGCTATCCGACAGTTTCCCTTGCGATTCAAGTGTGGTTCTTCATCGTTCTGTAATCTCCGTATCATAGATCCATAAGGTATGATGAATCTAAACATCTAAGTAGATGCATGCATGTCTTCCGTAGATCGTAGTATGCCTCTAGGGTGTCCGCACATATGCTAAGATCATAGATTTACATGTAGATTGTTTTGTATCACGAATTGTAATGAAACATACACCGTATAATCCCAGGATCTTTCTTTTGCTTCCGTTGCGACTCTGATACATGGATCCAATTCCAACAATTGGTATCAGAGCCACGCTTTGGTGTATGTTTCATGTATGAATTCGTGAAAACATCATGTGAATATATGATGGCATATGTTTTCGTCGGGGTTCGGCATAGATCATGCATATGGATTGTGCTATGTATCGTCTTTTTGCAGGTGCCACACTGAATAGTAATCTGTGATTGCATGCATCCGGGGGTCGGACCCCGGATTTATTTTTGCATTGATTATTATTGTGGATTTGTAAGGCTCTAGATGGGCGAGGGTGGGGGTTGACCATCCTCGGTTCCCTGGCCATGTTTCTAGGATTGTCTTCTTTTCTTTCTAGCAAAATTGTACACGAACGAGCACTTGCTCAGAGCGTGTTAGTTTTTCGATCACAGGAAGAAGGAGATGATGCTACATCCATGGTTCGGGCAAGCGGTACCATGGTGTGCAAAGACCCGGCGAAAGCGTGCACGTTGGTGATGAAGGGGATCGTCGTCAGAGATCGTGCAGAATGGAAGAGCGGGATATCTTGGCTGTGCTATTCAGGTTCAGGGGTCGGACCCTGAACTTGATTCAGTTTGGATGCTTTCTTTGTTGTTTCTCTTTATTCGGTATTTAGAGAACCCCGATGATAATATGATTATCTTGCTTGTGAGTTTGTCTCTAGATCAGGCTTAGGGTTAGTACTAAGCTTATGGATTCATCGGTGTCTCTAAATGCTTCTAACACGTGTGAATCCGGTGGCTAGCTAAAAGGAAATGTGGTAACCGCCCTCGTGGTAGTTCAGGTAGCCAAGTACTGTGCACCGAGATAGACACAGTGTTAGATTTGTTTAGAGATAATTAACTAATGTTTCCATAAGAAGTATGATAACCCTAGTGGGATGCCCTTTCCCCACGTGGTCCTAGCGACCAAGTTAGATTAGGATTTCACTGTGTGATACCCGTTTCTAGATGACGTTTGATGGTAGTATGAACTCATCACGATTTGGTTATGCCACCATTAGGTTGAGGTCCGGCGGAGGTTGTCGGATATCCCTATTTGGCCAGCATCGAAACCTGTAATGAGATGAGGTCTACTATGACATCAGGCATCAAATTGTGAACGAGGCATCATCGTAGTGGGAGTCCTTTCCACGTTGACCTTAGGCTAGGCTCCAGATCTTAGGATTATGGGCAAACTAGTGAAGTATCGGGATCCTTGGAATCTATATAATGTGATCCTTGCAAGAAAGGCGAAAGCTGAGTATTCAAGGTAGGGACTATGATATTTTCCGAGGATACTAATACTTTGCGGGAAGGTTTATAATCCTAGTGGGAGCACGGTAGACCAGGGTCTAAGTCTAGGAGATCGTGACCTTTCTATATATGCATAAAACCTCATAAAGAAGGGATGTATAAGAGGTTCCCTCCAAAGGGGAGCCCCTGGCCTCCACAATCAACCGGCTAAGGTTCACCTAGTGGTTTCCTTCGGGACATGGAGGATGCCGGTGGCAGTGGGTGACGGTTTTATCCTGCACCGCGGGAGCCTATGAACCCCCCTACCGACACCACCTAGATTTGTGGAAAGCATCCGAAAGCTTGTGTGAAGCCACTGTTGCTGCGCACGCGGGTCACATAAAGCTGGCCAAAAGGAGACTGGGAGGTCTTTCAGTTTGTCGTGGATAATTCTGATGAAGACTGGGGTCGTAAAAACCTCATTGGCAGAAGTGGTTGCATGCTCTCACCGAGATAATGTCTCCAATTCAGGGCCAATAGTCTCAGTGCTCGAGCCCAGGAAATTTAGATTCCTGGATGTCTCCACTTGAGGTGGTGAAGACATAGCGGCTGGAGTAGACATTATCTATTTCTAAATTCCATGAAATAGATTGTAGTAGAACCTAACTATTGCTTTAAACCATTGTTTACAGAAATCATGACCAAGCTCGACCCCCTTGCCTCCATACTTAATGATAACAAACTTACGGGACCAAACTACGAGGACTGGAAGCGTAACCTAATGCTCGTCCTAAGGGTTGGCAAACACACAATTGCCCTAAGTACCCCTCAACCGGGCATGCCGGGACCAAGTGCAACTGAGGCCCAGTTAAAGGAATGGAAAGACTGGCTAGATGCTGATAAGATGTGCAAGTGCTACATTGAGGCATCCTTGCAGACCGTCCTTCAGAAGCAAGTCGAAGACATGGCCTTTGCTTCAGACATGATGCTCTACCTGAAGAAAATGTTCGAGGGTCATAGTCGGGTAACTCGTTACATGACCATCAAGAAATTGGTGTCCACAAAGATGGCAGAGGGGACTTTAGTTCGGGATCATATGCTGAAGTTGTTTGGCTATGTGAACGAGCTTGGTTCCTTCGATGTCATCTTGGATGCAGAGATCCAGACCGATATTTTCCTCGTGTCTCTGTCAGGAGTGTTTGAGGGCTTCGTTACCAACTTCAACCTTAACCGGTTGGAGATGTCTAACGCAGAGCTCCTAGCGCCGCTCCAGGCGACAGAGGATGGGATGAAGGCAGGAGCCCAATCCCTAAACGTGGAGTGGAATTCTTCTCTGAAAGCCAAGGGCAAGTTTCAGAAAAGAAAGTCTAAGAAGCCCGTGAAGATGGGCCAGGCGCAGTTGCAGGTTCCCAAGCAGAATGGTCCGGCGAAGCCCAAAGGAAAATGTTTCCGATGCGGCAAGAAGGGGCACTGGAAGGGCGACTGCCGCGCGGCTCCAAAGAAGGCTGAGGCAGGTATATCTCAAATCCACATAGTGGAATCCCTTTTAGCATCCAGTTGTTCTCCAATTTCATGGATTGTGGATTCTGGTTCCACTAACCATGCTTGCAATAATTTACAGGGGTTCAAGTAGACAAGAAAACTGGGTGATGGGAAGATAATCCTAAATATGGAAACTGAGGATGTGGCAGAGGCTGAAGCAGTTGGAGATGTCATCTTGCAGTTCCTTGATGGAAGAATTTATTACTTAGAGACATACTTTATGTACCGTCCTTGAGACGTAATTTAATTTCTATTTCCTTATTGAATAATAAAGGTTTTTCAGTTTTATTTGATGATTCTGGTGTGTCAATTAAATTGAATGGTTTCTTTATTTGTAAGGGAAAGATACAGAATGGTCTCTATGTAATTAACTCCAATCATAAGCAGGATAACATAACTGAAGCTTGTGTGATTAATTCATCTAAAACGAAAAATCTCTCGGATAATCCAACACTCCTTTGGCATCTAAGGCTTGGACACATAGCCTCAGACAGGATTCACAGGTTGGTTAAGGTAGGACTCTTAAGTCCAAATGTTTCAGAAAGCCTACCGACGTGTGAGTCTTGCCTGGAAGGCAAGATGACTAAAAGGTCTTTCCGAGCCAAAGGTAGCAGATCTAAGGAGGTATTGGAGTTGGTACACATTGATGTATGTGGGCCCATAAGTGTCCGTGCCATAGGAGGCTTCAAGTTTTTCATCACCTTTACGGATGATCACTCGAGGTTTGGATACATATACCTAATGCGGCGGAAGTCTGAATCCTTTGATAAGTTCAAGGAGTTCAGAGCTGAAGCAGAAAAACAGACGGGTAAAAGTATCAAGTCTCTTCGATTGGATCGAGGAGGCGAATACCTATCGAATAAATTTATTGGGTACCTGCGTGAGCATGGGATCGTATCCCAGTTGACTGCACCAGGCACACCACAATAGAACGGTGTATCCGAGAGGAGAAACCGAACTTTGTTAGACATGGTTCGGACTATGATAAGTTATGCAACATTGCCACATAGTTTTTGGGGATATGCCCTAGAGACGGCAGCATATACTTTGAATTTTGTTCCATCAAAGTCAGTACCCCTAACTCCTTGGGAGCTGTGGTTAAAGCGAAAGCCAAGCCTACAGCACTTTAGGATTTGGGGTTGTCCAGCACATGTGCGGAAGGACAAGCGAGATAAGATGGAGTCAAAAACAAAGGTATGTCTGTTCGTTGGGTATCCAAAAGGGACAAAGGGTGATTTATTTTATGATCCTGAGGATAAAAAGGTTGTCATTTCGACGAACGCCGTATTCCTAAAGCAGGATTATTTAATAGACCATAAGCCCACCAGTAAAGTAGTTCTTGAAGAATTGCTTGGTACTGATGGGAGTACACAGACAGAAAACGTAGTGGGAGCCGATACCACTAAGATTAACGGTACTGTAGAATCGACTCCTATGGAACCACCGTAGGTTTGTCGCAGTGGGAGGACCACAAGTGCTCCTGATAGATACATTGGAGAAGCCTTTATGGTTGATCCAGAATTTCAGGAGAATGATCCTCTGAACTATGACGAAGCGATGGTATCCACTGACCATGCAGCATGGCAGGAAGCCATGGAGGCAGAACTGACATCGATGTCCCAAAATTCGGTCTGGATACTTGTAACACCACCTCACAACATTAAACCTGTTGGGTGTAAGTGGGTGTACAAAAGGAAAAGAGGCCCGGATGCTACCGTTGAGACTTACAAAGCTAGACTAGTCGCTAAGGGTTATACCCAGCGAGAAGGGATCGACTATGACGAAACCTTTTCTCCAGTAGCTATGCTTAAGTCTATCCGGATCCTCTTGTCCATTGCAGCCCATTATGATTGGGAGATCTGGCAAATGGACGTCAAGACCGCATTCCTCAACAAGAATTTGGAAGAAGATATCTACATGTCTCAGCCTCCAGACTTTGTCGCAAAAGGTCAGGAAGGTCTGGTGTGCAAGTTGCAAAGGTCCATTTATGGACTGAAGCAAGCATCCAGAAGTTGGAACATACATTTTGATCAGGCTATCCAGTCTTATGGATTTGAACAGAACGTGGATGAACCATGTGTTTATAAAAGAAGCGATAAGATTGCAGTAGTTTTTCTAGTGCTTTACGTAGACGATATCCTGCTCATCGGAAACGATGTTGGAACATTGTCTACAGTGAAGGTGTGGTTATTCTCTCAATTTGACATGAAAGACCTGGGTAAAGCGAGTTATGTTCTAGGGATCAAGGTAACTCAAGATCGTCAGAACAAGATTCTCTCGCTGTCACAGTCAGCCTATATAGATACTATCTTAGTCAGATTCAGTATGCACAACTCCAAGAAGGGACTGGTTCCATTCAGACATGGAATGAAATTGTCCGAGGATCAGGGTCCTAAGACTCCTGAGGAGAGGGCAGAGATGCAGAAGATACCTTATGCTTCGGGTGTAGGGAGTCTGATGTATGTCATGCAGTGCACGAGACCAGATATATGCTATGCAGTAGACATGATGGGCAGGTATCAGTCAAATCCGGGTCCAGGGCACTGGACTGCTGTGAAAAGTATACTCAAGTATCTCCGTAGGACGAGAGATTATGAGTTAGTTTACTCTTCACAGGAACTGATGCCGATTGGATATACGGGTTCTGACTTTGCATCAGATCCGGAATCCAGGAGATCGACATCAGGGTTTGTGTTTTCACTAGGAGGAGGAGCTGTCAGTTGGAGGAGCGTGAAGCAGGGATGCATCGCGGATTCGACGACAGAGGCTGAGTACGTTGCGGCGTGTGAAGCAGCTAAGGAGGCGGTGTGGCTCAAGAAGTTCCTCACGGACTTAAGATGTGTACCGGGAGCTCAAGATCCTATTGTCCTTTACTGTGACAATAGTGGAGCGATAGCATAATCCAAGGAGCCAAGATATCACCAGAAGAGCAAGCATATCGAGCGGAAATACTACATAATCCGAGACTTGCAGAAGCGAGGGGAGGTAGCAGTGACTCAGGTGGCGTCTACAGATAACATGGCGGACCCTTTCACAAAGGTGTTATCGACCAAGGCTTTTGAGAAGCACGTGGATGCCATGGGAGTTAAGACTGTTGTTCCCCGCTAGGCCAAGTGGGAGATTGTTGTAGCTCGTGTGTCCTTAGCGTGGATTTTCTGTATTAACATTAATAAAGATGACTTTGGTTATTGCTTTAATTAGAATACTACTCTGGTGTATGATAATACTCATATAATAAAAGGACCCTAGGGAACACAGTAGGCCACTGAGGTGCATGGAGGATCCATGCTTGGGAGACCCAGTGGACCAGTTCTGTGTAGACCTAGAACTAGTTCACAGCTTTGGTGATGCTGGTCGCTTCACCGAGAATAAGCTGTTGGCAGGTAGAGGATGTGGTGAAGTCTCTACCACGGGAACGTGGGTGTAGACACACGAATTTCGTCTGACCCGGACCCGACTTACGTATGCCAACGCGGATGCAAACCCGACGCACGACCCGACTTGCACGCACCAGTGCGGACCCGGACCCGATTCGCGCCCAACAAAAGAGGAGCGGACCCCACACTCAAGGGGGGCTGGCCCCAACTAGGGATCCGAACCCCATGGGGCCGGCCCCTACTAGGACCCGAACCCCTATGGGGCCGGCCGGCCTTGCAAGGAAAAAGAAAAGAAAGGAAAGAAAAGAAAAAGAAAGAAAAGAAAAGAAAGAAAAGAAAAGGAAAGAAAAGAAAAAGGAAAGAGAAGAAAGAAAAGGAAAGAACTACCGCCATGCGCGAGGGAAGGTTGCATACGACGTCTGCTTACGCGCGGGTCTGCTTACGCGCGGATCTGCGCCGATCCCTCGATCCGACGGACAAGAAGAAGCGCCGGATCACCATCGATTTCGTGTGCAAAATCCAGCCTTAATTGCCCCGCCAGGAAAGGAAAGCAAATAAATGTTATTCCCGTCATCAGTGGATGAATAAATCCATGGCAATTATGGGGGAGATATTAAAGAGATTTAAAATTAAAACTTCTCATATCTTCCCCCCCCTCCTTTTGCCTATAAATAGAGGGGAAGGGGGAAGGCTCAAAGGGTCGAAGATCGCAAGACGAAGTGCGGGAGCTCTGCAGAAGAGGAGCCGCTTCTTCATCGACCCAAGGCTTCACGAGGCACGGGCAAGCCTGTCCCTTCGGGATCGGCTTAGTCCATTGAAAGCCCTCATCGACGTGAAGACCCTTGCACACGAAGATCAAGACTTCGACTCCGTGCACGAAGAAGAAGGCTCGGAGAAGAAGACCCTTCGACTCCGAAGACGCTAGAAGAAAAGGCTAGAGAAGAAGCTCGGAGCGGCACTACCCCGTCGACTCCAACAAATCCTCCACTCCGATCAAGCTCCAAAGCCCGGAGAAGAGAAACAAAGCGTCATCACCCCGTCGCCTTCGACAAACGTCTGCACCATCCACGAAGAAGAAAGCCTGGAGCAGACCGCCTGAAGCGTCACCACCCCCACCGTCTTCATCAACAAAAGCCGACGCTACAACCGTCGCACGGAGACCGTCGCTACCCCCGCCGTCTTCATCAACAAAAGCCGACTCCACAACCGTCGCACGGAGATCGGTGCTACCCCCACTATCTTCGAAAGCATTCTTCGACTCCGATCACGCCAAGGAAGCCTGGAGAAAAAGAGAAGTCCAACCGACACCCAAACCGTCGAAGCGCCGGAGAAGTAGCCCACATCGTTCGAAGAAGAAGACCGAGTTAACGCTGAAGCTAAAGCCTACACAAGAAGCCAAAGCAAAGCCCCAGTAAAGCCCACACCAAAGCAACGCAAGTGCCAAAGCCAAGCGACTACGCCAGCCACAAGCAAAAGCACCGCACGTTCTAGCCGATACGACGCAAAGTCCGGAAGAACAAAAGCATCGCAAGTCTCTCCCGACTACGTCCAAGCGCAAGCGTCGAAGCAAAGCAAAAGCCAGAGCCACGCCGGAGCCAAGCCAAAGCCAAAAAGCCAAAGCCAAAAGCCGACACCAAAAGCTCGATCGACGCTGTGAACCGACGATCAAGGACGCCGAGGTCAAGCAAGGAGCGAGGAAGACACAAAAATCGAGGAACGAAGCTGAAGACCCCCTAGCCAAGGAAGCGCAAAGCACGGAAGGGACCAAAGAAACGGCGGACATTCCTTAGCCTCTCAAAAACCCTCACCTTGTAAAAACCCCTGTCCTGGGCAACCCCTTCAGAGCTCTCGCACGAACACCACGTGGAGACGCGGATCAAAGGGATCCTCCAGAAGATCTCTCCCACAATCCCCTGATCAACACTCACCGCAACCCGGACTCGCCACACCCGAGCCACCTGGGTCCCGGTCACACTTGTAATCTCGTTTTGTGCAATAAAGACGACCCGTACCTTTTCTGCGCATACAGATTTCTGGCACGCCCGGTGGGACATCGTCTTCTTTCATCCGTACGACTGAAGAAGCTGCTTGAAGTTTGCAATGGCCGGGACAAGCAACGATGCGTTTGCTCCAAGCCTTTCACCGATCGCCGAGTCTCCTCTACTCCGACACGGTGATCCAGTAAACCCGGAGGGTGATTCTCCCCCGATGGTACGCGTCTATACTCGGCGTACTCGAACCCTTGCGGATGTCTTCACACCAGAAATTACTACCGAAGATGCTCGTCAAAACGCCGATATGACCTTGTTGCATGAAGAAATGCGCTTCGATCCTAGAGTCCATGTCTAGAAGTTTGGGGAGGACCAGCCCCAACCCCGAGCCCGTTCGGATTCTCCAGCGGACGGTGCACCTCCTCTGCAGGGGGCAAACACCAGTCATCAACCAGAAGTAAGCCGGTGTAACTACATCTCCGATGACGACGGTGAGGATGCTAGCATGCAACATCGAGACGTCCTCCGTCACCATCCTCCGTCCGCTCTTCAGCTCCAAGTCATGCAGATGAATAAGCACATGGCGCAGATTACTCGGCTGATGAAGGAGAAGGATCGTCACATCAATACATTGCTTCAGAAACAAAGCGCAAGGGATGCTGCGACAAACGATCAACCACTTGCTTCTCCAGTAGCTGCTCCAGCACCGTCTTCAATTCCAGCTCCTGCAGAAGTTGTTCCGACGATTCAAGCAGTTACTCCAGCACTCTCCTCGGCTCCCGTCCCAGTGGAAGTCGTCTCCCCAGCACCAGCCTCGGTGGCCACACAACCTCCTGCAACAGCAATGATGAATGCTCAGCAAGTCCAAGCGTTAGTAGCCGACATGATGCGTTCCCACGGCACTGGCCTTCCTCCGATCACGGCAGCATACTCGAAGCCCTACACCGCGAGGATCCAGCAGCTACGCTTACCAGTCGGATTCCAGCCACCAAAGTTTCAGCACTTCGACGGAAAGGGAAATCCAAGACAGCACGTTGCTCACTTCATCGAAACTTGAAACAATGCCGGCACATATGACGACGAGATGGTGAAACAGTTCGTCCGCACCCTCAAAGGTAATGCTTTTGACTGGTACGTTGATATTTCTCCAGAAACCATCGACAGTTGGGATCAGATGGAGAGGGAGTTCCTCAACTGCTTCTACAGCACCAGACGCACCATCAGCATGACTGAACTCACCGCCGTCAAGCAAAGGAAAGACGAGCCGGTGATCGACTATATCGACAGATGGAGGAACCTCGCGTTAAATTCATGAGACCGTTTATCTAAAGACTCGGCCATCGAGATGTGCACCCAAGGTATGCACTGGGGCCTGCTCTACATCCTCAAAGGTATCAAGCCTCGGTCTTTCGAAGAACTCGCGACTCGGGCTCACGACATGGAACTCAGCCTAGCAAGCCGTGGGGACTCGAAGAACAAAGACTTCTTGAAGGTGGAGAAGAAGGACAAGCCACCGACACCGAAACCGAAACAAGTCAATGTCGCGGATGTCGCTTCAACCTCCAAGCCGCTCAAGATCGGTGGCAAGATGGATCAGAAGAAGGGAGTCGCCATACCACCGCCTCCGCCGCCAAGACAAAGGATGACTCTCGAGGAGCTCGAAGCTAAGGAGTACCCCTTCCCGGACTCGGAAGTCTCCTCCATGTTCGACCAACTGCTGCAAGAGAAGATGATAGAGCTCCCTCCTTCAAAGAGGCCCGAGCAGATGCATCGCGTCGACGATCCTCTCTTCTGCAAATACCACCGGGTGGTAAGTCATCCCATCGAAAGATGCTTCGTCTTCAAGGAAAGGATCATGGCACTCGCAAAGAAAGGAAAGATAGAGATTGACAACGGGGAGGTCGCTACGGCCAACATAACGTCCATCACCTTCGGCTCCTTCTCGCCGGTACTCGTTGCTGCTCGACGAAGCGTGCCCAAATTGCGCATCAACCGTCAAGCACCAACTGCTAAGTCAATTTCCCAGCCGAAAGTCTCGAAGCGACGTCAACGTACTTCTGCGTCCACCGAGGAATAAACGTCGCTGCCCTGGGGGCAACCATCGCTCACGCCAGCACCTCTTCCAAGCAATGCTACATCCCAATGAGCGCTCCAAAAGAGATACGAGCAAGGAGATCCAGAAGTCGATCTGCTAGGCCAGCCTTCGAGGAAGTTCAACTATTACGTCCTCTACTCAAGGCCTCCGTCCGTTTCAATCGACAAAATCAAGCCCGCCGGCTGGGAATCGGAAGACGAGCCAGTGGAGCTTTAGGAAGAGCAAGTCCCTTCCAGTCGAGCTACGTCCCAATGCGCTCTCCGGAAAAGATACGAGCAGGGAGATCCAGAAGTCAGTCTGCTAGGCCAGCCTTCGGGGAAGTTCGATTATTACATCCTCTACTCAAAGCCTCCATCTGTTTCGATCAAAGAAATCAAGCCCACCGGCTGGGGATCGAAAGACGAGCCAGTAGAGCCTCCGGAAGAACAAGTGCCTTCAAGGGAACCAGTTGCTGCTACCGATCATCATCTTAGCGGAGGGGAATCTACCGATGAAGAGGCATGGGTCATGCTATCACGGCGGCGAAGGCAACGACAAGAAAGGCAACAGAAGCAAGACCGTGTGATGAGGAGATTTCCAGAACGCCGGACCTACAAAAAGAAAAGCAAGACTCCAGGAAGGAAGGCATTCAAAGTGCCACCAGCAAGCCGAGACGATCTCCTCCAGCAAAACCTTCCAGAACTCGCAACACTATAAGAATTCTTCCCGGATCACTTCCTCCCAGTCGATCAGCACATCAGGGTGTCTTGTTGCATGGTCGAAGTTCATGAGGCATCGGAAGGAAAAGACGAAAGAGAAACTTCTGAAGAAGGCGACTCCACCGACGAGGGAGATGATTCCAACCAAGGGGGCACTGCCTCTCATGACGAGGCAATCCTGCACTTGCCTCTCGTAGAAGCTTTGCATCTCTCGAAGAAGGCTCGCCTGGCAATGGCTGCAGCCTTGGCCGATCCAGACAGCTACAAGAGGAAAAGAAAAGATGACCAGAAGAGCAAAGTTGTGGCCTCGTGCGATGCAACGATAACCTTTTCCGACGAGGACTTGCAACTCGGAACGTGACTGCACAACCGGCCTGTCTACGTTTCGGGATACATCAAGGAGAAGCCAGTAAATCGAATCATGTTAGACTGTGGCTCTGCCGTCAATATCATGCCTATCCAAACAATGCGGCAACTCGGCATCACCAACGACCAACTCTCGCCAAGTCAGTTGGCCATTCAAGGGTTCAACCAGGGCGGACAGTCCACCATCGGAATCATCCGTTTGAAGCTTTCCATCGGCCCGCTAGATACAACGATCCTCTTCCACATCATCGATTGCTAGATGTCATATCGCCTCCTGTTAGGAAGGCCATGGCTGCACGAGAATGGCATCGTAGTATCCACCTGGCACTAGTGCCTCAAGTACTACGAAGAAGGCATGGAGAGGTGCATAGTTGCGGACGACAAGCCATTCAACGAGGCAGAGGCACACTTGGCCGACGCTAAGTTCTACCAAGCAAAGGACCTAGTCGCGGAAGTTCTTCTAGCTAAGGCCCCTCGAGCCAAGAAGATTGAAAAAGTGAAACAGGATAAGACTCCTCTTCTCGCAAATCTGACGCCACCTTCCGATGAAGCAAGACTCAAGGTCCAAGGAACGCCAAAACCTAGGCAAAGGATGCGCATCAGTTCCGAGTCAAGAGCAATGCAACATACACCGTTGCCCGTCCAAGCGACACCAATCCTGCGTCTCGCGCCTCAATGGTTTCGTAAATCTGAACGATCACCTTCTACTCCGGCAAGGAATCTGGCCCCGTCGTTATCACAGGCCAATGTCATCACTCTGCAAGAAATGACGTTGCCACGACCTAGCCTGACGCAAGCTCCGAACCCGAGCAGACCTGTCGAATCCATCGATCCCAACCAGCTTGGATTCAAGCCGAAAGGAAGTTGGGGGCAAAATGCTGCTAAGTTGCTGTTCAAAGCCGGCTATGACAGAGAAAGCGCCATGGGCACACTTCCCCCAGCAGCAACTCCACATAGGATGATGAGAACTCAAGCTCGGTTGTTTCAAAACGGTGAACAAATTCTCCCGAACCGCCGAGGCATCGGCTCCAGTCAAGCTCCGTTGGTCATTAGAACTGCAGCGAAGAAGACCTTCACCTCCAACTACACTGGGGCGAAGATGGTAGACGAACTAGCTGAAGGATCGATAATCTCCGATGCACGCTCTGCTTACGCAAGCCGTCCCGACAGCAGAAGAAGACGACGACGAGCTCGATGCCAAGCCTTACTCCAGAAGCAAATCAGAGGTGGTAAAAACCGATCGAATCGAAAACGCACGTCTGTGTTCGAAAGACTCGGGCCAGATAAGCAATCAAAGAAGAAGTGAGTGTTCGATCGTCTGGGAATGCCAATCGAGGACTTCGTTTCAACACCCACCCACCCACCCATGGCTGTCGTCAATTATATCTCCATTACGGATCCCGACAATGGTGATACTTCTCCTTCGGACGACGAGTTGCCAGATGCCCCGCCAGTCCTCGAAGAAGGGGGGCAGTCCACCGTTGATGACTTGAAGGAAATCAACTTGGGCACAGAGACGGAGCCTCGGCCCACATTCGTCAGCACACTCTTGACTCCTGAGGAAGAAGTCGCATACATCAAACTGTTTAAAGAATATAGAGACGTCTTCGCATGGTCCTACAAGGAGATGTCGGGCCTCAATCCCCAAATCACAGTGCACCAGCTCAGCGTAAAACACGGAGCTAGCGCTATCAAGCAAGGACAAAGACGCTACCGGCCGGAACTGGTACCCCAAATAGAAGGCGAAGTCAACAAGTTGATCGATGCCGGCTTCATCCGAGAAGTCAAATACCCGACATGGATCTCTAGCGTCGTCCCATTCAAAAAGAAGAATGGCCAAATCCAGGTGTGCGTGGACTTCAGAGATTTGAACAACGCATGTGTTAGGTTTGATGTGGTCTACAGCTCATAAAACCCTAGGTTTGGCTGTATATGGTTGATAGTTTATTTAGGATTGTATAAAGGTACGTATTATTATACGTGTTCTATTTAAAGAACTTAAGGAGCCATGGCTATATAGTAGTCCATCTGAGTGGGAGACTCAATGGATCGGTCCTATGAGCCTAAATCGTTCACAGCTCTGATTTGGGTTGGTCGCCCTATCAGGATAAGCTGTTGGAATGACAGAGCATGAGAATCTTCATAATGGTCATTACCAGGCACAATGTCTGTGGCCGAACAGAACCAACACGGTGCACAGATCGGTGAGCAGACACCGGTGCACATAGCCGTGTTTCTGCTTAGGGTAATCGGTCCTAAACCCTGAGGAACCGTGACCGGTGGACTAACCAGTTGCGTGTAACTTTGGTTCACTAACGTGTGAGGGATCTAACCACGACCCAATACCACGGTGCGCTGGGTTACCGGGCTGACGTTGCATCGGCACGCCACTCTTGCAGGCCATCCACATCCTTATCGGTAGGTGTGTTCCTTGGTATGACATACACCGCACTAAACCCAGGCCTGGTGGTCAGCAGTTGAGTTGTTGACCGGATCCGATTGCTTGGCCAAAGCGATCGGAGGTGCGATGTGATAGTCAACCTGGAAGGAACCTAGTCATATGGTCACTCGAGTCTGACGGTGCTCTCCACCGCTCGAGTTGACTCATGGCACCAAGTTGAGGGACATTGTATTACCAATACTAAGCGGAGAACAGGGGTATGCGAGAGAGCTTAATAAGTCTGGAAGAATTGGAGTGCAGCCTGCGTCGCACTCTGGGTGGCCACGCAGGTTAACCGGGATCCAGAGGATTGACAGGGACACTCGGGTAGTGTGTCGATCGGGTTCGGTTGGAAGCCATGAATCCTAGTCCCTGAAGGTTCCACCCTATCCATGATCATTACGGATCAATACTTTTTTCCTTGTCTCACGGCATATTATGAGTTGAAGAAATAATGCCTAATCGTCCTGTGTTCCGTGAGTGCATCGCACTGGAGCATGGTGGTAGCACAGGACTAAGTGTGTTCACTAGGGGGCAACCCCAGAGTAGTGTAGAGACATACGATGTTGCCATTATACCATGAGGAGTCCATTCCGTGTGTACGTGTTGCACTAGAACGCAGAATGCGAGTTTAGTAATTTGTACTATGGGGCACCCCACCTTTTACTAAGGGCACCCTAGTAAATAGTAAAAATACTATTCATCATCCCATGGTGTATTGACTTGTTGCTGATGCCGATGAGGTGCTCTAAGTGTTAGGGTGCATTATCGTGCACGTAGATGGGCCATACATTGTCCCGCATGAGGTGAACGACCACTAGATGCATGGGGGCATTTTGGTCATTTCAAAATGTCCCGCATGCCCTAGTGGCCGCCATCCTCACTAGGGCTAGCATGCATGGCCATCAAACTTATAATTAAGGGATTAATTCAGATTTGAATGATTTTGAATCATCTCCTTAATTGCAACAATTCTAATATGGCAACTAGTAATAAAAAGGGGCATTGAATTTGAGAGTAATGAGGGAGAGAGAGAGGAACGGTTTCAAATGACAAGAGAGAGTGAGGGGCACGAATTTCATATCTGAAATGGTGCATCCTTCTCATATTTCCAATGAAGAACCAAAGCCCCTACGCTTATGGTTCGGATTTTTGTAATCTCTTTCTCTCGGGTTCATCTCTTCTCTCTCCCTCATCTTCTTCTCCAAGTGTGTGTGTGAGATTGATGGAGATCGCTTGCACTCTGAGGCACTCAGAGATTAGAGTGCAAGGATCCGGGATGATATGTGAGATCGGGTGAATCCGAAGAGATTCATTTCTCTCTTGCATGAGGATCCGGCTCGAGATTACTGCCCAGATTTTACGGGAAGATCTGCACTGTTTTGATCACTGCAGGAGCTATAGAAATCCAAATGACTTCAAACTGGTTGCAAACTCTTGGCGTTGAAGTCTTCTTTCCGGCAAATCAAGTTTCGCTCCATTCCGATGTCGGGATAGAAAGTTACGGCCTTTGCACTGAAAGGTGTTCGTGCAGATCCGAATTTGTCTTCATCAATATTGAAGCAATTCTTCGCGGTGTTAAATCCCGCACGAAGGTATAACCTACTAACCCCTAGATCTATCATAATGCATACATATGAGATATGTCAATCATTTCGATAGATGACTATAGGGGTTCGATTCGTATTTGTTTTATCATTTACGCATATGATTAATATGAATGAAAATTTTAAAATGTACCGCACACCGAAACGATCCTCGGGATCAACTCCACCTTCCGCTGCGCCTCCGATATCATTCCAACAAATGGTATCAGAGCCATTTTGGTGTGCGATTCATGAGAAAATTTTTCATAGAATGAATCGTATGTGCATTTGATTAACGAATGCGTCACCGGGGTTTGCGTAGATCATATATTCATATATGTCGCATGTTATGCATAGTGTGTTTTGCAGGGCACCGCTATAGTGTGATTGTTTGCTTTCGGGGGTCGGATCCTGAAATATAATTGAATGGTATTTTGATTGTTTTTGTGATGGATGAATGTAAGGCCTAATGGGACAAGCGCGTGGAGGTTGACCACGGCTTGGTTTTTCCCGGCCCTTATTTCTATTCTTGTCTTTATTCTTCTACCTAGGAAAATGTGTACGAACGAGCAATTGCTCGGAGCGTACTAGTATTTTTAGTTACTGGTTGAAGTCTTGGAGGACAAGGATAGATCAGAGATTCATCACTGGAGGACCGAGCGCGGTGGCCCAAAGTAAGGAATATCTGGAAGATGTCATTGAAGAAATATCAGAGCATTGCTAGTCAGGTTCAGGGGTCGGACCCTGAACTTGATATCAATGGATGTTTGGTTTTTTCTTTGGTTGGATATTTCTTTAAACCCCGGTGAAAGAATATAATCTGATGCAGTATGTGTTAGATTGTGGGATGCCCTTTCCCCACTATTTGTGGGATGCCTTTTCCCCACTTGGTCCATGCGACCATTAGGTTAGATCTTCATTTATTGACACCCGTAGTCTAATTGGTGTTTGATGGTAGTTGGATCCCATAACACTCGGTTATGCCACCGTTAGGTAGAGGTCCGACGGAGGTTGTCGGATGTCCCTAATTGGTTTGACATCGAAACCAATAGTGATGTGGTGATCATCTACGACATCAGACATCAAGTTACATATGAGGAGTCATACTAATGGGAGACCTTTCCTAGTATGTCTAGACCATAGGCTAGGCTCTAGAGCACAAAGGGTAATGATCATTTTATTTAGTATCGAAAGCTTGGAGAGTACGTAATGTGATTCTCGGGAGAAAGGTGACAACTGAGTATCCACGGGATAGGGACTATGGTCCTTTCCAAGTCTATCTATACTTTATAAGAGGTCTTAACTCTAGTGGGAGCGCGGTATGACCAGGGTCTAGGTCTAGGTTGTCGCAACCTAGGAACTAAAATACTTGCATTAAAATAACCCTCACTATAATTAAGGGATGTGAAAGAGGACTCAGTGTGAGTGCCCCTGGCCTCCACGGCCAATTGCTGAATTTCTGGGTGATAGGGTATGACTCAACATCCCCCTCGGGTGAGAGTTATGTTCTGTCATGTCGGAGGCTTAGCAGTCTCCTTCGGGATATGGTGGTCACGATGCCAGGAGAGAAGGGCTTTTCCCGCCCTCGCGGGGGCCGCATGAACTCCCGTATCGTGATTGCCTAGGCTGGTGGGTAAGCATCCGAAGCACCCGTGAGGCTACCCGTTGCGTCGCATGGAGATCACGGGGGGCTGGCCAAAAGGTACCATGGTCCATCATAGTCCGGTTGTGGCAGATTTGGATTGGGTCGGAAAGATTCGATGTGAGCGGAGGACGATACACACTGCCCCCTCGGGCGGGTGTATCCGAATCTGAGATCTCGCATACATGGTAAATTACTCCATGGAAATGTCTTCGCTTTGAGGGTAGCGTTGGCATATGGATGTAATTAGCTTGTTTTAATAATATCCTTAAAATAAGTTATAATACAATCTATATTCAACCATAGATTCCCTGTTCGCTATCCCATTAGAGAACTAGATAACGGGTACCGACTTCGTAGACCGATAATGCCATCATGATCTTATATTTAGGGTTAGTAAACTACAATGGCTATAAATCTTAATGTCCCTAAACCAGACCTATCGGGTCTAGATGCCACTGTAGTACAGGATAGGGCATATAACGACTAACGAGAGTCTGTAGAGATGTGCAAGTGCTATATCATAGCATACTTGCAGACAACTCTTCAGAAGTAAGTCAGACATATGTCGGGTCCTCTGATGTAATGTTCTGTTACAGCATCAGATGTCTGAGGGGCACAGTCAAATGACTCGCTATCTCACCATCAAGAAACTCGTCAGCACTAAGATGTTTGATGGAATACTGGTTTGTAAACACATTCTTGGGTTCCAGAGCAAACTGGTTTTCTTTGAAATAGTGCTAGATGTCGAGGTGATAGAGAACATCTGTCTTGCATCCTTATATGGAACCTTTGAAGGCTTTGTCAGAGACTTCAGCCTTACAAGCTGGAGATGACAAATACGAAACTTCTGGGAGCTATCCAGGTCACTAAGGATAGGATCAAGATTAAAGGTAATTCCTTTAGTGCGTAACTTAGGCTTTCTATGAAGTGCCTAAAAGTAAGAACTGATCAGAAACTAAAAACAATGACTGTATAGAATCAGGAGCGGACTCTTAAGTCTGGTGAAGCCTAGTGCGAAAGTGCTTCCGATATGGCAACAGAAGGGGCATTGGAAGATTGAACATATGGTCTCAGGGTGCTAGGACAGGTAAACATCAACTCTTGGTAGAGTCGAATTGCCATCTAGTAGCAGTGCTTCTGCTTCTTGAAATATGGACTTCGTGTCTATAGAGATTCAAGGAAAGTAGAAGGCTATTTATTGGTAAGGTGGTCCTAACATAGATACTGATACCATAACAACTGCAGAAGCTATTAATATGTTATCTTAGATTTTTTGATAGAAGGATTTTGATCCTTAGAGATTTAGTTATGTTTCCTCCAAACTAAATAAAGGTTTTCAGTTCTAATCGATGGCTTTAGTGCATCTCTTAAACTGAATAGGTACCTTCATTGCTAAAGTAATAGTTCATAATAATCTCTTTGTATTAAAATCTAGTTCGAAAATAGATTACATGATAGCTGTAGTATCTAATTCATATTCATCTTATTCCTTAGGATAACTTAATCCAATTATGGCTCCTATGACTTAGATATATTGTCTCAGACATAATTCAAAGGTTAGTGAAGGCTGAGTTTCTAGATACAGACCCCTTGGAGACCCTTCCGACCTGCGAGTCTTGTTTGGAAGGCAAAATAACTAAAAAGGGTCACTGAGGTATTGGATTTTGCCCATTCTGACGTATGTGGTTCCAAGAGCATCCAGATGAATGATATCCATTGGATGAGTTCCATAGGTACCTGATGGGGCATGGGATGATATCCCAGTTAATTGCTCCAGGGACACCATGCCAGAATGGAATATCCAAGAGAAGGAATCAGACCCTGTTGGACATGGTCTAAAGAATGATGAGTTTTGCCAAGTTTACTACCCACCTTCTATGGGTTACACCTTGAGACACAGTAGAGTATATCTTGAATAGTATCTCATCTAATCAGTGCCTCATACCCCTGAAAAGCTGTGGTCTGAGTGAAAGCCTATACTACGGCATTTTAGTATATGGGGATGTCCTGCATATGTGCAGAAGGACAAGAGGGATAAGATGGAGACTAAGTTCAAGGTGTATCTGTTTATAGGTTATCCTAGAAAAATATAAGGTGGACTATCCATGATCCTGAGGAATAGAAGGTGATCGTTTCTACGAGCGGGATTCTATTATAGACCATATGTTCACTAGTAAGGTAATTCTGGGTGAATTACTGGATACTAGTGGAGAGCGCATGATCGGAAACATAGTGGTAATAGATGATGCAGACACTAGTATACCAGAAACTGTAGAAATAATTTGCTTTGTACCACAACCATCTTGTCGCAGTGGGATCACCATTAGAGCTCTTGAAAGATTTTGTGGACAAACTTTGTGAATTAGTCCATAAATTCAAGAGGATGGCCCCTTGAGCTACGACGAAGTAGTGAAATTTTTTGACAGAACTGTCTAACAGAAAGTCAAGGAGACAAAGCTTGCATCAGTGTTCAGTGATACTCTTTTGTACCAGGGTTCATCATAGCTTTATTAAAGCATATTTGGATTGGGTTAAAGTTAAAGACCCGTGTAAGCGGATCACTGTGCGCACCCTCCCTCGAGTGGGCGTATACTGAATCTAAGGCTTGCGCACCTAGCAACTTAGCCCATTGGGTAGAAGTTGGCAGAAGAGAGGATATATGATGCAGTTTCCAGGCTTAGGAGTTAGCAGGTCAGGAATACCTGGCCTACAGAATTGCAAAAGGTTCATTTATGGACTAAAGCAAGTATCCAGGAGAAACAATATCTATCTTGATCAAGTATGATCTATTCATACAGATTTGATCAAAATAAGTCAAGTGTGTACAAGAAGAGCGATGGAACTATAGGGGTGTACCTAGTACTTTACATAGACAATGTTCTACTGATTGAAAATGAAATAGGAACGTTGCCTAAGTTAAATGTCTGTTTATTATCTTAATTCGACTAAAAGACCTTCGTGAGGCGAGTTATGTTCTGGAGATCATGGTAACTCGAGATCATCAGAACAAGATTCTCACGCTATCACAGGCTATGCATAGAGATATGGTTCTAGCCAGAATCAATATACAAGACTCCAAAAGGGGTTTCTTGCTAAAGCTTGAAACTGTCGAATGATATAAATCATTTGACACCTAAGGAGATGTCAGAAATACAGAAGGTGCCCTATGCTTATGCAAAGGGTAGTCGTATCCCATGAATGTATAAGATGCTAGTTATCTGTTGCGCAGCAGGAATGGAGGGTCGGTTTTAGTCGAATCCAGGTCCAGTTAGCTGGACTGATGTGAAGAGTATACTCGATATCCTTGTCAAACAAGGACTACGAGTTAGTTTACACTTCACAAGACTTGACGCCGATTGGATGCACAAGATCTGATTTAGCATCAGATGTGTAATATAAAGAATCGACTTCAGGTATAGTTTTTCACCTTGGGATGAGAAGCGGTTAGTTAGCAGAGTGTGAAGCTATAATGCATCACGGGCTCTACTACAGAAGCCTAAGCACATTGTAGCGTGCGTGACAGGAAAATAGGTGGTATGGCTCGGTAAGTTTATAGTAAACTTGGAAAGCATACCAGAGGCTCAGTTTTTTGTTGTAATAACAAAAGAGCGGTAGCAAGAGCCTAGGCACCACCATAAAGGGGACATATATCAAATACAAATTCTACTTGATCTGGTAGTTTTAGGAGGAAAGGCAAGTGGCGGTAATCGAGTTAGCATCTACAGATAATGTTGCAGATTCCTTTAGGGAATTCCTGCAAAGGCTTTTGGGCAGCATGTAGAAGCTATAGAGCTCATGACCGTTTTTCCTCGCTAGATCAAGTGGGAGATTGTTAGGTTTGATGTGGTCTACAGCTCGTAAAACCCTAGGTTTGGCTGTATATGGTTGATAGTTTATTTAGGATTGTATAAAGGTACGTATTATTATACGTGTTCTATTTAAAGAACTTAAGGAGCCATGGCTATATAGTAGTCCATCTGAGTGGGAGACTCAGTGGATCGGTCCTATGAGCCTAAATCGTTCACAGCTCTGATTTGGGTTGGTCGCCCTATCAGGATAAGCTGTTGGAATGACAGAGCATGAGAATCTCCATAATGGTCATTACCAGGCACAATGTCTGTGGCCGAACAGAACCAACACGGTGTACAGATCGGTGAGCAGACACCGGTGCACATAGCCGTGTTTCTGCTTAGGGTAATCGGTCCTAAACCCTGAGGAACCGTGACCGGTGGACTAACCAGTTGCGTGTAACTTTGGTTCACTAACGTGTGAGGGATCTAACCACGACCCAATACCACAGTACACTGGGTTACCGGGCTGACGTTGCATCGGCACGCCACTCTTGCAGGCCATCCACATCCTTATCGGTAGGTGCGTTCCTTGGTATGACATACACCGCACTAAACCCAGGTCTGGTGGTCAGCAGTTGAGCTGTTGACCGGATCCGGTTGCTTGGCCAAAGCGATCGGAGGTGCGATGTGATAGTCAACCTGGAAGGAACCTAGTCATATGGTCACTCGAGTCTGACGGTGCTCTCCACCGCTCGAGTTGACTCATGGCACCAAGTGGAGGGACATTGTATTACCAATACTAAGCGGAGAATAGGGGTATGCGAGAGAGCTTAATAAGTCTGGGAGAATTGGAGTGCAGCCTGCGTCGCACTCTGGGTGGCCACGCAGGTTAACCGGGATCCAGAGGATTGACAGGGATACTCGGGTAGTGTGTCGATCGGGTTCGGTTGGAAGCCATGAATCCTAGTCCCTGAAGGTTCCACCCTATCCACGATCATTACGGATCAATACTTTTTTCCTTGTCTCACAGCATATTATGAGTTGAAGAAATAATGCCTAATCGTCCTGTGTTCCGTGAGTGCATCGCACTGGAGCATGGTGGTAGCACAGGACTAAGTGTGTTCACTAGGGGGCAACCCCAGAGTAGTGTAGAGACATACAATGTTGCCATTATACCATGAGGAGTCCATTCCGTGTGTGCGTGTTACACTAGAACGCAGAATGCGAGTTTAGTAATTTGTACTATGGGGCACCCCACCTTTTACTAAGGGCACCCTAGTAAATAGTAAAAATACTATTCATCATCCCATGGTGTATTGATTTGTTGCTGATGCCGATGAGGTGCCCTAAGTGTTAGGGTGCATTATCGTGCACGTAGATGGGCCATACATTGTCCCGCATGAGGTGAACGACCACTAGATGCATGGGGGCATTTTGGTCATTTCAAAATGTCCCGCATGCCCTAGTGGCCGCCATCCTCACTAGGGCTAGCATGCATGGCCATCAAACTTATAATTAAGGGATTAATTCAGATTTGAATGATTTTGAATCATCTCCTTAATTGCAACAATTCTAATATGGCAACTAGTAATAAAAAGGGGCATTGAATTTGAGAGTAATGAGGGAGAGAGAGAGGAACGGTTTCAAATGACAAGAGAGAGTGAGGGGCACGAATTTCAGATCTGAAATGGTGCATCCTTCTCATATTTCCGATGAAGAACCAAAGCCCCTTCGCTTATGGTTCGGATTTTTGTAATCTCTCTCTCTCGGGTTCATCTCTTCTCTCTCCCTCATCTTCTTCTCCAAGTGTGTGTGTGAGATTGATGGAGATCGCTTGTACTCTGAGACACTCAGAGATTAGAGTGCAAGGATCCGGGATGATATGTGAGATCGGGTGAATCCGAAGAGATTCATTTCTCTCTTGCATGAGGATCCGGCTCGAGATTGCTGCCCAGATTTTACGGGCAGATCTGCACTGTTTTGATCACTGCAGGAGCTATATAAGTCCAAATGACTTCAAACCGGTTGCAAACTCTTGGCGTTGAAGTCTTCTTTCCGGCAAATCAAGTTTCGCTCCATTCCAATGTCGGGATAGAAAGTTACGGCCTTTGCACTGAAAGGTGTTCGTGCAGATCCGAATTTGTCTTCATCAATATTGAAGCAATTCTTCGCGGTGTTAAATCCCGCACGAAGGTATAACCTACTAACCCCTAGATCTATCATAATGCATACATATGAGATATGTCAATCATTTCGATAGATGACTATAGGGGTTCGATTCGTATTTGTTTTATCATTTACGCATATGATTAATATGAATGAAAATTTTAAAATGTACCGCACACCGAAACGATCCTCGGGATCAACTCCACCTTCCGCTGCGCCTTCGATATCATTCCAACAGCATGTCCAAAGGATGACTTCCCTTTGCCAATCACGGAGCAAATGGTGGACGCCACGACAGGCCACGAGGTACTAACATTCATGGACGGATCCTCAGGCTACAAGATTCGGATGGCACCCAAGGACGAAGAGCTCACAGTATTCCGCACAACGAAAGAAAATCTACCGCTACAAAGTTATGCCATTCGGCTTGAAGAACGCAGGAGCCACCTACCAGCGAGCTATGCAGAAAATCTTCAATGACATTCTTCATCAAAACGTGGAGTGTTATGTCGACGACCTCGTGGTGAAATCCAAGAAGAAGTCGGCACATCTACAAGATCTCGAGCTAATCTTCAAACGACTTCGAAGGTACCAACTCCGCATGAATCCACTCAAGTGCGCGTTCGGGGTCTCCTCAGGCAAGTTCCTCTGCTTCGTCGTCCGACATCGTGGCATTGAGATAGATCAATCCAAAATTGATGCTATTATCAATATGCCCACACCAAAGACAGTGCGAGACCTCAGAGGCCTCCAAGGGCACTTGGCGTATATCCGAAGATTCATCGCCAACCTGGCCGGAAAGTGCCACCCTTTTAGTCGCCTCATGAAGAAAGGAGCGTCGTTCAAATAGGATGAAGCTTGCCAAGAGGCACTCCAAAACATCAAAGCATATCTACTGAAGCCACCAATTCTATCAGCACCAGTTCAAAGAAGGCCGCTCATCCTCTACATTGCTGCCCAGGAGCAATCCTTGGGGGCACTCCTGGCTCAGAACAATGAACTTGGCAGGGAGACGGCTTGCTACTACTTGAGTCGCACTCTCGTCGGTGCAGAGCTGAATTACTCCCCAATCGAGAAGGTCTGCTTAGCGCTCATCTTCGCCACGAAAAAGCTGCGACACTATATGCTGGCTCACACCATCAGACTCGTCTCGAAGGCTGACCCCCTCAAGTACATCATGTCAAGACCAGTGCTCTCCGGACGTCTGGCCAAGTGGGCGCTGCTTCTACTTGAATTTGATATCACCTTCGTACCATAGAAAGCGGTTAAAGGGCAAGCCCTTGCGAATTTCCTCACAGAATATCCTCTCCCGGCGGAATGGGAGTTATCAGAAGATCTCCCAGACGAAGAAGTCTTCTCCATCGACATCGCCCCTTCCTGGAAAATATTCTTCGACGATGCAGCAAGGCAAGACATAGCGAGAGCCGGAGTCATCTTCGTCACTCCGGACAATGAAATACTCCCCTTCTCATTCCTACTGTCGGAATCATGTTCCAACAATGTGGCAGAATATCAAGCCCTGCTCATCGATCTCGAGCTGGCTGACGAAATGAAGCTTCAAGGACTAGAGATTTTTGGTGACTCTCAACTCGTTATCCAGTAAGTCTTGGGGGCATACGAAGTCGACAAAGAAGACCTGGTGCCGTTGCATGCGCGAGCTGTGGAGCTCCTCGGCAAACTCAAGGCTGCTTCCATTCAGCACATCTCCAGGAACCTCAACCAGCAAGCTGACACACTCACAAATCTGGCGGCTACACTCCCGTTTCCAGAAGAACGTCAGCTCGTCGTCCCCATCTGCGGAAGATTCATGATCACCGAAGAAGAAGGTCCGCTCAAAATTCCAGTTCAAATCAATGTGGTGCACGTCCTCGAGATTAAAGAACAAGACCGGAGGCAGCCGTTTGTGGATTATCTCGTTCATGGTAAACTCCCCGAAGATCCGAAGCGCAAAGGTGACATCCGTCGAAGGTCTCTAAGGTTCTACCACTTCAACGGCGAGCTGTACCATCGAAGCTACGATGGCACACTCCTTAGGTGCCTCGCGAAAGAAGAAGCAGAAGCCGCACTGGAAGAAGTACACGCTGGAATCTGCGGATCGCACCAATCCGGTCCGAAACTTCACTTCCGTGTCAGGAGGGTGGGATATTACTGGCCTACCATGATCAAGGATAGCTTGGAGTACGCGAGAAGATGTCACGCTTGCCAGATGCACGGAGACTACATCCGTCAACCTCCAGAGCCTTTGCACCCAATAATCGCATCTTGGCCCTTCGACGGATGGGGACTCGATATCGTCGGCCCCTTGCCCAAGTCATCCAAGCAACATCTTTACATTTTGGCGGCAACGGACTATTTCTCCAAATGGGCTGAAGCAACACCCCTGCGGAAAGTTACAAAGCACTCCGTCATCAGCTTTATCCAGAATGACATCATCTTCCGCTATGGAGTCCCCCGCTACATCGTAACAGATAACGGGAAGCAGTTCAAGAATGGTGTCGTCAGCCAGTTCTGCGCATTGTACAACATTAAACAGAATTATTCGACGATGTACAATGCTTCGGCCAACGGTCTGGCAGAAGCCTTCAATAAGACTTTGTGCAAGCTGCTGGAGAAAACCATCTCAAAAACAAAGAAAGATTGGCACGAACGCATGGGCGAAGCACTATGGGCTTACCGGACGTCCTTCCGCACGCCGACGCAAGCAACACCATACTCCCTCGTCTATGGTGTAGAAGCTGTTCTTTCACTCGAGCTCCAGATCCCATCGCTCAGGATAACAATCCAAGAAGGCCTCACCAGCGATGACAACGCCCAGCTCCGCCTAGCAGAATTGGAAGCATTGGATGAAAGACGCCTCGAAGCTCAACAATGTCTGGAATGTTATCAGGCCCGACTTTCTCACGCCTTCAACAAGAAGATCCATCCACGATCATTCCAGATAGGGGAACTGGTGCTGGCAGTCAAGCGCCCCATCATCCTATCGCATCTAGGAGGAAAAAAATTTGATGCCAAATGGGATGGCCCGCACTCCGTCAAGAAAGTCTACTTCAACGGCGCCTATCTCCTCACCACACTAGAAGGGCTGACACTCGGCCCTATCAACGGCAAGTACCTCAAAAGGTACTATGCCTAAAACAAGGCCACACCCCTTGCGCAAAAAAAAAAAAAAAGAACTACGTGCGACTTGATCCCCCTTAGGGGGGTACGTAGGCAGCCTGAGAAGTTACTTCAGGTTCAGTCCGACCAAAAGAAAAAGACAACTAGGGTCCATGCATAAATACGACAGAATAAGGCAATATTATTAGATAGTGAAGAAAAGGCGTTACATGGCATAAGTTCCAAAAAGAAAGCTACAATGTAAAACAACCAAACAAGGGGCAGCTAAAAGAAGGTATCCAGAGCTCGAAGACAGCGCAGTAACTCCTCTCTAGTAGCCTCCACTCGCTGAAATTCCACAGGACGAGTGGCCAGAAGCTCACGATGGGTCGCCAAGTCTGACTGCTGCTTCAGGTAACTCGCCTTCAAAGCACTCTCCGCAGCCTCAGCTCGCTCCAGACGAGACTCTGCCTTCCGAAGCGAGGCGCGCACCGATTCTATCTTTCTTTGAGCCTTCGACAGGCTGGAAGGGGCCTCCGCAAGTTGGTGCTCTGACTGACACAAACTCGCCTCAGCGACCTCCAACTCAGAAGGGGAGCTCCCTTCTAGTAAAGCTCGCCGAGAGCGATAAGCCTCGCTATCGGTCACAAGCAGGTTCATCTGAGCAACGAAAGAAGAACTGTCGACTTTGAACTCCTCCAGGCTCGCGTAGAACTCCACACCGTCCGTCGACCACCAGTCCTGGAGGGCGCCAAAGCCAGCATCTTGGAAAGGCTCCAATGTTAACTTGATATACTGCCGGCAGCTCGCAAGAAGGAACTCTGAAACTCTGCTTCTCAGCCTTAAGCTCGGCCGAGGTGCCTCGGAGTAGGTGGGCAAGACCTTCCCTCCCGCTGCAGCCGCAACAGGAATCGCCTGTGCCGACGAGGGTGGCAGAACTGGAGAAACCGCCGCTACCGCTGCAACAACCATCTCCTCCAACGGGCACGAGGGTATAGCAACCGGGGAATGCCGTTTGTCGATGCTCGAAACTTCAGCTTCCTTATGGAAAGACAAAGCGTCAACGTCAATGTCATCCAAGTCGATATCGCCACTAGGGAAGTTCTCCCCGCAAAGCCCGAAGAGATCCAGGTCATCCGGAGGGATATCTAGCCCACATGCCCCAGGCACTTCCTGCGCGGCCCCAGTAGACGAATGCCCGAGAGATGCCTTCGGAGGGTCAGCCCCACGCTCTACCACTATAACAGAATCTGTCCAGAAGGAATACATTGCTCAGCATGATGGAATCTCTCAAGCATAAAAAGGAAGTAAAATAAAGAACTCCATACCTGCGAGATCGGACGAAGCAGCCCTAGACGGAGGGATCACCTCATCTTTTAGAAGTCCAGGCTCCTCGGTATCCTCCACCGGACAAGGGACCCTTGGAACCATCCCGCGAGGAATGCAAACCTTTCTTCTTTTGGGCGGGACACCCTCAACAGCGGCCTTCGAAAAAAGGGATCACCCGGGGGCATTAGTAAGCTCGGCTTCTAACTCGGGAGCCAAAGAAGGGACACGGTGAGCACTGGAAAGACGGCTACAACTCCTATGCACCCTCTGAAGCCCCAGTCGGAGGCGACGATCCTCCACTCCCGCAGAAGAGTCAAAGCAGAAATTTCTAAACTCGCTGCTCACCAAAACGTCAATCGGGAGACTCGCAAGAAAAGGGGAAACTCGCCCTTCAATCCACTTGCAGTACTCCGGAGTAGCGGCGTCCCAAAACCCGAACTTGGTCCCAGGGAAGAAGCTGCTGCCAGTCAATCGAGCGTAGAGAGAAGCCCAGAGACGGTAACCCTCCTGTGGACTAATACGCCCCTGCAACTGCTGAGGCATACCGGGAACCTCCTGTCAAAATCCTTGCTGGCGAGCGAAGCGATGAGGGGAGTACTGCTCCACCTCCACCACATCCCCCTTACGCCAAACCAAGTAGCCAGGGCGGTAACTGACCATGTTCCATTATAGGTTGTCCAGGAGCTCCTCTTTGTCGTAGACAGTCGACCTCTCTAGAGGCAGCACCGAATGCTCTGACAGAAATTCAAAGTCGGCACTTTCCATCTTCCTCAAAAGGGTGCGAGCACACTCCCTCGGATACTCCCAACTGATAAAGGCATTTAAAATCCCTCCTATCCCGGTTAGGAACGGCAGGTCGGCTGGATGCCCGCGTCTGGCGAAGATCCCCTTTGGAAAATGCAAAGCTATTCAGCCATACAAGTAGGGCAGGGGTCCGAACGCAGCGAACCGGCCAAGCTCCTCCTTAGCCTTATCCGAGCTAGACAAGTCCCAGTAAGTCCCGCTGAGACCCCGGTACAAGGCGCATAATATGGCCGGGGCTAGATTGAAAAGCTCCCCCCTCGCCATCCTGGAAGCTGCAAGGAAGGTCCCCGGACGGATAACCTCGCCAGAACAAGGAAGCACGAACTGACAATGGAAGATGACCAGCCCGGCGGCTCGGTAAACCGCTCGCCACTCCTCGCTGTCACGCCTCAAGCCGAGGATTTCCCAGGGACACTGCTTTTCCTCCATCGAGTGCTTTTCTCGAGCCAACGACTCAATGGGCCTCACAAAAGAACGAAGCGGAGGCCTTTTCATTTGAGCGATCTTCCATATCGGATGAGCCGAAGGTGCCGGAGACCTATACTCGCCTCTGAACCAAAAGTCAACCCAAGAAGAAGGCCGCACTCGATCTGACTGATCCCGCGCCGCGATGATAGCGTATGCCTTGAATAAAAGAAGGCAGGAACTCGGAGCGAATCTGCTGTCCAACAGATCCTTCAAAGCTGGCACCTCCTCCTGGTAGTAATTCCGCACTTTGGGGTACCCGGAGATTATGTGAACGTCGCGAAGTGAGATTCCTATTTCCCCCGCTCCAGTAAGGAAAGTGTTGGTGGCCGGACACCAGAGCTCACGAAGTGCGCGATACATCCCCGTAGGACGGCTGTATTCTCGATGAGCCGGCGCCAGAAACTTGGCTAATAAATTCATCTCGGGTTCTGCGCCAAAGACCTCGTAGAGCTCGCCCATCCATTCACGAAAACCACAAAGGTATTGGACGTCTCCCCGAGGCCAAGAATCGGTACCCCATCGGGTCAATCGGGAGCATATCTTCGAGGCAACAATCGGCGTGGGCACGAAATCTTCATCACAATGGTGGAACGGAGAACTCAAACTCGGCCGGAGAAGCTTCATGGAAATCCCTTCGTCAGTATAGATCTTCTCGCTCAATTTCGGCATCCCACAAGTCGCATCCGCAACTCCATCTTCCGTGATGCGCTCGTGGACAAAGACACGGAGCAACGACAGAAGGTCTTCCCGCCTCGAGTTGTGGTAACTGTGCACCCGAGTAAGGGGGAAGCGAAGGCACCTCCTCCCGTCGGAGTGGTCCTTAGCTATCCACCCCGGCGAAGTCAAGCTCTCAAAGACGCGAACCCTGGAGAACCATGAAGGGAAGCAAGTCAAGACAAGTGCGCAAAAAAAAAATCGAGTCAGGAGGATTGCCCGACTCAAGGTCACGTCACCGCTGCACCTGGGCCCTCGCACCGCATCCCCGGGGCCCGTGCACCGCCCGTTCTGGCCAACTACCATTTCACCATGCGGCGTCCGCACACCACCCGTGCCGATCGACTACGCCGATGCCACCCAGCCGGAGCCACAGCCACCTGCCAGCCCGGCCCCCGCCACATGGCTCTGTGTCGCTCGCCAGTGAACCCATGCCGTCGCGCCGCACCACAGCCTGCGCGCCGTGCACGCTCGCTGCTACTGTTCTTCGCACCCAACCGACAGAGAAAGAGTCAAAAAAAAAGGGCAGCAGCAGCAATAGCCGAGCCCGCAGCCCCTTGCCGCACAAAGAACGGGGGGGCCAACAGCCCCCTCCCCCCAATCAACGCCCCGATAGCAAAAAAAAAAAAAAGGAGAGCAGCAACATCAGCCGGGGCCCGCGCCCCTCTCCCCAATCGGGGATCGACACCAAGGAAAACGGGGGGGGGGGGGGCGCAGCCCCCTCCTTCTTCGCCGACGAACGGGGGGGGCGCCCGACTCGCGCACGACGCTGCCCCGCAGCCCCGACTCCTCCTCCGACACGGCCGACCCCGGCGCCCGACTCGCGCACGACGCCGCCCCCTGCCTCCTTTCTCCTCCGATCCGGTCGGGGCCGAACCCGACCCGCACGCCGCTGCCGCCGCCAATCCCACGCCCGGCCCGCACGCTGCCGCCGCACCCGCTCGGTCGGCCCCCGCGCGCAGCCATGCGCCGCCCCTGCTCGCGCGCCCCGCCTGCACGCTGCCACCGCACCCGCGTGGCCGGCCCTCGTGCGCAGCCGCTCGCGCCGCCGCCACACCCGCACAGCCGGCCCCGCGCACAGTCGCCCACGCCGTCGCCTGCCGCTGCTGCTCCCGCGGGCCAGAACCAAAAAAAAAAAACAAAAGAAAAAAAAAAGGAAGAAGAAGAAGAAGGAAGAGGAAGAGAGAGGCGGCGAAGGCGACCCGCACCTCAGCCGCGGTCCTCCATCCTCCCCGCCTCGGTCCTCGCCGCATCGTCGCTTCAAGCCCGCCTTCGCAACGACCTCCACATCGCGCACCATCGTCGCCGACGAAAGAGGCGACACCGGGAAGACGGAGCAAGTCGCGTGCAACCCCAGGCAGCTCTCTTCCGACGGCGGTCTCCAGAAGCCGGCAAAACCTTCGCAAAGAAGCACAATGGCGGATGAAGGGGGTAGGGGTCCTTAAATAGACCCCCAACCCCGCCCACAAAAGGAATCAAGGACAAGTGCTCTACGATTCCTACGTGTCCAAACCCTACACGTTCTCACCGACACACTCGTCCTTGTGGGGGCATTTGTAGACACACGAATTTCGTCTGACCCGGACCTGACTTACGTGTGCCAACGCGGATGCAAACCCAACGCGCGACCCGACTTGCACGCACCAGTGCGGACCCGGACCCGATTCGCGCCCAACAAAAGAGGAGCGGACCCCACACTCAAGGGGGGCCGGCCCCTACTAGGGATCCGAACCCCATGGGGCCAGCCCCTACTAGGACCCGAACCCCCATGGGGCCGACCGGCCTTGCAAGGAAAAAGAAAAGAAATGAAGAAAAGAAAAGGAAAGAAAAGAAAAGGAAAGAAAAAAAAAGGAAAGAAAAGAAAAGGAAAGAAAAGAAAAAGGAAAGAGAAGAAGGAAAAGGAAAGAACTACCGCCATGCGCGGGGGGAGGTCGCGTACGACGTCTGCTTATGTGCGGATCTGCGTCGATCCCTCGATCCGACAGACAAGAAGAAGCGCCGGATCGCCATCGATTTCGTGTGTAAAATCCAGCCTTAATTGCCCCGCCAGAAAAGGAAAGCAAATAAATGTTATTCCCCTCATCAATGGATGAATAAATCTATGGCAATTATGGGGGAGATATTAAAGGGATTTAAAATTAAAACTTCCCATATCTTCCCCCCCTTCTTTTGCCTATAAATAGAGGGGGAGGGGGAAGGCTCAAAGGGTCGAAGATCGCAAGACGAAGTGCGGGAGCTCTGCAGAAGAGGAGACGCTTCTTCATCAACCCAAGGCTTCACGAGACACGAGCAAGCCTGTCCCTTCGGGATTGGCTTAGTCCATTGAAAGCCCTCATCGACGTGAAGACCCTTGCACACGAAGATCAAGACTTCGACTCCATGCACGAAGAAGAAGGCTCAGAGAAGAAGACCCTTCGACTCCGAAGACGCTAGAAGCAAAGGCCGGAGAAGAAGCTCGGAGCGGCACTACCCCGTCGGCTCCAACAAATCCTCCACTCCGATCAAGCTCCAAAGCCCGGAGAAGAGAAACGAAGCGTCATCACCCCGTCACCTTCGACAAACATCTGCGCCATCCACGAAGAAGAAAGCCTAGAGCAGACCGCCTGAAGCGTCGCCACCCCCGCCGTCTTTATCAACAAAATCTGATGCTACAACCGTCGCACGGAGACCGTCGCTACCCCCGCCGTCTTCATCAACAAAAGCCGACGCCACAACCGTCACACGGCGATCGGTGCTACCTCCACTATCTTCGAAAGCATTCTTCGACTCCGATCACGCCAAGGATGCCTAGAGAAGAAGAGAAGTCCAGCTGACACCCAAACCGTCGAAGCACAGGAGAAGTAGCCCACGTCGTTCGAAGAAGAAGACCGAGTTGACGCTGAAGCTAAAGCCTACGCAAGAAGCCAAAGCAAAGCCCCAGTAAAGCCCACGCCAAAGCAACGCAAGTGCCAAAGCCAACGACTACGCCGGCCACGAGCAAAAGCACCGCACGTTCTAGCCGATACGACGCGAAGTCCGGAAGAACGAAAGCATCGCAAGTCTCTCCCGGCTACATCCAAGCGCAAGCACCGAAGCAAAGCAAAAGCCAGAGCCACGTCGGAGCCAAGCCAAAGCCAAAAGCCGATGCCAAAAGCACGATCGACACCGCGAACCGACGATCAAGGACGCCGAGGTCAAGCAAGGAGCGAGAAAGACACGAAGACCGAGGAACGAAGCTGAAGACCCCCTAGCCGAGGAAGCACGAAGCACGGAAGGGACCAAAGAAACGGCGGACATTCCTTAGCCTCTCAAAAACCCTCACCTTGTAAAAACCCCTGTCCTGGGCAACCCCTTCAGAGCTCTCGCACGAACACCACGTGGAGACCCGGATCAAAGGGATCCTCCAGAAGATCTCTCCCACAATCCCCTGATCAACACTCGCCGCAACCCGGACTCGCCACACCCGAGCCACCCAGGTCCCGGCCACACTTGTAATCTCATTTTGTGCAATAAAGACGACCCGTACCTTTTCTGCGCATACAGTGGGATTCCCATTCACCTGACCAAGCACGATGATCGTGTTGAACAGGAACCAAGATGGTGCACAGTTCAGTGATTCAGACACTGGTGCAGAAACCGTCTTACTACTATAGATAATCCGTCCTTTACCCTGAGGGACTATGCTCACTGGGCCAACCAGTTGTGTGGTGCTTTGATGTGCCAACGTGTGCGGACCTTCCATAGTCCAATACCACGGTACGTTGGGTTACCCGGCTGGCACTTGAGTGACATGTAATCCCTACAGGTTATCCGACATCCAGTGTTGGATGGGTGCGTTTTGATGAGTCAATCCACACAGTTAACCCAGGCCTGGTGGTTGTCAGTTTGACTGACGATGTTCCGGATGCTAGGCATAGCACCGGAAGGTGTGTGGTGTTATAGATGACAAGTCATCAAACCCTAGTCAGATGATCGATCGGGATCTGACGGTGCTCCCCACCGCCCGAGTCATATCATGGCACCAGTAATAGGAGGGATAAGGATTATCGGAGTATAGTAGAGAATAGGGTTACGAGGGAGTAACATAACTTTAGGATCACTAGAGTTCAACTCGCGTCGCACTCTGGGTGGCTACGTGGGTTAATCGGATTAGTGCTGATTAACAGAACTTTCGGTGTGTCACCGGAACAGTTAATCAGGGATCCGGTTGGAGCTAGAGATCCCGAACCCTGAAGGTTCCACCCTATCGTTGTGTATAGGAATTGTTCCCCGATCTAGTTGGATACGTTGGATGCGAAGTAGCGCAATGGAGCGCAAGCCCGGAGCCAAAGAACCTAATTCACATGTGTTACGGGCCGTAGGGGTATTTTGGTAAATACTGAAATATGGCTCAGAACATATTGAATATGGATCTTAGATTGAGCGGAATAATTCCAGGAGCTCACAGGCGCTAACGGAACTCGATTGCGAGTAGCGCACCTCACTCAGTCTCACTTTCAATTTTTCGCTTTTCGTGAAGGGCGTTTTCGTCCAGACTTCACGATAGACACCCGGAAGACCTAAATCCGATCCCCCCTCATCCCTATCCACCTAAGGGCCGGCCCTAGGCTCCTTGGAGCCATGGGAGACCGGCCCTATAAAGGAAATAGGGAGGGGAGGGCCGGCCCTAAGTGCCTCCCTCTCCTTTGTGGCCGAACCTATCATCCCCTCTCCCTCTTTGTGGTTTCGGCCAAGGAAAAGAGAGGAAGAAGAAGGGAGAAGGAAGAGGAAGGAAGGAGAAGGAAGAAAGGAGAAAGAGGAGGAGAAAATCTCGCGGCTCGCCATCGTCTTCGCAACGGATTCCTCCGTCGGCTCGTAATTCCTGCACTCAGAGACGGGATTTCGAGGATTCTTCAATTCGCAAAGGACAAGGTGCTATCCGACAGTTTCCCTTGCGATTCAAGTGCGGTTCTTCATCGTTCCGTAATCTCCGGATCATAGATCCATAAGGTATGATGAATCTAAACATCTAAGTAGATGCATGCATGTCTTCCGTAGATCGTAGTATGCCTCTAGGGTGTCCGCACATATGCTAAGATCATAGATTTGTATGTAGATTGTTTTGTATCACGAATTGTAATGAAACATACACCGTATGATCCCAGGATCTTCCTTTTGCTTCCGCTGCGACTCCGATACACGGATCCAATTCCAACAGGCTCCACTTTGGGAAACTCTAATAATAGAGAGAAGACAAAAGGAGGAAAAGAGAAAGGAGGATTTCGATCAAAGTGATCATACATAGAGTCGTGGTGCTTCGCGGAGGAGGAGAATAAGAGCATGATAATGAAGTAAGACTCACAAAAATTATCCATCGCCAGCATGAGAAGAGGAATAGACGTTCCTTTACAAGGGATGCGGGATTCTTATTCACGCTTGTCTTCATCTGGGGTTCTCCACCACAAACAATGGATTGTGAGATAAAATCCAAAGTAGTACTTCGATTGTATGCATGCGCTTTTATTTCAGAAGTCCTCATGTTCATCTTTAGTTTGTGAGATGGCATGAGACCCGATTTGTAGTATTATAATCATGTGGATCGCTTCCACTACGCACTCTAATCCTTCATTACCAACTAAGCTATCAATTGGAAACGAGACATAAGTAGATGGTTCAGAAGGAAACCATTCAATGCAAGCCATCACCATTTTTCTTTTTCAAGTTTACCTATATCGCGTCTATTCATATGAATAGGAATATATATATATATATATATATATATATATATATATATATATATATATATATATATATATATATATATATATATATATATATATATATATATATATATATATATATATATATATATATATATCACGTGTAATCTTATTCAATGGATCGTTGCACGACACTAATCGAAACTTTTATTTGATCACCACAAGGGCATATACATAATTTTGTTTGGTAAGCATGTTTAATGGACCAGCCTTGAGAGATGTCATTGTTGATTGAGGAGAATTTGTCATAATTTCAGATTAGTTCCTATCATGGCTAAATGACAAGATAATGACTCTTAGTTGATAAGGTAGCAAACCTAAAACAAATGACAAGTAATACATACTTAATTTGCTTTAGAATTGGAACAAAACATATGTCCTCACATGGTCATTTGGGTACATTAGTAACCAACATGATTATGATGTGGCATGTACTTTGAAACATTGGGATATTTTCTAATTAATTAGCAAATTTTATTTGATTATATTATATATTGTTTTGTTTGGATGATGGTACATGGATTAGAGAGGGGGAATTAAGTGGGTGACCACCCGATTATCAAAAACAAGTTTTAACCTTCAGATGTGTGTGTTTGTTGGTAAGAGATGCAATGGTTCATGTTATGGGGCCATTAGAGCATCTCCAACAGGCTCCTATTCCTTTCATCCTTCAGTACTGTAGCGAAACAAAAGAGCAATGGGTTTAAAGCAGCGCTCCAACGGATGCAACAGATATTTTTCTATTTTAAACTTTGCTAATGCTCACGTTGTAGCCGGCGAACGGAATATGAAAGGTTTGAAAGTGGGCCCCGTGGCTTTAATAAAAAAAAAATTGTAGTTTCCCGAACAACCCCCGTGGGAGTTTGAAGTGAGATAGCCGAATGAAAGAGTATTTGGTCTTTTCAAGTAAAAAATAGGAAGAGTGCTCTTCAATCCCCACTCCATACTTTGCCTACGTGACAGGTGGGCGCTCCAAGAATAGGAAAGGCACCTAGGAGTCCATTGGAGATGCTCTTATACCACAAGAAACCTGCACAAGACGATGAGAAAATTATATTAAGTTTCATCCACTCTACACGTGTCCCTTGGAAGAGTGCTTAAGAAACCCTTAATAGGTGGTTAAGCAACTTTAGACGTCTATATAAGGACCTTAAGCGCAGGGCCGGCTCAATACAAGTTGAGGCCTAAATCAAAAACTCTTAACTAAATATTAATACAAATAAAATTAAATTAAAATGTTATGGACTATTTGAGTGAATCTGAGTCTTTTTTTCTTGTTGGGTCTTAGGCTATTTAAGTAGGTTAGAACCTTGGGGTCCTTATCTTCACATGAGGCCTAAGGCAACCGCCTTAATGGCCTTATGGCTGAGCCGGCCTTGCGAGCGAGCGCGCGCGCGCGAGAGAGAGAGAGAGAGAGAGAGAGAGAGAGAGAGAGAGAGAGAGAGAGAGAGAGAGAGAGGGGGGGGGGGGGGAAGGGGTGTGTATGTGGGTGCATGCGTGGGCGAGGGCTGGTGGTGATGCATGGAAATGCTACTCAGCCAACCTGTTAGCCTACTATCCTTTGACCAACTTGGCATGCTATCAAAGCAAGCGGCCATGTGTTCAAATTCCTCGAGGTGCATTTATACACTGGCGGAGCCAACTAAGACCCAATGTGCCCCTACCGAGATTTCGAAGAGGGTAAGTCACACTTTCCCCCCTAAAGTTTAGCTCGAAAACACTTAACCCCCCTATAGTTAAAGAACTACATTTTACCCCCTTCATTCCTATTTTGATCAAATAAAAATCACCAAATAAAGAAATTAAGTAGTTGACAAAAGGGGGGTATTGTGCTGACATTTCAAATTTTAGGGAGCAATTTGGAACAAACTAAACTACAAAGGGTTAAGTGTTTTTGAGCTAAACTTCAGGGGGGGATTCAACAAAAAAAATAAAACTGATTCATCTCGTTCGTCCTACCTCCGCACCTCGCAAGCTTGCAATGCTCGCAGATCACAGTCTCGTACATGTGCTGCACTGCACGGTCATTCTCGGATCTTCATCTGTGTCTCCTCCAGGGATGGATCTAGGAGGGCTTGTGGGGGCGATCGCCCCCCCGCCCCTAGATTCAAAAGAGAACCTCTTATTATAGTAGTATTAGCTAGGATTATTTTAAAATTATATAAGTTCGCCCCCCCTGAATTTTTAACAAAATTTAAGACCCCGCTCCCCCCAAAGATTTTTCTAACATTCGCCCCCCCCCCCCCAAGGTTCGATTATTGGATAAGTCCCTGGTTTCCTCTATCCGAAAGTCATAGTCGGAGACGGCGGCCTATTCCTTACCCCCGGCCAGGCGATGACCTAACTCCCTTCTCCCCCCCCCCCCCCCCCCCCCCCCAAAAAAAAAAAAAAAGTGGCAAGGTGTATGTCAAAACCCTTTCTCTCTCTCTCTTAGAATTTATGCCTCCACTAGAGTGAATTTCTGGCTCCACCACTGTATTTATACATTGATTTTTCTATATTCTTTCACGGTCGTTTGTGCACGTGTATTTCCACGATGATTGGAAAAAACTTAAATGTGTTTACACTGACCTCCCCTCTATTTTAGTTGTCGGTAATAGATCCTCTCTCCGTTAGTGAGCCGTGAGTATCTCGCACCAAAAGTGCTGACAGAAGAAATAGAATTTTGTAAACCAAAATCAGCATCTAGGGAATACCTAATCTACCCTCTAGGAAATTATATTTTAACTTTTACTCATTTTACCTGAGGGTATTTTTGATTTTTTACCTACTCCGTTAAAGAGGTTAGGAGGATATCACAGATAGGGGAGGTTATTGTAAATATCAGAACTATCTAGGAGGTCCATATAATTTAGATAAACCTTTGAAAAACAGCTCAGTATAATTTACTGCACTTAAAAGAAAGCATTCAATAAAAGCTTAAATACTTGACATTGGATTTTAAATATATATAAATTAAATAAAAAATTAATCCTTACTTATCATAAAAAGGTAAAAAGGGAAAGAGAGGACAACCCAAAAGATTTTATACATATTAATCTGACACAAAACACAGACTGTACTTGAGAGGATCTTGACTCCACCCATGTGCAGGACCGACCAAAGTTGGATACTCGAAGGATCTTTAAAAAACATCCGGACGAAGGAAAAAGATAGGAAGACTTAGTGAAAAGTCCCTGACAAGAGAGCAGTTTAGCCTAAAGTACAGACAACCCAATAGACGACACTATAGCTCATTGAACTTTAAATTTTCATTCGTGCCACTCCTTTCTACAACTAAATCGAACCGTAAATTCAAACCCTAGACCTAGAAAGCCTAAACTTAACCCTAAAGCCTAAGATCTATGGCCGCTCGTCTCCGTTGTCAACATCAGGGCGGCGACGAGCAGCTTTGACTCGGAGGCCGCTACTGCGCCCACTATCGCTGTCACCTTCGTTGCTTGCGCCCGCCTCCGTGACTTGTACAAGAGAAACAGATCGGGTCAGCTAGGGTATTTTGGTGATTCGATAAAATTTTTAATTCTTTGCACCAAACCGATATGTGGATCAGGGATCTCAACCTAAACCCATTTGTCGTCGGTCCTTTATACCGAAACGATATATTATTAGTGAGTAGACACATTAATCCAAAAAAGTTTAAAAAACCAACCCAATAAAATGGAACCCATAGCGGGTTCTTCCTTGGGGCTCTTTTTTGGTCTTAATAACTTCGTAGAACTATTTATAATTATAAATAATAAATAACATGAAAAAGAAACCAAACACCACATGCCAAAGCCAAAAAAAACTAACGGTTATATGAACGTTTACTGCTTAAAAAAGGTTTATGTTTAACGTTAAGAGTAAGTAAAGTTTGAACTTAACGTTTAGCCCCAGAGGTTAGACTTTGGCTGACATGAGCTTCTTCTGCCATGCACATATAATAACAAAAAAATTTAAATGATAATTTTACCTTTACAGGTAAACTGTAACAATCATAGCAAAAGAATAATAACAGGTATAGAGTAACAATTTGATATGGTCAAATGTCTTAATTGTATATTGATTGTAACTTATTATAAAAATTACTTATATATAGCACAGTATAGTCTATGTTGTGATAAAAAAATGCATCTAATTGTGTCAAACAAAATCGTTTCTATCTCGCACACAGTAGAGTAATAATTCGACAAAAAAGAATAAATATTTGTTAATTAGTATTTATGTGTATCTGATCATAATATGATTTTTTTTTATAAAAAATATATTTAACTATACAAAAACAAGCTTATTTTATCTCACACATAAGGAGTAATAATTCGGTAAAAAAAAGTAATTATTTAGTCAGTTGACAAAATAATTTTTTTTATGAAAATATATAAAAATAAAAATTAAATTGTTCTGTGGTTTTAAATCGACGATCTGGAGTGATTTTAATTATTTTTTTTGCATGAAATCGTTTGTATTCAACTGATGACAGAAAATATAAATATAATGAACTTCAGTTAGGTAATATTGTCCTTTTATTTTATTTGGTTTGGCAGGATTTCGAGAGGGACCCATTAGAATACGGTATTTGAAGGAGGACTTGTTGTAAGTAGATTCCTCTGTGAGGGACCTTTCACCGAGTCCCCCCAAAAACTAGTAGCCCTCACTGCCTCTGCCGCCCGGTTTATTGTCGTTTTAGGCCCCGTTCTGATGTCTCGATCCACGTGTCAATCAATTATTGTCACCACGTGCACCTTTATCCGCCAGCCCAAAATTCCTGCCGACCAGAATTGTACAACAAATAATACTATCAGCACCCACAAAAATACCCAAACTATCCCTCAACTAAGTGGGCGATGGCTTCACTCAGCCGACAACATTTATATACGTCAGCTGTTCGTAAGACCTTATTAATCAGTGATGACATGACTTAACCGCGTTTATATAATCTGTAATGTTTAAAGGGTAAATTGGACTTTTACCCTTTGAAATTTAACCTAGGGCTGGCAATTTTCGACCCAACACGAAATTAGTGGGTCTGGGTTTGGGTTAAACTGGTTCAGGTCGTAAACGGGTCGACACCCGTTTGTTTAATAAATGGGTCGAGTCCGGGTTTAGGGTCTAGACACTTTAGACCCGTGAAGACCCGTATAAAATTCAACATGTCGGGTCGGGTCGGGTCTACTCGCAATCCGATACTGTAGTTTGTAGGCTAATATTATAGTATGTAGTATATATTATGTAGGCTAATAATGTAGTCTTGTTTCCATCCGGGTCAGGTCGGGTCGAGTTGGATCAGGTCGGTCGGGTCAATTAAATACGACCCGTGTGGTAAACGGATCTAACGGTCTTATCGGATCTACCCGTTTATAAGCGGATGGGGTCGGGTCCGATTCTAGAAGTTCTAGACACAACCCGAAACTAGACACGACCCATTGGCAGCCCTAATTTAACCCAAAATCACTTAACCCACCTGAAGTTTTTTTTTCTTCGTCCAAATCGGTCCCTATAGATTTTAATGCTAACACAATACCTTTTTTGTCAACTACTACATTTTTATTTTTGATAATTTCTACTTGATCAAAACTTCATTTTTTTTTTTCTTCTGAGAAATCCCTCTTGTGTGAAGGGGGGATTGGCGGTAGGGCTACAAATGAACCAAACTATTCATAAGCAGCTCACGAACAAGCTCGATAAAAACTCGTTAAGCTTGTTTGATTACTATTTGAGCAAAGCCCAAGCCTATAGTTTAAGCTCTTTTAATAAACAAGGCAAGCTCAAACATTCTAAAGCTCGGCTTGGTTGGGCTCATGAACATATTCATTTAGGGATCATGAGCACATTCATGAATAGGCTTGTGAATAAGTTTATAAAAGGCATGAATAGACCAAATATATGTAGTCCAAGATTTGACTTAAGATAGAGTTCGTGAACAAGCTTAATAAGAGCTCATTCAAATAGGCCGGCTAGTCCCTGGTGTTTTCAGCTCGAGGCTATATGGCTCACTCAAGAGGATCTAGTGAGCTTAGTGATGGGATGGTGGGCAAAAGCGCCTTTTCACCCTCGGGCAGATGTGAATTTGGCTCGTAAACTTCGGTTCCTCCATAAGAAGTTGGTGAATTGGGCACAATTATCTTTTGGGAGTGTCTCGAGGTAGAAGAGAGAGATATTGGAGCTGATTGAGAATTTGAGGCTTTGTCAGAAGAGCTAGATCTGATATTGGCTGAGAATGAGTCTTTAGCTCAAATGCGTGAATAGACCAAATATATGTAGTCCAAGATTTGACTTAAGATAGAGTTCGTGAACAAGCTTAGTAAGAGCTTATTCAAATAGGCCGGCTAGTCCCTGGTGTTTTCAGCTCGAGGCTATATGGCTCACTCAAGAGGATCTAGTGAGCTCAGTGATGGGATGGTGGGCAAAAGCGCCTTTTCACCCTCGGGCAGATGTGAATTTGGCTCGTAACCTTCGGTTCCTCCATAAGAAGTTGGTGAATTGGGCACAATTATCTTTTGGGAGTGTCTCGAGGTAGAAGAGAGAGATATTGGAGCTGATTGAGAATTTGAGGCTTTGTTAGAAGAGCTAGATCTGATATTGGCTGAGAATGAGTCTTTAGCTCAAATGCGTGAATAGACCAAATATATGTAGTCCAAGATTTGACTTAAGATAGAGTTCGTGAACAAGCTTAGTAAGAGCTCATTCAAATAGGTCGGCTAGTCCCTGGTGTTTTCAGCTCGAGGCTATATGGCTCACTCAAAAGGATCTAGTGAGCTTAGTGATGGGATGGTGGGCAAAAGCGCCTTTTCACCCTCGGGCAGATGTGAATTTGGCTCGTAAACTTCGGTTCCTCCATAAGAAGTTGGTGAATTGGGCACAATTATCTTTTGGGAGTGTCTCGAGGTAGAAGAGAGAGATATTGGAGCTGATTGAGAATTTGAGGCTTTGTCATAAGAGCTAGATCTGATATTGGCTGAGAATGAGTCTTTAGCTCAAATGCGTGAATAGACCAAATATATGTAGTCCAAGATTTGACTTAAGATAGAGTTCGTGAACAAGCTTAGTAAGAGCTCATTCAAATAGGCCGGCTAGTCCCTGGTGTTTTCAGCTCGAGGCTATATGGCTCACTCAAGAGGATCTAGTGAGCTTAGCGATGGGATGGTGGGCAAAAGCGCCTTTTCACCCTCGGGCAGATGTGAATTTGGATCGTAAACTTCGGTTCCTCCATAAGAAGTTGGTGAATTGGGCACAATTATCTTTTGGGAGTGTCTCGAGGTAGAAGAGAGAGATATTGGAGCTGATTGAGAATTTGAGGCTTTGTCAGAAGAGCTAGATCTGATATTGGCTGAGAATGAGTCTTTAGCTCAAATGCGTGAGGAATTTTAGAGGGTTATAGTTGTTGAAGATATTATGTGGCGACAACGTTCCAAGGAACACTGGATTCGGGAGGGGGATGCTAACACTAGCTATTTTCATTGTTTGGCAAATGCTAGATGAAGGCGGAATTTTGTGGGGGAATTGGTGATTGATGGTTTAACTCTTTCCGACTCGAGAAGCATAGTGGAGGCAGTTTCGTCAACTTTCAGGGATGCTTTTTCTGCGATGCGTACGTTGTCGGTGGGTCTTCGTTTGATTTCTTTGGGGCTTAGGCGTCTTCCAGTGTTACATCAACGATTATGATAAAAAGAAAATAACATTTTTATTCCTCCAAGTCGCCTTCATCTATCCTCGAGGGTTTCCTAAAAAAAAAGGTTTGTACATCGGGTCCTTCACATCTAGCTTCTTGAATCCCTCTGTAGACACACGAATTTCGTCGGACCCGAACCCGACTCACGTGCGCCAATGCGGATGCAAACCCGACACACGGACCCAACTCGCGCGCACCGACATGGATTCAAACCCGACTCGCGCGCGCCGATGCGGACCCGGACCCCATGCGCCAAGGGGGGGGCCGGCCCCTACTAGGGTCCGAACCCCATGGGGGCCGGTCCCTACTAGGACCCGAGCCACATGGGGCCGGCCCTAGTAGGACCCGAACCCCATGGGGGGCCGGCCGGCCCTGCAAGGAAAGGGGAGAAAAAGAAAGAAAAGAAAAAAGGAAAGAAAAGAAAGGAAAGAAAAGAAAAGGAAAGAAAAGAAAAGGAAAGAAAAGAAAAGGAAAGGAAAGAATACCGCCATGCGCGGGGGGAGGTAGCGTATGACGTCTGCACACACGCGGATCTGCGCCGATCCCTCGATCCGACGCACAAGACGAAGCGCCCGATCGCCATCGATTTCGTGCGCAAAATCCAGCCATAATTGCACCCGCCAGAAAAGGAAAACAATTAAATGTTATTCCCTTCATCAATGGATGAATAAAATCCGGGTAATTATGAGAGAGATACAAAAGGGATTTAAAATTAAAAAGTTTCCATATCTCTCTCCCCACCTCTTTGCCTATAAATAGAGGGGGTGGGGGAAGGAAAAAATGGTCGAGAAATTGAAGACGAAGCGCCAGAGCTCTGCAGAAGAGAGCACGCTTCTTCATCGACCCAAGGCTTCACGAGGCACAGTCAAGCCTGTCCCGAGGGATCGGCTTACTGAAAGTCCTCATCAACGTGAAGACCCTTGCGCACGACGATCACCCCTTCGACTCCGTTCACGAAGAAGAAAGCTCGGAGAAGAAGAACCCTTCGACTCCGAGGACGCCAGAAGCAAAGGCCGGAGAAGAAGAGGAGCGGCACTACCCCGTCGTCTCCAACAAGCTTCGACTCCGATCAAGCCCAAAAGCCCGGAGAAGAAGAGGAGCGGCACTACCCCGTCGTCTCCAACAAGCTTCGACTCCGATCAAGCCCAAAAGCCCGGAGAAGAAGAGGAGCGGCACTACCCCGTCGTCTCCAACAAGCTTCGACTCCGATCAAGCCCAAAAGCCCGGAGAAGAAGAGGAGCGGCACTACCCCGTCGTCTCCAACAAGTCCTCGATCCCGATCAAGCCCCAAAGCCCGGAGGAGAGAAGCGAAGCGTCATCACCACGTCGTCTTCGACAAACATCTGCACCATCCACGAAGAAGAAAGGCTGGAACAGATCATCTGAAGCGTCACTACCCCGTCGTCTTCATCAACAAAAGCCGACGCTACAACCGTCGCACGGAGATCGGTGCTACCCCCACCATCTTCGAAAGCATTCTTCGACCCCGATCACGCCAAAGAAGCCCGGAGAAGAAGAGAAGTCCCGTTGACACGCAAACCGTCGAAGCACCGGAGAAGTAGCCCACGTCGTTCGAAGAAGAAGATCGAGTAAACGCCAAAGCTAAAGCAACGCAAGAAGCCAAAGCAAAGCCCCAGTAAAGCCCGCGCCAAAGCAAAGCAAGTGCCAAAGCCAAGCGACTACGCCGGCCACGAGCAAAAGCACCGCACGTTCTAGCCGATACGACGCGAAGTCCGGAAGAACGAAAGCATCGCAAGTCTCTCCCAGCTACGTCCAAGTGCAAGCGCCAAAGCAAAGCAAAAGCCAGAGCCACGCCGGAGCCAAGCCAAAGCCAAAAAGCAAAAGCCAAAGCCAACGCCAAAAGCTCGATCGACGCCGCGAACCGACGATCAAGGACACCAAGGTCAAGCAAGGAACGAGGAAGACACGAAGACCGAGGAACAAAGCCAAAAACCCCCTAGCCGAGAAAGCGCGAAGCACGGAAGGGACAAAGCAACGGTGGACATTCCTTAGCCTCTCCAAAACCCTCTCCCTGTAAAACCCCTGTCCTGGGCAGCCCCTTCAGAGCTCTCGCACGAACACCACGTGGAGACGCGGATCAAAGGGATCCCCCAGAAGATCTTTCCCACAATCCCCTGATCAAAACTCGCCGCAGCCCGGACTCGCTACACCCGAGCAACCCGGGTCCCGGCCACAATTGTAATCTCGTTTTGTGCAATAAAGCCGACCCGTACCTTTTTTGCGCATACAGATTTCTGGCACGCCCGGTGGGACCTCTTCTCCTTTCATCCGTACGGTTGAAGAAGCTGCTTGAAGTTTGCAATGGCCGGAACGAACAACGATGCGTTTGCTCCAAGCCTCTCACCAATCGCCGAGTCTCCTCTACTCCGCCACGGTGATCCAGTAAATCCGGAGGGTGATGCTCCTCCAATGGTGCGCGTCTACACTCGGCGTACACGGACTCTTGCGGACATCTTCGTGCCAGAAGCTACTACCGAAGATGCTCGCCAAAGCGCCGACGAGGCCCTGGTGCATGAAGAAACGAGCCTCGATCCTGGAGCCCATGTCCAGAAGTTTGGGGAGGACCAGCCCCAACCCCGAACCAGTTCGGGTTCTCCAGCAGACGTTGCACCTCCTCTGCAGGGGGCAAACATCAATCATCAGCCAGAAGCAAGTCGGCGTAACTACATCTCAGATGATGACGGCGAGGATGCGAACATGCAACACCGAGGCGTTCTCCGTCACCACCCTCCGACCGCTCTTCAGCTCCAAGTCATGCAGATGAACGAGCACATGGCGCAGATTACTCGGCTAATGGAGGAGAAGGATCGTCACATCAACGCTCTGCTCCAGAAGCTAAGCGCAAAGGACGCTGCAGCAGTTAGCCAACCCGTCGCTTCTCCGGTAGCCGCTCCAGTTCCGTCTTCAACTCCCGCTCCTGCAGAAGTCGCTCCGACGATTCAAGCGGTTACTCCAGCGCTCTCCTCGGCTCCCGTCCCATTGGAAGTCGTCTACCCGGCGCCAGCCTCGGCGGCCACTCAACCTCCAGCAACGGCAACGATGAATGCTCAGCAAGTCCAAGCGTTGATAGCCGACATGATGCGTTCTCACGGCAGTGGCCTTCCTCCGATCACGGCGGCATACTCGAAGCCCTACACTACGAGGATCCAGCAGCTACGCTTCCCAGTCGGATTCCAGCCGCCAAAGTTTCAGCACTTCGACGGAAAGGGAAATCCGAGACAGCACGTTGCCCACTTCATCGAGACCTGCAATAATGCCGGCACATATGGCGACGAGATGGTGAAGCAATTCGTCCGCACCCTCAAAGGCAACGCGTTCGACTGGTACGTTGATTTTCCTGCAGGAACCATTGACAGCTGGGATCAGATGGAGAGGGAGTTCCTCAATCGCTTCTACAGCACCAGACGAACCGTCAGCATGATCGAGCTCACCACCGTCAAGCAAAGGAAAGACGAGCCAGTGATCGACTACATCGACAGGTGGAGAAACCTCGCGCTGAATTCACGAGACCGCTTGTCTGAAGACTCGGCCATCGAGATGTGCACCCAAGGCATGCACTGGGGTCTGCTCTACATCCTCAAAGGTATCAAGCCTCGGTCTTTCGAAGAACTCGCAACTCGGGCTCATGACATGGAACTCAGCCTAGCAAACCGCGGGGACTCGAAGAACAAGGACTTCTTGAAGATAGAGAAGAAGGACAAGCCACCGGCAACGAAACCGAAACAAGTCAATGTTGCCGACGTCGCTTCGACCTCCAAACCGCTCAAGATCGTTGGCAAGCCGGATCAGAAGAAGGGAGTCGCCATACCACCGCCTCCGCCGCCAAGACAAAGGATGACTCTCGAGGAGCTCGAAGCAAAGGAGTACCCCTTCCCAGACTCGGAAGTCTCCTCCATGTTCGACCAACTGCTGCAAGAGAAGATGATAGAGCTTCCTCCTTCAAAGAGGCCCGAGCAGATGCATCGCGTCGACGACCCTCTCTTCTGCAAATACCACCGGGTGGTGAGTCATCCCATCGAAAGATGTTTCGTCTTCAAGGAAAGAATCATGGCACTCGCCAAGCAAGGGAAGATAGAGATCGACTCCGGGGAGGTTGCTACGACCAACATGACGTCCATCACCTTCGGCTCCTTCTCGCCGGTACTCGTTGCCGCTCGACGAAGCATGCCCAAATTGCGCCTCAATCGTCAAGCGTCAATCGCTAAGTCGACTTCCCAGCCGAAAATCTCGAAGCGACGTCAACGTACTCCTGCGTTCTCCGAGGAGGAAACACCGCTGCCCTGGGGGCAATCATCGCTCACGCCAGCACCTTTTCCAGGCAATACTGCATCCCAACGAACGCTCCAAAGGAGATACGAGCAAGGAGACCCAGAAGTCGGCCTGCTGGGCCAGCCGTCGGGGAAGTTTGACTATTACGTCCTCTACTCAAGGCCTCCATCCGTTCCAATCGTAGAAATCAAGCCCACCGGCTGGGGATCGGGAGAAGAGCCAGTGGAACCTCGAGAAGAGCAAGTCCCTTCCAGCCAAGCTATGTCCCAACGCGCTCTTAGAGAAAGATACGAGCAGGGAGACCCAGAAGTCGGTCTGCTGGGCCAGCCATCAGGGAAGTTTGACTATTACGTCCTCTACTCAAGGCCTCCATCCGTTCCAATCGAAGAAATCAAGCCCACCGGCTGGGGATCGGAAGATGAGCAAGTAGAGCCTCCGGAAGAACAAGTGTCATCAAAGAAGCCAGTTGCTGCTGACGACCATCATCCTAGCGAAGGGGAATCCACCGACGAAGAAGCATGGGTCATGCTACCGCGGCGGCGAAAGCCTTGGCAAGAAAAGAAGCTCAAGCAAGACCGTGTGATGAGGGGATTCACCAAGCGGAAGACCTACAAGAAGAAAAGCAAGACTCCAGGAAGGAAGGCGTTCAAAGTACCGCCAGCGAGCCGAGACGATATCCTTCAGCAGAGTCTTCCAGAGCCGACAACTTTGCAAGAGTTCTTCCCGGATCAGTTCCTCCCGGTGGACCAACACGTCAAGGTGTCTTGTTGCATGGTCGAAGTCCATGAAGTGTCGGAAAGAAAGAACGAAGGCGAAACTTCTGAAGAAGGCGACTCCACCGATGAGGGGGACGACTCCAACGATGGGGGCACCGCCGCTCACGACGAAGCAATCTTGCACATGCCGCTCGTAGAGGCTTTGCATCTTCCGAAGAAGGCTCGCCTGGCAATGGCGGCGGCCTTGGCCGATCCAGATAGCTACAAGAGAAAAAGGAAGGATGACCAGAAGGGCAAAGCTGTAGCCTCGTGTGATGCAACGATAACCTTTTCAGACGAGGACCTGCAACTCGGGACGCGATTGCACAACCGGCCTCTTTACGTTTCGGGATACATCAAGGAGAAGCCAGTGAACCGAATCTTATTGGACTGTGGCTCCGCTGTCAACATCATGCCCATCCAGACGATGCGGCAACTCGGCATTACCGACGACCAGCTCTCACCAAGTCAGTTGGTCATTCAAGGCTTCAACCAAGGCGGACAGTCCACCGTTGGAATCATTCGTCTGAAGCTTTCCATCGGCCCGCTAGATACGACGGTCCTCTTCCACATCATCGACTGCCGGACATCATATCGTCTCCTGCTAGGAAGACCATGGCTGCACGAGAACGGCATCATAGTATCCACCTGGCATCAATGCCTCAAGTACTACGAAGAAGGCGTGGAGAGGTGCATAGTTGCGGACGACAAGCCATTCAACGAGGCCGAGGCACACCTGGCCGACGCTAAATTCTACCAAGCAAAGGGCCTGGTCGCGGAAGTTCTGCCGGCTAAAACCCCTCGAGCTCAAAAGATTGAAGAAGTAAATAAGGAAAAGACTCCTCTTCCCGGGAATCCAGTGCCATCTTCGGACGAGGCGAGACCCAAGGTCCAAGGAACGCCGAAACCTGGACAAAGGATGCGCATCAGCTTCGAGCCAAGAGCAATGCAACATACCCCGTTGCCAATCCAAACGGCGCCTGTCTTGCGTCTCGCGCCTCAGTGGCTCCGCAAATCCGAGCGATCGCCTTCTACTCCGACAAGGAAGCTGGCCCCAACGTTATCTCAGGCCAATGTCATCACTCTGCAAGAAATGACGGTGCCACTACCTAGTCTGGCAGAAGCTCCGAACCCAAGCAGACCCGTCGAATCGGCAGACCTCGAGCCACTCGGATTCAAACCGGAAGGGAGTTGGGGGCAAAATGCTGCCAAATTGCTGTTTAGAGCTGGCTATAACGAGGAAAGCGCCATGGGCACACTCCCACCAGCAGCAACTCCGCATGGGATGACAAGAACTCAAGCTCGGCTATTTCAAAACGGAGAGCAAATTCCCCCGAACCGCCGAGGCATCGGCTCCAGTCAAGCTCCGTTGGTCATCAGAACCGCAACGAAGAAGAACTTCACCTCGAACTACATCGAGGCGAGGATAGTAGATGAAGCAGCTGAAGGATCGATAATCTCCGATGCACTCTCCACCTACCTCAGCCATCCAGACAGCAGGAAAAGACGACGACGGGCTCGATGCCAAGCCTTGTTCCGGAAGCAAACCAGAGGTGGTAAAGACTGGTCGAATCGAAAACGCACATCCGTGTTCGAGAGGCTCGGGCCAGTCAAACATTCAAAGAAGAAGTCAGTGTTCGATCGCCTGGAAATGCCTATCGAGGACTTCGTCTCAACACCCACCCACCCACCCATGGCTGCCGTCCATTATATCTCCATTACGGAGCCCGACAACGGTGAAACTTCTACGTCGGACGACGAGTTGCCCGACGCCCCGCCAGTCCTCGAAGAAGGGGGGCAGTCCACCGTTGATGACTTGAAGGAAATCAACTTGGGCACGGAGACGGAGCCTCGGCCTACATTCGTCAGCACGCTCTTAACCCCGGAGGAAGAAGCTGCATACATCAAACTGCTTAAAGAATACAGAGACGTCTTCGCATGGTCCTACAAGGAGATGCCGGGCCTCGATCCAAAAATCGCAGTGCACCAGCTCAGCGTCAAACACGGAGCCAGCGCTATCAAGCAAGGACAAAGACGCTACCGGCCAGAACTGATACCCCAAATAGAAGGCGAAGTCAACAAATTGATCGAAGCCGGCTTCATTCGAGAGGTCAAGTACCCGACATGGATCTCTAGCGTCGTCCCCGTCAAAAAGAAGAACGGTCAAATCCGAGTGTGCGTGGACTTCAGAGACTTGAATAACGCATGTCCAAAGGACGACTTCCCCTTGCCAATCACGGAGCTAATGGTTGATGCGACGACTGGTCACGAGGTGCTCACTTTCATGGATGGATCATCGGGCTACAACCAGATTCGGATGGCACCCAAGGACGAGGAGCTCACGGCATTCCGCACACCGAAAGGAATCTACTGCTACAAGGTAATGCCGTTCGGCTTGAAGAACGCGGGAGCCACCTACCAGCGAGCTATGCAGAAGATCTTTGACGACATTCTTCATCAAAACGTGGAGTGTTATGTCGACGACCTCGTGGTGAAATCCAAGAAGAGATCGGCACATCTACAAGATCTTGAGCTAATCTTCAGACGACTTCGAAGGTACCAACTCCGCATGAATTCGCTCAAGTGCGCGTTCGGAGTCTCCTCGGGCAAATTCCTCGGCTTCGTCGTCCGACATCGTGGCATTGAGATAGATCAATCCAAAATTGATGCTATCGTCAACATGCCCGTACCAAAGACAGTGCGAGACCTCAGAGGCCTCCAGGGACACTTGGCGTATATCCGGAGATTCATCGCCAACCTGGCTGGAAAGTGCCACCCTTTTAGTCGCCTCATGAAGAAAGGAGCGCCGTTCACATGGGATGAAGCGTGCCAAGAAGCACTCCAAAACATCAAAGCATATCTACTGAAGCCGCCAGTCCTATCAGCACCGGTTCAAGGGAGGCCGCTCATCCTCTACATCGCCGCCCAAGAGCAATCCTTGGGGGCACTCCTGGCCCAGAACAATGAACTTGGCGTGGAAACAGCTTGCTACTACTTAAGCCGCACTCTCGTCGGCGCAGAGCTGAATTACTCCCCAATCGAGAAGGTCTGCCTAGCACTCATCTTCGCCACGAAAAAGCTGCGACACTACATGCTCGCTCACACCATCAGACTCGTCTCGAAGGCTGACCCACTCAAATATATCATGTCGAGACCAGTGCTTTCCGGACGTCTAGCCAAGTGGGCCCTGCTGCTACTTGAATTCGACATCACCTTCGTGCCACAGAAAGCGGTTAAAGGACAGGCCCTCACGGACTTCCTCGCAGAATATCCTCTCCCGGCAGAATGGGAGTTATCAGAAGATCTCCCAGATGAAGAAGTATTCTCTGTTGACATCGCCCCGTCCTGGAAAATGTTCTTCGACGGCGCAGCTAGGCAAGACATAGCGGGAGCCGGAGTCATCTTTGTCACTCCGGACAACGAAATACTCCCCTTCTCATTCCTGCTCTCGGAAGCATGTTCCAACAACGTGGCAGAATATCAAGCCCTACTCATTGGTCTCGAACTGGCCGACGAAATGAACCTTCAAGGACTAGAGATCTTTGGCGACTCTCAACTCGTGATCCAGCAAGTCCTGGGGGCATACGAAGTCAATAAAGAAGACCTGGTACCGTTGCATGCGCGAGCCGTAAAGCTCCTCGAAAAACTCAAGGCTGTTTCCATCCAACACGTTTCCAGAAACCTCAACCAGCAGGCTGACGCACTCGTAAATCTGGCGGCTACACTCCCGTTCCCAGATGAGCGTTCACTCGTCGTCCCCGTCTGCAGGAGATTCGTGGTCATCGAAAAAGAGGGTCCGCCCGAGGTACCAGTTCAAACCAACGCGGTGCATGTCCTCGAGATTAAAGAACAAGACTGGAGGCAACCGTTGGTGGAGTACCTTGTTCATGGTAAACTCCCCGAAGATCCGAAGCGCAAAAGTGACATCCGTCGACGATCTCTAAGGTTCTACCACTTCAACGGCGAACTGTACCGACGAAGCTATGACGGCACACTCCTGAGGTGCCTCGCAAAAGAGGAAGCGGAAGCCGCACTCGAAGAAGTACACGCTGGAATCTGTGGATCACACCAGTCCGGTCCGAAGCTTCACTTCCGCGTCAGAAGGATGGGATACTACTGGCCTACCATGATCAAAGACAGCTTGGAGTACGCGAGAAGATGTCAAGCTTGCCAAGTGCACAGGGACTACATTCGTCAACCTCCGGAGCCTTTACACCCAACAATCGCGTCTTGGCCCTTCGACGGATGGGGTCTTGACATCGTCGGTCCTCTGCCCAAATCATCCAAGCAACATCTCTACATCTTGGCGGCAACGGACTACTTCTCCAAGTGGGCTGAAGCGATACCGTTGAGGGAAGTTACAAAGTACTCCGTCATCAGCTTTATCCAGAACGACATCATCTTCCGCTATGGAGTCCCCCGCTACATCGTAACAGATAACGGGAAGCAGTTCAAGAATGCTGCCGTCAGCCAGTTCTGCGTATTGTACAACATTAAGCAGAATTGTTCGACAATGTACAACGCTCCAGCCAACGGTCTAGCAGAAGCCTTCAACAAAACTCTGTGCAAGCTGCTGGAGAAAACCGTCTCGAAGACAAAGAAAGATTGGCACGAACGCATGGGCGAAGCACTATGGGCTTACCGAACATCCTTCCGCACGCCGACACAAGCAACGCCGTATTCCCTCGTCTATGGCGTGGAAGCCGTTCTTCCGCTCGAACTCCAGATCCCGTCACTCAGGATAGCAGTCCAGGAAGGCCTCACCAGCGATGACAACGCCCAGCTCCGCCTAGCAGAATTGGAAGCACTGGATGAAAGACGCCTCGAAGCTCAACAGCGTCTGGAGTGTTATCAGGCCAGGCTCTCTCGCGCCTTCAACAAGAAGATTCGTCCTCGATCATTCCAGATAGGGGAACTGGTGCTGGCGGTCAAACGCCCCATCATTCTCTCGCATCGAGGAGGGAAGAAATTTGATACCAAATGGGATGGCCCGCATTCCGTCAAGGAAGTCTACTCCAACGGTGCTTATCTCCTCACCACGCCAGAAGGGCTGACACTCGGCCCTATCAACGGCAAGTACCTCAAAAGGTACTATGCCTAAAGCAAGGCCATACCCCTTGTTCAAAAAAAAAAAAAAAAAAAAAAAAAAAAAAAAAAAAAAAAAAAAGAACTACGTGCGACTTGATCCCCCTTAGGGGGGTACGTAGGCAGCCTGAGAAGTTACTTCAGGTTCAGTCCGACCAAAAGAAAAAGACAACAAAGTTCCATGGAAAGGGTGTGGCAAAATGAGGCGATATTATTAATAAAGCAAAGACAGTACACTGCATAAGTCCCGAAAAGGAAGCCACAATGGAACAAGGAATAACTAAAAGAAGGTGTCCAGAGCTTGAAGACGACGCAGCAGCTCCTCCCTAGTTGCCTCCACTCTCTGAAGCTCCACGGGACGAGCGACCAGAAGCTCGCGACGGGTTGCCAAGTCCGACTGCTGCCTCAAATGACTCGCCTTCAAAGTGCTCTCCGCAGCCTCAGCCCGCTCCAAACGGGACTCCGCCTTCCGAAGTGAGGCGCGCGCAGATTCCACCTTCCTCTGGGCCTTCGATAGGCTGGACGTAGCCTCCGCAAGTTGATGCCCGGACTGACTTAGACTCGCCTCAGCGGCCTCCAGCTCAGAAGGGGAGCTCCCCTCCAGCAAAGCCCGCCGGGATCGATAAGCCTCGCTCTCGGTCACAAGCTGGTCCATTTGAGCGACGAAAAGAGAGCTGTCAACTTTGAACTCCGCCAGGCTCGCGCAAAACTCCGCACCATCTGCCGACCACCAGTCCTGGAGGGCGCCAAGACCGGCAGTTTGGAAAGGCTCCAACGTCGACTTGATGTACTGCCGGCAGCTCGAAAGAAGGAACTCTGAGACCCTGCTCCTCGGCCTTAAAACTGGACGAGGCGCCTCGGAGTAGGTAGGCAAGACCCTCCCTGCCGCTGCAACTGCCACAGGAGCCGCCCGCGCCAACAAGGGTGGTGGAACCGGAGAAACCTCCGCTGTCGCTGCGGCCGCAACAGGAGCCGCCTGCGCCAACAAGGGTGGCGGAACTGGAGAAACCGCCGCTACCGCTGCAACAACCGTCTCCACCAAAGGACACGAGGGCACAGTCATCGGGGAACGCCGCTTGTCGATGCTCGAGACTTCAGCCTCCTCGCCAAAAGGCAAGGCGTCGACATCGATGTCGTCCAGGTTAATGTCGCCCCTAGGGAAGTTCTCCCCGCAAAGTCCGAGGAGATCTAGATCATCCGGAGGGATATCTAGCCCGCAGGGTTCGGGCACTTCCTGTGCGGCACCGGTGGACGAATGCCCAAGAGGCACCTTTGAAGAGCTCGCTCCACGCTCTACCACTATAACAGAATCTGGTCAAAAGAAAGAAACGGTGCTCAGCGTGATAAAGCTTCCTGAACGTAGAGGACAAATAAAATGAAGAGAGTTCCATACCTGTGTGGTCGGACGAAGCGGTCCGGGACGGAGGAATCACTTCATCTTTCAGAAGTCCAGGCTCCTCGGCATCCTCCGTCAGACAAGGGACTCTCGGGACCATCCCGCGAGGAATGCACATTTTTCTTCTCTTGGGAGGGGCACCCTCAACTTCGGCCTTCGGGAAACAGAATACCCCAGGGGCACTAGTAAGCTCGACATCCAGCACCGGAACGGAAGAAGGGACACAACGAGCGCTGGAAAGACGACTACCGCTCCTCTGCGCCCGCCGAAGTCCCAGTTGGAGGCGGCGGTCCTCTACTCCCGCAGAATGATCAAAGCAGAAATTCCTGAACCCGCTACTCACCAAGACGTCGACTGGAAAACTCGCAAGTAAAGGGGAAACTCGCCCTTTAACCCACTGGCAGTATTCCGGGGTGGCGGCGTCCCGAAGCCCGGATTTGGCCCCAGGGAAGAAACTACTGCCAGTAAAGCGAGCGTAGAGGGAAGCCCACAGACGGTAACCCTCCTGCGGACTGAAACGCCCCTGCAACTGCTGAGGCGTGCCAGGGACTTCCTGTCGAAAACCCTGCTGACGGGCAAAGCGATGGGGGGAGTACTGCTCCACCTCCACCACATCTCCTTTGCGCCAGACTAAGTAGCCAGGGCGGCAGCTGACCATATTCCAGTAAAGACTATCCGGGAGCCCGTCGTTGTCATACACGGTCGACCTCTCCAAAGGCAGCACCGAATGCTCCGACAGAAATTCAAAATCGACGCTCCCCATCCTCCTCAAAAGGGTACGAGCACACTCTTTCGGACGCTCCCAACTGATAAAGGCGTTCAAAATCCCTCCTACCCCTGGGAGGAAAGGTAACTCGGCTGGATGCCCGCGCCTGGCAAAGATCCCCTTCGGGAAATGCAGAGCTATCCAGCCGTACAAATAATGCAAGGGTCCGAAAGCAGCCGACCGGCCGAGCTCCTCCTTGGCCTTATCTGAGCCAGACAAGTCCCAGTAAGTCCCGCTGAGAGCCCGATACAAGGCGCATAGTATGGCTGGGGCTAGATTGAAGAGCTCGCCCCTCTCCATCCTGGAAGCAGCAAGGAAGGTCCCCGGACGAATGGCCTCCCCAGAACACGGAAGCACGAACCGGCAAAGAAAGATGACCAGCCCGGCGGCTCGGTAAACCGATCGCCACTCCTCGTTGTCCCGTTTCAGGCCAAGGAGTTCCCAGGGGCACTGCTTCCCCTCCATTGAGTGCTTCTCTCGAGCCAAGGAATCGATAGGCCTCACAAAGGAGCGAAGCGGAGGTCTCTGCATCTGAGCGATCTTCCACATCGGGTGAGCTGAGGGCGATGGAGCTCTATACTCGCCTCTGAACCAAAAATCGACCCAAGAAGAAGGACGCACTCGATCTGATTGGTCCCTCGCCGCAATGATAGCATATGCCTTGAACAGAAGGAGGCAAGAACTCGGAGCGTAGCTGCTGTCCAGCAGATCCTTCAAGGCAGGCACCTCCTCTTGGTAGTAGTTCCGTACCTCGGGGCACCCCGAAACGATATGGACATCACGAAGCGAGATGCCTATCTCCCCCGCCCCAGTAAGGAAGGTGTTAGTCTCCGGACACCAAAGCTCACAAAGCGCACGGTACATCCCCTCAGGACGACTGTACTCCCGACGAGCCGGCGCCAGAAATTTGGCCAATAAGTTCATCTCAGGTTCCGCGCCAAAGACCTCGTAGAGCTCGTCCATCCACTCGCGAAAGCCGCAAAGGTACTGGACGTCGCCCCGAGGCCAAGAATCGGGGCCCCATCGGGTCAGCCTAGCACATATCTTCGAGGCAACAACTGGCGTAGGCACGAACTCTTCACCGCAATGATGGAACGGAAGACTCAAACTCGGCCGCAGAAGCTTCATGGAGATCCCTTCGTCAGTATGGATCTTCTCGCTTAATTTCAGCATCCCGCAAGTCGCATCCGCGACTCCATCTTCCGTGATGCGCTCGTGCACAAAGACACGGAGCAACGACAGAAGGTCTTCCCGCCTTGAGCTGCGGTGACGGCGCACACGAGTGAAAGGAAAGCAAAGGCATCTCCTCCCGTCGAAGAAATCCTCGTCTATCCAGCCCGAGGAAGTCAAACTCTCGAAGACGCGGGCCCTGGAGGACCATGAAAGGAGGCAAGTCAAGACAAGCGCACCAAAAAAAAAAAAAAAAAAAAAAAAAGGGCCTGCACCCCTGTCGAGAGGATTGCCCGATTCAAGATTACTCTCCAGCCAGCCCACACCCGTGTCGTGACCCGTGCGCCACGAGCCGACACTGGTATCATCGGCGCCTTCGAAGTTCAAAAAAAAAAAAAAAAAAAAAAAAAAAAAAAAAAAAAAAACGAGAAATCAACAAGTGGGGGGGCCCACGGGCCCCTCGCCCCCTTCCAATTGGAGAGCAACAACAAAGAAGGAAAGGGGGGGACCCGCACCCCCCTCCTTCTCCTTCTTCTTCGCCTGCAGCCCGACCAAACCGCCACGCCCGCCGGACCCGGCCCCCGAGCCCGACCCACTCGGTCCCGCAGCCGCCGGACCCGGCCCCCGCGCCCGATCCGCTCGCGCCCGCCACCCTGCACGCCGGCCCCCGCGCCCGATCCGCTCGCGCCCGCCACCCTGCACGCCGGCCGCCGCGCGCGCCGCGCGCCGTCGCCGCCTCCCGTGCGCCACCGCACGCTGCGACCCCGCGCGCCGCCGGCCCCGCCGCGCCCCGCGCCGGTGCTGCTGCCGCTGCTGCCCGTGCAGCCCGGAACCGAACCGAAGAAAAAGAAGAAAGAAAAAAAAAAAAAAAAAAAGAAAAGAAGGAAAAAAAAAAAAAAAAAAAAAAAAAAAAGAAGAAAAAGAAAAAGGAAAAGAAAAGAAAAGAAAAAGAAAAAGAAAAGAAGAAGAAGAAGAAGAAGGAGGAAGAGAGAGGCGGCGAAGGCGACCCGCACCTCAGCCGCGCTCCTCCATCCTCCCCGCCTCGAGCCTCGTCGCATCGTCGCTTCGAACCCGCCTTCGCAACGACCGCGAAATCGCGCACCATCGCCGCCGACGAAAGAAGCGACACCGGGAAGACGGAGCGAGTCGCGTGCAACCCCAGGCAGCTCTCTTCCGACTACGGTCTTCAGAAGCCGGCAGAACCGTCGCGCAAAAGCACAAGGCCGACGAAAAAGGCGACACCGGGAAGACGGAGCAAGTCTCGTGCAACCCCAGGCAGCTCTCTTCAGATCTTCAGAAGCCGGCGGAACCTTCGCAGAGAAACGCAATGACGGAAGAAGGGGGTAGGGGTCCTTAAATAGACCTCCAACCCCGCCCACAAAAGGAATCAAGGACAAACGCTCTACGATTCCTACGTGTCCAAACCCGACACGCTCTCACCGACGCACTCGTCCTTGAGGGGGCATTTGTAGACACACGAATTTCGTCGGACCCGAACCCGACTCACGTGCGCCAACGCGGATGCAAACCCGACACACGGACCCAACTCGCGCGCACCGACATGGATTCAAACCCGACTCGCGCGCGCCGATGCGGACCCGGACCCCATGCGCCAAGGGGGGGGCCGGCCCCTACTAGGGTCCGAACCCCATGGGGGCCGGTCCCTACTAGGACCCGAGCCACATGGGGCCGGCCCTAGTAGGACCCGAACCCCATGGGGGGCCGGCCGGCCCTGCAAGGAAAGGGGAGAAAAAGAAAGAAAAGAAAAAAGGAAAGAAAAGAAAGGAAAGAAAAGAAAAGGAAAGAAAAGAAAAGGAAAGAAAAGAAAAGGAAAGAAAAGAAAAGGAAAGAAAAGAAAGAAAAGGAAAGAATACCGCCATGCGCGGGGGGAGGTAGCGTATGACGTCTGCACACACGCGGATCTGCGCCGATCCCTCGATCCGACGCACAAGACGAAGCGCCCGATCGCCATCGATTTCGTGCGCAAAATCCAGCCATAATTGCACCCGCCAGAAAAGGAAAACAATTAAATGTTATTCCCTTCATCAATGGATGAATAAAATCCGGGTAATTATGAGAGAGATACAAAAGGGATTTAAAATTAAAAAGTTTCCATATCTCTCTCCCCACCTCTTTGCCTATAAATAGAGGGGGTGGGGGAAGGAAAAAATGGTCGAGAAATTGAAGACGAAGCGCCAGAGCTCTGCAGAAGAGAGCACGCTTCTTCATCGACCCAAGGCTTCACGAGGCACAGTCAAGCCTGTCCCGAGGGATCGGCTTACTGAAAGTCCTCATCAACGTGAAGACCCTTGCGCACGACGATCACCCCTTCGACTCCGTTCACGAAGAAGAAAGCTCGGAGAAGAAGAACCCTTCGACTCCGAGGACGCCAGAAGCAAAGGCCGGAGAAGAAGAGGAGCGGCACTACCCCGTCGTCTCCAACAAGCTTCGACTCCGATCAAGCCCAAAAGCCCGGAGAAGAAGAGGAGCGGCACTACCCCGTCGTCTCCAACAAGCTTCGACTCCGATCAAGCCCAAAAGCCCGGAGAAGAAGAGGAGCGGCACTACCCCGTCGTCTCCAACAAGCTTCGACTCCGATCAAGCCCAAAAGCCCGGAGAAGAAGAGGAGCGGCACTACCCCGTCGTCTCCAACAAGTCCTCGATCCCGATCAAGCCCCAAAGCCCGGAGGAGAGAAGCGAAGTGTCATCACCACGTCGTCTTCGACAAACATCTGCACCATCCACGAAGAAGAAAGGCTGGAACAGATCATCTGAAGCGTCACTACCCCGTCGTCTTCATCAACAAAAGCCGACGCTACAACCGTCGCACGGAGATCGGTGCTACCCCCACCATCTTCGAAAGCATTCTTCGACCCCGATCACGCCAAAGAAGCCCGGAGAAGAAGAGAAGTCCCGTTGACACGCAAACCGTCGAAGCACCGGAGAAGTAGCCCACGTCGTTCGAAGAAGAAGATCGAGTAAACGCCAAAGCTAAAGCAACGCAAGAAGCCAAAGCAAAGCCCCAGTAAAGCCCGCGCCAAAGCAAAGCAAGTGCCAAAGCCAAGCGACTACGCCGGCCACGAGCAAAAGCACCGCACGTTCTAGCCGATACGACGCGAAGTCCGGAAGAACGAAAGCATCGCAAGTCTCTCCCAGCTACGTCCAAGTGCAAGCGCCAAAGCAAAGCAAAAGCCAGAGCCACGCCGGAGCCAAGCCAAAGCCAAAAAGCAAAAGCCAAAGCCAACGCCAAAAGCTCGATCGACGCCGCGAACCGACGATCAAGGACACCAAGGTCAAGCAAGGAACGAGGAAGACACGAAGACCGAGGAACAAAGCCAAAAACCCCCTAGCCGAGAAAGCGCGAAGCACGGAAGGGACAAAGCAACGGTGGACATTCCTTAGCCTCTCCAAAACCCTCTCCCTGTAAAACCCCTGTCCTGGGCAGCCCCTTCAGAGCTCTCGCACGAACACCACGTGGAGACGCGGATCAAAGGGATCCCCCAGAAGATCTTTCCCACAATCCCCTGATCAAAACTCGCCGCAGCCCGGACTCGCTACACCCGAGCAACCCGGGTCCCGGCCACAATTGTAATCTCGTTTTGTGCAATAAAGCCGACCCGTACCTTTTTTGCGCATACACCCTCCTCAGCTGGCTCTAACCCTAAAACGTTAGGATCTTTAATACAAGGTCTGTAGGGGGTGAGTCGTACATCACAGACTTAGAAGATTCATGGCACTAAATACTATAATTGGTCAAAGCATACTTAGAAATGACTAAAGCACAACTTAAGTTATCCATTGAGCAATGTCCCAGTTGAGACAATTTACCATATCGGTCTCTCCACATGAGGACGCTTTTAGGCACCAACCAGAGCTAACGTAACACTTAGAGCGTTCCAGGAAAGCCCCACACCTAAGAACGCTTTTAGCCAAATCAAGGCTAGCCATACACTCAGGGCATTTACTTAAAAACCCCATACATTTTTACCTATTAAATACTCATGAATTAACTAAGAGTACAGTAAGCATTTCTAATATATAATTTGAATAAAAAAGACAAAAGTTCTATTCCCCTACCTGAGATTTTGTAACTGCTTCATCCTCTTTCATTCACTTTACTATTATGTGTGTATCCTGAACAACACAAATGAGTATGACTAGGTTAAAGTCATGGAAGGGTGGGTTCAAACGGAATCGAAGTCGGAGTCCTAATAGGGAAGATATGTCATACTTACTCTATAAGGGTAAAAAGGTCTTTTTACTATAGGTCTTGGTTTTAGGGTTTTCACATCCTCGTTTTGTTCATCTCTTCGTCCTGGACTCGAGTCCATAAACGAAACTCAGTTCCGAGTCCTATCGAAAAAGTTACGACTGAATTACCACATAGGGGCAAAATGATAATTTAATCCTTTGATATTTGGATTTATTATTTCCAACTTTCAGGCGGTTTGTCTTGGCACCAAAACTTCATAACTGCAAACGGAATTGAATTTCTTGCTCGATTGCAAAAGTTATGGCATTTCGGCTACATAGCTGGGCAAACTCAACACTCATAATTGGTCAATCTTTTCAATCTTTCCATAATAACAATGCAACTTAATATATTCAAAATAATCACATTTCTAATAGCATGTTCATCACATTAATAGTCAGAATCGACTCCCCTACAAATGAATATGTTGCAGATGTTTTAACCATAGTGTAGCTGTGAATGGAGTAGAGCAAGACAATCCAAAGAAATTGTTGACCAATTTTATAAGCAATATCTAGAAACAAAGTCTCATGCATTAGAGAGGATTCTTGAATAAGAATTAAAGAAAGATGTTTTAAGTATTTTTCTTTTGTTTAAGGAAGCGATGTAATGAAATCTTGATGTTAATAAAATGACTCTCTTTTCCTATTATTCTAATGGGAATTGGTTTTACTAAGTTGTCTCTTTCAAACACCACAAATTTTATTATGTGGTTTGAATAAACTATAAAATATCGATGTGTTACACTCTACCCCTCTTCAATCCATGGTCTGATGGATTTCTTCCTCACGGTTCTCATGGCTGATTGTGATCCACTTGCACGTTATCAATTATCACACCTTTGAGATCATGATCTTTTGCCTCTCTTCCTCTCTAGCGATGGGGGTCCACCCCCTCCTCTTCCTTTTGTGGTGGACGACCAATGTTGGCAGTCGTCCTCGATCCCCAATCGACTATCGTTAATTTGTCACGGATCTCGCCGTGAATGGGAGCAACGAGGTTGACTTCGCCCTTCGGCTCCTCTTGCCTGCTCTCAATCGGATTCTTCTCCGACCTCGCCTCGGGCTTCCTCATCTTCTCCGCATGCCTAGAACCCAACCATTGTCTTCCCCGGGCAAGCTCCATACACAGGGCATTTGTCGTCTTCCTGGATGTGCTCTGTATGCTGGGTGTCCGTTGTATTCCCCGGGTGCACTCAACACGCTGAGATCCCAGACATTATCTTCTCCAGGCATCCACCGTATTCCTCTGGTGTGCTCTGCACACTAGCGCCCGCTGCATTCCCTGGATGCTCTCAGCACACTAAGAACCTGACCACTGACTTCCTCAGCTGCACTTCGCACGCAGGGCATTTGTCGTCTTCCTCCAGTTGTGCTTCGCATATCGGGCATCCGTTGTATTCCCTAGGTGCGCTCAGCACGCCGGGAACCATGTTATTGTCTTCTCTGGGCGTCCACCGTATTCCGCAGGTGCACTCAGCACACTGAGAGACCGGCACCCTCTCGGACGATGACTCTTTTCTCGCACCATGCAGGAGTGTGTGCCTCCTCTGGCTTCGTCGTCCGACTTCACCCTGGCCGATCTCCTCTGTGTTGATTTATACCACTATCGGCTACCTTTATCATTGCTCCACCTGTTTGGCATCGGGTCTCAGCAACCCTTGCATGTTTCCTAGTTGGCCAACTTGTAGGTTAACCTGGTACCCCGATTGTCCTGCTTGCATGTCAATCACGTTCCCTTGATGGCTTGCTTGTAGGTCAGCCTGGCACAGTTAGTTTTACTTTACAAAAGGATGATGTTGGATGTATTTTTTATTTTTTTTATATTTTTTTTTTTTCATGATATGGAAATTAAAGGTTTACACCTCGTGTCAGTTTTTTTTTTAGATATAGTAATATTTTAGTCCCATATCGACTATGGTATTGTAACGATGTGAATTCTCTCCATATATAAGAAGATGTAGTGCCTAGTATAATGATAATTAATACAATGTGCTTTCTTTCCAAACACTAGTCTCTCTCTAGGGGGAATGACATGTGCCTAGCTAACAGCGTTCACGAGTGCTCACTGGAAAATACGCATGTATTACTAAAACTATGTACATGATGAAGGTTTTGTCAAAATATTAAGAGGGACCTTCCTAATTGGTCTACTGATGAGAAAAAAATTTGATGACCGCTTTAATGACCTCTAACTATGACCGACCAGTGGCATCGTGCCACATACGTCACATAAGGGTAAGGGGCTAATTTGAAAAGACTAAGAAGATAATTTTAATTGGGGTTCAAATTACCTCCGTACCCTTATATGGTGTATGTGGCGCAATGCCACTGGTCGGTCATAGTAAGTGGTCATCAAATTATGTTCGTCAAAAAAGAACGGAAAACCCATTAATGTAATCCGAGCTAATAAAGGCGGGTGGGTGCTGGGAGTCCGGAAGCGGGAGCGCGACACCCGGACGCGACCAACCACCCGTGCGGGTGTTTTTTTGTGACGGCAGACACGTGTCTGACTGCAATGATTGGCCTCGTGGCGGGCGGCCCATATCCATATATTCCGATGTTTCTCCCCGCTTGACGTGGGCGCACGTGCGCCTGGCTGAGGTAAGCTTCTCCCTAAAAAAAAAAATTTATTATAATCTTTTTTAGGTAAGCTTTAGTCGGGAGGAGAGAGAGAGAAGAGAGAGAGAGAGATGGATCCAATGGATGGGCGATTTGCCACCATTGGGACCACTGATGGGAAGGTCAAGATCTTACTTAATTCCAATGACATCGTGGTTCGGGGTCCAGCCATCAATAATTGTCCCCACCTGTTTGATCACCCGACCCTCACAATGGGAGCCCCCGGGGTTCACCCGGTGCCATGTAGATCTCAACAATCCGAAACTGTCCGTAGGTACGGAGATAACGGGTGTCGATTGCCGGACCCCGAACCACGGTGATACCGTGGTTCGGGGCGACTAAATTAAGGGCATTGTATTTAATTGCATACACCTGTCAATACATGTGCTCTTTGATTCGATGCCACACGGATAAGATAAGTCTTTACAGAGAAAGAGAAAGAGATAGAACGAGAGTGGAACTAATGTTAACTTGCAGAAATATTTCTTTTTTTTTCTAGGAGTGATCTTTCGGTTCATCTCTATCTTAAAATTGGTGGATAAGATAAAGGGAATTCCTTGCATTAATTTTGTCTTCTACAACCTTCTATAGTAACAAAGTTTGGATTCGGCACTTGTTCTGCCGAAGGTTGATTCCGATCAATTTAGATAAATTCCAAAAAAAATTGGAGAAGCCTCAAAAATCTTTTTTTAAGTAATAAGATAGACGTACGCATACTCAACATATATTAAAAGCTCACAACCATGAAAAAAATAATACAAGCAGTGTCTAAAACATCTATCAAAAATTCAAAGTGATCATATAAAAGTCAACATAGCACATTATCAAACTTAATATCCAAAGCAACATAAAACATTATCAAAGTTCATATCTTTACCATAATTCTCAAGTCTTAAATGTCCTAACATAATCAAAATTTATTCCCTTCCAATATCATCAAAGTCATCGAACTCTAAATTTTTAATTTCTTCTCATTCCCCTTATCAACCAACTAATTTTGTTCAGGAAACAAATTGATGCATTCCAAATAAATAGGCTTCACGGTATCATCTTCGATTGCATAAGTCTTCTTCAAATGAAGATTCATCCTCACAAAGACTAGATCATTCAGTGCCTTTGGCTCCAGTCTATTTCTCTTCTTTGTATGAGCTACTTCAAATACACTCCAATTCCTTTCGCAAGCCGACGCACTACATGGTTGACTTAACAACCTCACTGCTTCTTTATCAATTTCTACAAATTTATTAACTATTAATGGGGATCACCACCAGTCACCTTCATATGATATAAAAAAAATAAATTAAAATATATTGATTATGAAATTATGAAGGATGGTAGAGTCTACTACAGAGGACGTCAACTTTTTCTATACAGACTTTTTTTATTAATTTACCGGTAGAGGTCTAGGTCGAACCCCCCCTCATTCTCTGAGAGGGATTTCTCAAAAAAACAATCAATTTTACAAGCGAAAAAAATATTTTGGACTTGAAAGTTATAAAGTCCGTGATTTGATAGTCATAAAACTTAGCTATCGTCTTTGTTGCTCGATTCATAACCTCATGCACATACCCTAAAGTTGATCATTCACTGTCTACCATTCTTAACACCCTCACAAAAGGTTCAACCACTGCAATCACCCCTCTCCCATCCTACCAAAAAATAGTATTTTATACAATGTCTGTAACATTTTCCCTCTATGTTATTGGCTTGTGATAGTGCCCTCCACTCATTTGATGCAACCATAAAACGTAGAGGTTGTTCTTCTTTTATTTTGGATTCTAACATTAAGACGTTAGTTACAAAATGAGTAGTTGTCGGCCTCTTTAACTCCTTCATTTTTGTATGAACTCTCATTCAATCGAATACATGTGTATACTTATAAATAAAAATCTTTTTTCTTTGCTTTTTCTATAGGCTCCCTTACCTTCAGTATTTTTCGATCAATGCCTTCTACTATCAAATCCAAGTAATGTGCAATATAATTTATTTTGAAAATACGAGACATCCTATCATCTAGAATATAACCAGCAATCATGTAATTTGAAGCATTATATGTTATGATCTGGACAATATATTCTCTCCCCACATGCTCATTTGTCCCTTGAGTAATAAAACCTGCAAGAAATTTAGCATCTTTTCTTTTTCACTCAGAAGATTGTGAACATAGAAGGAATGTGCCTTTGATTGAGGATGCCAACAAATTGAGATTATTTTTATTTTTTATATCTTTCCATCCATTAGACACTATCTTGCAATTTGTTTTAGCCCAAGATTTTTATATTTTCTTTACATACTCTATTGCTTCATCTTTTAAGCTTTGTAACAGTTTAATTAGTTCTTATGGTTTCACTACTAGGTGGATGTAATCCGAATCATGAATTACTACAGCAGCCATTGCAACTATAAATTTCAATATTCTTCCAACGTTGAAGACAATATAGTTCGCGATAAAATGCTTGGCTATTGCCAAATTAACAATTTTCTTATCCTTTTTTCTCATAATAGTTATTTATAATACTCTTAAGTTTTTCCTTCGGCACTACTAGTACTAGTTCCACATGAAATAGTTGTTGGATAACAACTGAATCCAGCTAAGAAAATGGTGATGTCATTTTCCATCGAAGTTATATTCTTCATCTCCTTCTTCCCCACTTCTCCAAATAAATCCCAAGCAAGGCGTTAACACATCTTTATAGCATGCCCTATTATCATTCCCAAATGAAACTTAAATCTTTGTCCTTGAACAAAAAAAACTCTTCCTAATATTATTGCATCTGATTTTGCTATCTCGTCCAACCTTTTCAATATGATCCCAGATTTTCTCTTTTTTTATAAAAATTCTAAAAAAACCATAAATAAAAAAATAAAATATATTTAATAATCGATAAAGACGGGAAAGGGAAGAAGCACTACGCATTAATTGCCCAATCGGTCTTCAATATAGCTCAAATCAAAAAAAAATTCTTAAAGCAGTTCTCAGCAATGTGAAACATCTTGGAGTTTCTATTGCAGAAACAGAAAAAAAAAAAAAAAAAAAAAAAAAAAAAAAAAAAAAAAAGAGGAGTTTGAGTATTATAAACAGTAAAGAACACAAGCCTTATTTCAGACCACCGCAAGTGTAATTAAGAAAACACCAAGGAACACAAGCCTCATTGATAACTGCCATCATACTATTTCCTCTCGAACACTCAAATTTTCACTTCAAGCCTTGATCAGAAATCATATAATTATTTACAAAAAAAAAGCAAATAATTAGAATCCTAGAATGCCTTGATTAGAGTTGGAATTGGAGACTTTGATTGGACTTTGAGGTTTGGATAAGTTCTGCAATGATCAAGGGTCGAAATCAACAATCACGATTCCCCGCCACCGTCGTGCCAGCGCCGCCGCTATGCGCCGTCGATGGAGATTGGACTTCGGACTTTGGACTCTCGGAAATGAACAAAACCCTAAGAAACAAAGAGGGGAGAATGTTCGTCGCTCGGGACTCGGGTGGAACGGCGAAAAAATGCCGAAAAAATGTTTGTTTAGGTCATGCACACAACCTAGAATTCCTGCACACGCTGACAAGTTGGGGGTTGCGGGTTGAGTTGTTTTTAGCTGATTTTTCGGGTACATGTTTTTGGGTCTCCCTTGGGTGTAATTTTCCCCTCCTATTTAAGGCGGGGTTATGGGAGCCCTAGAGTTGATTGAAAATTGATTGAGAGAGCAAGCATCGGCTATGGTTTCTTGCAGCCAAGTGGAAGAAGAGAAGGAACATAAGAGAGAGAAGAAAGAGAAAGGAGAAGGAAGGGGGTTTGTCTATGGATTCTCGGTGCATCTTTCTCGGTTTCAATCTCTGCGGGCGTTCTCATCTCTTGGTGCTTCCGGTATTCTTTGATCTTTATGCGAGGAATCTCTACTCTTTGTTGGGACGTTCTGAGAGGGATCATTGAGTGGTTTGTGGGGGTCCGACAAAAGAAAACTCACCGCTTGTGTATTCTCTTTGATCGTGATAATTCAATCCTTGTTTCCGGCATATAATGTTGTTCGTTCTATTGTTGTGTGGTGGATCGTTGTCATTTTTTCTACAAGGATTTGAACCTCAATCATAGCGCGACGCTTCCGATTGCTCTTTGCGGATTGCTAGTGTGCGTGCATAACTAGTGGGATCTTCGGGGTTCCGATTTCCCAGCAGTTCCTCAGGTGGACGGACTTCTTCTCCGAGGCAACTATCCCATACAAGTCATCGGTGTTTGGTACTAGCACTATTTTTCTTGGCAAATTTACTATACTAAAACTCGAGGGCGGTGGTTGAAAGCCAAAACTTCTCCCATGGTTCTCTCAAGCCGTCAATTGGCATCTTAGATTGCACAGAAAATGATATTTTCTTGTTAATTTACTTTGATGAAGATTTTGACCTCAGCCCGCCAGGTTTAGGGGGTGTTTGGCAGCATTCCAGAACCTCTCGTTTCTATTCCAAATTTAAAATGTAATAGTTAGTATTGTTCCGGTGGAATGAAGAGTTGGTAACGAAAATTTATCGCTCCATGTGTTTCTCTGCCAACCAAATGTTGAACCATCGAATTTACACTAGAAATGGTAATTGACGAGAATACCCTCCGCTAGATGAGGATTAAGCGGAACAGGTGTTTGGCACCATTCTGGAACCATCTGTTTCTATTACCAATTCCAAATTTAAAAACTAAAGGATAGTATTTGTTCTGGTGGAATGAAGGAGTTGGGAACGACTATATTTCACTCCGGACGTTTCTATGTTAACTAGAACGTTGAACCACCAAACTACATTAGAAATAGTAATTGATGGGAATACCCTCTTCTGGATGAGGACTAAGCGGAACATCTGTTTCTCATGCCAAACACCCCCTTAAGTCGTATTAACAGTTGTTGATCAGAAGATATATATATATATATATATATATATATATATATATATATATATATATATATATATATATATATATATATATATATATATATATATATATATATATATATAAGGAAAGGGGAGCCTGGACCTGAGGTGCAGCGTCGTTGCTGCACCTCAGGCATTGTTTTACTATCCTAAAAGTTTTGGAATTTGATGAAATTTGGTGAGGGTGTTGTTTAGGGTAAGATGAGCATCCTCACAAATTTTCATCAAATTCAAAAACTTCTAGGGGGGTCAAATGTTCGAAGCAAAATCAGACGTCCGCAGTCACCGTTAAAATCTACAGATTTTGCTTCGACCATTTGATCCCCCTAGAAGTTTTGGAATTTGATGAAAATTGGTGAGGACGATCATCTTACCCTAGACAACACCCTCACCAAATTTCATCAAATTCCAAAACTTTTAGGGAGGTAAACAAGCGAGAGGTGCAGCGTTGTCTAAGTCATCCATTTTTTTTTTTATTTGACTTAATTTTGGACACGTCTAAGTCAAAATTTAACATTCAATTTGTTGGACCCACATTGGGTAGCCGCCTTTTCGGTATCGGTCCATCAAGTGGACGAATCACCACCAAACTTTTACCCTAGCTTCCCCACGTAGGAATGCTGCCGACCTCCTCCGATTGATCCAAGAGTTGGGGGCATGTTGGATCTCTAAGCCCAATTGTTAAAAGGGTGGAAAATGTGCTCAGCACTCAAATCACATGGGAGCCACTTTCAATCGAGGAGGAGAAGAACAAATAGAAGACGTATGGGGGATCGTTCTTTGTTTTTATTGGTGTATGGATAAGGTGAGACAGTGTTGACTTCCTCTTAGGAGTGTTTGTTCATATGCAATATTTTCTTCTTGAGAGAGACAAAAGAAAATGTGTGTGAGAGGTCCATGACAACAGATCCAATCTATAAATAGGACACCAAATAGTTTGATTTAGCTCAAGGTTTGTTTTTATTTGTAAACCCGAAACTACCCCCCTCTTGTTTCTTCACCCCTCTCTCTCTCTCTCTCTCGATCAGCTTCGGTGACGACTACAACAGAGGCGACAGGGGATCGGTCAGCAACTCTAGCGGCGTCGGCGAGCAGTGGTTACAGCAGAGGCGGCGAGTAGGCCTGTAAACGGGTCAGATTCGGACCGGATCAGGGTATATCTAGATCCGATCCGTTTACATATCCGACCGATCTGGATCCGACCCGATATCCGACGGATATTACAAACTATGATCCGAATCGAAATCCGTCGGATTATCCGAATCCGATTATGTATATAACATAATCCGAATCCGATTATTCAAAAATCTCACTCTCTCTGTCCAGTGTGTGTGTGTGTGTGTGTGTGTGTGTGTGTGTGTGTGTGTGTGTAGAGAGAGTGAGAGAGAGAGTAGTGATACATTGTGGCCGGGTAACGTGCGGCTTGTATGTGTGTGTGTAGAGAGAGAGAGAGTAGTGATACATTGCGGCCGGGTTACGTGCGGCTTAACGTGCGGCCACCCTCTTCGGGGGTATTTTTGGAAAAAAAAAAAATTGGAATTGATCACCCACCCTTGGATTGGACACACAAAAAATTTCAGCCCGATCCAAGACTTGTAGACCATCCAAATGTGTTGATCTTTTATCGGTCGTTCATTTTTTTGCCATTTTGATCAACAGATTTGGACGGCCTACAGGTCTTGGATCAGGCTGAAATTTTTTGTGTGTCCAATCCAAGGGTAGGTGATCAATCCCCAAAAAAAAAAATCTGAAAATACCCCCGAAGGGGGTGCCGCACGTTACCCGCCGCAATGTATCACTACTATATATATATATATATATATATATATATATATATATATATATATATATATATATATATATATATATATATATATATATATATATATATATATATATATATATATATATATATATACAGAGAGAGAGAGAGAGAGAGAGAGAGAGAGAGAGAGAGAGAGAGAGAGAGAGAGGAATGTTACAGTGAGCTGTGAGCTACGGAAGAAGAAAATGAGTTGCGGTCATTTTGATCACCCTAGAAGTTTTGGAATTTCGTGAAAATTGGTGGATGTGTTGTCCAGGGGAACATGATCTTTCTCACTAATTTTTAATGAATTTCAAAACTTCTAGGGTCATCAAATGGTAGAAGCAAAGTTAGTAAGTTAACAATGAGCAACAATTGGTAGGACAAACGATTTGCTTCTCCAAATAGTTTATTGCATCGGGCCTTCCACAGGTTGCAGAAATCTAGGTCCTTGATTCCAAATCTGTGTTTATCCCTACTATCATCCTGGATTCACTAGCCCTGGCCATCCCGTCAGGAATGGTACCTAGTGTCTAGATTGATGGTATGGCTAAACTATGACTGTGAGATGGTTTTCTTGCAGAAAAAATAAAGTTCTTGGGACGTTGAGGACTCATGATATGCATATTAACCTTGTTGGGTTTAGCCGCACGTTGGCTGCGTGCGGGATTAAGGATGGATCAATAAAGCCCATAGTTGGGTAATAGATAGGTATGTGATGTGGTTAAGTGACGAATCCTAGTCCTTCGTCTAATCCTCTAGATAGATGGATTAAACTTCAGGCATTAGGGTTTTGGGTGGTGTCTTGGTTTAATTATAAATAGATGCATCTACCGTCCATTATACATCCATCCATCAGCTAAGTTCTAAACTTAGAAAACACCTCATTATCTTTTGCATGGATCAGCCTCCTCTCCTTCCTCTCAGATCGGTTCGTTGCAAGGTGTTGTGTCGGGCTTCTCATCCAGGATCAAGAAAAACTCTTCAGATCTACGACTCCAACACCTATGGCCGAAGGAATGATCTTCTACTTTCACTTATTGTAGAACCGAGTTTGCATCGTTATTTATTGGATCTTCATAAATTTCCATGTCAGAATCTTACACCGGTATTAGAGCAACGTTCGTTCCTTGTTTTCTTTTTTCCAATGTTGAATCGTCGCTCATTGTTTCGATGCTCGTGCATCACATCCTAGGGTATGGGTGGAATACGAGAATTCTTGTGCACCGTGCCGGTGCGACGTCATAAGGTCGTGTGATGTGCGCACCGTGGCAGCCGGCGTGCGTGTGGTCTTTGTGTATGGTTTTTCAAACTATAACGGGGCATTGGTAGGGTTTTAAACAAGAGCGAGTGTAAGTGATAATCGGTCAAACTACAAGGGGTCTATGTGTAATTTATCCTTTCTTTTATGCTAATGAGTTATTATAAAAGTCGGGCCTCTTGTTGGGACCCAATTAATTGTTACATATATAGAGTTTTTCTGCAGACTACGAAGGATTTTCGTGGAGTTTGTTGTCAAACTATTTTTGTAACTTTAATTATACAGTACTTTCAAGTTGTACCTCATGGATTGTAATAGAGAGACTTTGGCCAAGCCCTAAAAGTCTAAATTAAAACATTAACATTGATAACTTATTCTAGCATCTGATTGTTGTTAATGAATACTTGGATTTGATCATCACAACACAAAGTGTAACAGTTGAAAGTGGTTCAGGAGTGGCCAAAGTATCCAGGGCCAACTTCGACCAGTGATTTATAAAGGATGCATCACGAGGATACATCGGATCACATAAAGATTATTGTTGTGATGACAACATTCTACTTGTATAATACTGGCAGTTGCTCCGAGTGCTCCCTATCGATCGTTCCTTTGCCACGCGCGTACCATATGGGAGGATCATTGCCATGTCTGCTCCATGTGAGGAGGAGTGTTGACGAACAGTCCTACATCGACCAGGGAGGCACCCATCATCCGCTTCTTATGCCCTATGTGGACATCCCCTTACAACCCGGGTTTTGGAGTGTGAGGGTATCTAACACCTCCACTCCCATCACTTTTCCAAAACCATACATGAGATTTTTACTTCATACAGCTCCTCTATGGCCACAAATAGATGTACTCGGAAGGATGGATACGATAAAATACATCAGAGTTTCCAAAATTAGACCAATGGAATTCTATTTCCTAAAATTAAAAAAAAAAAATGTTTTTGACTTGATCTTCATCCCTTATAATTAAAATAAATCTTTGTTACCTAAAAATTGAATCCAAATACACCTTGTTTTTTATTTTACTATTTTAAATACAAACACGGACTACGGATCACCATTCAAACTTATCACGCACCTTAGCATTTTTTATTTTTTTTGAGGAATCCCTCTCGGTGAATGAGGGGGGGGGGGTTCGGCCTAGACCTCTACCAGTTTATTAAAAGATGGCCCGCAACGCTGACTCCTTCGTCTCCATCTTTCAGTGATAAGATTATGCATTGCGCTCAATCCAGATACTCCTTAGCATTAGTTTCGCATGCTAAGATACATCCCATCCATTGCTGTCACGGACCAGCACCACCCATTGATCGCCCAATTAGACGATGGACTAGCGATAAGATCCAGACCGTCCATTCTCAAGTGGGCTAGCTGCCAATGTTAGTACGCACTTGAGAAGTCGATCTGTGGGCCCCCGTCTCTCACTTCACTAGCGTGAGTCCAACGGTGAAGCTCAGCCTAGACCGGCTCACCCCCATCCAAATTAAACCCTAAGCCATGTCTTGGGGATGGACCCACTTCATCTTCTATCAAGAACATAGCAGCAAAAACTCTCTCTCTCTCTCTCTCTCTCTCTCTCTCTCTCTCTCTCCTGGAATCGATTGCTTCTGACCCAATCATAGTAAACCACGCCATCCATTTAAAGGAGCATAAAAATACAAGGATCCACTTCATCTTCTATGAAAAACATAGTAGCAAAAACTCTCTCTCTCTCTCTCTCTCTCTCTCTCTCTCTCTCTCTCTCTCTCTCTCTCTCTCTCTCTCTGTGTGGCATGGAATCGATTGCTTCCAACCCAATCACAGCAAGCCACATCGTCTATTTAAAGGGGCATAAAATGAGAACTACACTTGTTATGGGAATTGTTTTTTCCATTATGCCCCTTTAAATGAACGATGTGGCTTGCTATGATTGGGCCGGAAGCAAACACAGCAAACCAAGGAAGCAAAAATACACTAGAGAGAGAGAAAGAGAGAGAGAGAGGGGGGGGGGAGGTTGAGGACCCCTCATTCACATCATTGCACACGGTGAGGTTGAGAGCTGACATCGCGACAACCCCTACGGAGATTGGAATCCTACAATGATAGCTTTGAACGATCCATGCACGCCCTTTGACCCAGCTTTTATCCGACCCAATAATTCGGGTATGGATAGACGATTTGTATACAGATACCCGTACCCGATACTCGTTTACCCAACTCAGATGTTTAGATATACAGATAATAAAAAGTTTCCCTACTTACTCCTAGGTAAATCGAAGGGGGGGATTGAACCCACAACCTCCTCGCCAAAGCAAATTTGTTGCTCACCAACTCTCCTATTCCCCGGTGGGTACAGACTTGTGATTTCATGTGCGCTGCACGTGGGCATATAGGGGGTGGGTATTTTTTTTTTTTTTAAAAAAAAAAATATCTAGAGTGGGTGGTGTTTAAACTAATCAAAAAGAAACCGCAAGCTTACTTGACGAGAGCATTTTCGCTAACCGATTGATTTGCAGCACTTGCTTACGGCCCAATAATGATATGCCACGTCATCCAAAAGAAAGGGCATAATGGACAACACACTCGCTACTGGATTATACTTTTCTATTACGTCCTTTCTTTTGGATGACGTGGCAGATCACGATTGGATTGTAAGCCGGTGCAGCAAATCAATCGGGTAGCAAAAATGCTCTCCTCCTCGAATCCACCAGCCTGGTCTTTTGATTATACAACCAAATCCCACTACCTTCCCCACGAGTGTGAGCAATGTGCCTGTGAACTTTTTTTCCCATACAAAAAGATGCGTCCGCCAATCCATTGATGACCGACAAAACGGCCGGTAACCGGACGGGCTAAGATGACCTAAAGCTTGAGCAGATACCATCATGTGGCCAAAAAGCAAAGCAACCCTAACTTCTGTGGCTCCGATCGCAAGCGGAGCTGAAACTCCATCACCGCCGTTGGCCCTCAAAAGCGCATTAAGAGGGGGTCAATAATGACGCACGGATCTAATTAAGAAAGTTTGAAAAGAATTTTCCAATCGGTTATCAACCTGACCTGACGCCAACCTCTAAGATTGTTGCAGAAATATTTCACGAATCTAAAGCCGTATCATTCCAAGGCCCTGTTCGGATTGGATTCTGGGATTTCCAGAGCCCAGGATCCTGAAAGAAAAAGGGACTCCGGAGCCCAGAGCCTCGATTTTGGGCTCTGGAAAACTCTATGGCCCTTTTTGGATAGGATTCTGATTCTAGGATTCTAAGAGCTCGGAATCCCAAAATCCAAAAAAAAAAGGGCTCTGAAGCCCGAAATCTCGATTTTGGGCTCCAAAAAAATGGCTCTCAGAAGTACATTTTGGGCTCTCCGCAGAAACACTTTTTGGGATCCGGTTGTATCCAAACATGCTCTTCGTCTTTTTTAGGGATTCTGGGCTCTCCGCATAAACACTTTTTGGGATCCGGTTGTATCCAAACAGGCTCTTCGTCTTTTTTAGGGATTCTGGGCTTCCAGAATCCCAGAATCCTGGAACTGGAGCGTATCCAAACAGGCCCATAAAGCCTCCATAAGCATGTTTTGGGCTCTCCGAAGAAACGTTTTTTAGGATCCAGTTGTATCCATCCAAACAGACTCCACCTTTTTTAGGGATTTAGGTCTCCCGGAATCTCGGATCCGGAGCGCATCCAAACATGCCCTAAGCGTCAGTCAACATCACATCACACATTAGATTTCATACATGAAGATCGACAAATATTTTACCAGATTTTAATTTCTTCACAAGAACTTGCAAAACACTACGAAAAAAAAAAAAATTGATGACAATGATCAACAGGTTATGCTGCTCACCCTTTACTAAGCCACAGCGATAATAGGATCATTAGAACACTTGGGAAATTTTCTTGTACATGAGCAAATCTCAGATTAAGAAGTCGCTATCATGGGAGAACCAGCTGATGCAGCAGAGGGGGAACCAAAAGGGCCTCCCATCAGCTTTACTTTACTCGAAGTTGGGTACACATCGATTGGTCAATCCCTTTACAGGGAAAAAGGATTCGGACCGGAGAATCCGGCTCGGAGCGAGGAAGAGGGTCGAGGGGGCGGCATGATTGTTACGCCACTCGACTCGATTAGAGTGGTAAATGCCTGGCGACAATCGAGCGAGACGGTAATGGAGTGCTAATTAAGGTGTTGGGTCAGGATGTGACCCCGGCCCCGAAAGCAACCACATCGGGCGCGATCTCATCGGGAGCCATTACAGGACACCTGACAGAGAGACGGGAGGTCGGAAAAGTTTGGCGGGGGGCCGGAGGGTTTCTATAAGAGGGGGAGATGGGTCCTCTGTGTTTCTTGCACAAAGGTGCTTTCTTCGGTCGTAAAGGAAGCATTATCAGAGTAATAAGTGAGGGTTATGGGAATAAAAACATGTTTAGGAAATCATGGGGAGGAGCACTTACCTTTAAACCCGATCGCGGAATTGAGTTCAAAGGGGGTAATGATGATATATTGAAATGTTTGAAGGATTAGTTTAGGTGAAGGTCACATCCCTGATCCCACTTCTATGGTTTGTGTACTCCAAATTGATTCCAACTTTGCTATAGGATCTGCACCTGCATCAGAGAAAGGTGGAAGAGAACAAAGAAGGGTGAAAAACCTCTATGATTATTATATATAAAAGAAGGGATTTTTTTGCATACAACCCCCCTCGATACTAGGCTAATTCCATACTAACCCCTGACAAATATAAACGCCTAAAAATTAGATTATATGTCTAGATCGACCCCTCAGACGTCATTTTTTTTTTTTGGAGGGGGTTGACTGTTTCTTTCATACGACGGTTTTACTAGGACGATTTTGCCATAAGTTAACCTGAAGAGGGAAAGTTAGTCCCGAAGAATCACACAGAAAAACCTAAATTAGGGGAAATTGAGGTCAGGTGAGGTTGGGTTAAATGATATTGAGTAAAATGGCCACATTTGAGACCTCACGCAAAAGGCAGACCATGGTTAAGGTAAATCTGCTAACGGTGGGTGACAGGTGAACTATGAATATATAAGGAATATTCCACCAAATAGACTCAGTTAACCGAGGGGGCGATTTGCACAAGTAAGCTAGTTTCCAGGGGTAGATATGTAAATACGGAGTTTTCAATCAAGGGTTAATCTGCAAATAACCCAGCTTCCAGGGGGTGATATGCAAAAATCCCTAGCGAATGAATTTTGGATAAGCACGTCCATGAGAGAGATGAAGTTAGTCTATGGCTACTCCCTCTTAAATCGATTTTACACGTTCGGAATTCAGAGCACCGCACAAAATATTCAGTTAGAATCAAACAAAATTTGAGCCAAAAAATAACTCACATCGATCAAACACCATCAATTGGCTACAAATCAAGAACAAAGAATCCTAATTTAAAACCTGCGTAACTAGAAACTAGCATATATTAGGTAAAGCCTAGGAGCTTCCCTACATCTAGGATTGGTGTAGAAAGATGAGATAGAAGAAAAAAAAAATCGGATTAAACCTAAGAAAACCGCATTGAAAATACCGAGAAATCATTCGCATTGAGGATGGTGTCTTATCAATTCAAATGTTGAAAGGGAACAAGCAAAACCAAACACACCATTGAATTGACGTTAGTTATGATTATGCCGAGAAAACCCCATACATGCTTTGGTACGCAAATACAAATGTCCAAATGACACAATGAATGTTTCCAACCTCACCGCAAATTCCATCGAAGCTTTGCAGGCGAGATAGGAAACAAGCAATTTGGAAATAGAACACTCCGCAAAAGGCAAGATTGGAACATCAATCATTTGTTCCATGTGACCAACAAAGAAAGAGTGGCAGGTATAAGTAGATCAATAAAGAGGGGAAGACATCATTCGATTGGTCTCTCGTCTAAGGATAAGAAAGAAAAGCACTAACATTGCAAGCGGTTTTCGCATTCCATTGAAGACGTATTGGGACCACATTTTCAAATCCAAACCTAAACAGTCAGCTGAAAATGTTCAGAATGACTTTTTTTTTTTTGAGAACCGATCAGCGTCACATCTGAAGAGGATTAAGGAAGGCCCTACGATGAAGGCGAAATTCGATCCGAGGTCTCTAGTACAACCACAAGAGACTTTACCAGCCAAGCGAGATGGCGCTCCGTTCGAAATGACCCTCATGTGAAGCATTGCTGCTCAAGTACAACCAAGTACTCATACCCTGAAACTCCTATATATAACAGGTAAGGAAGACTAGTGGATACTTCAAGGACAACTACATCAGTATCTAAGGAAGAAAAGAGAAAAAAAAAAAAAAAAAACATTGTATTGCCATTCAAAGACTAACTTTTGCAACGATATAGGTCACCATCACTGCCAGTTGCATAATGACCCGTTATTCCAAAACAAAGCATAGAAATACTGAATAATATTTTCTTAGCGGCTAACCGTAAGTCAGAGAAACCAGACACAGCTAGAAGTATTGATCACGAGTGCAACAATAATGGGATTTTAGCAGATCAATGTTGTGCTTTCGAGAAAAGGGATGGACTTCGAAATCGTACCAATAGGGGATCATTTACTCGAAGGCAGGTAATTATCTCCCAACATTTTTGCAGTCCTGTTGCATGACTTACAATTGGAATAGGAATCTCCCTCGTGAATCCTTTGGTTTCAATCATATATTGATGACTTGGAATTAGTTAAAACATCAATGTATTGCTTAGTCAAGGTATGAAGCACTACCAATTAAGTTATGCTTTGGCAGTTGGACCGACATGGAGCTTAACTGACTGGCTTTAGTTGGCTGAATCAAGGAACCCCCGATATCTATTATTTGAAAATCTCACAACATTAATGTGTTTTACTTGTGGAATTAAATCTCGATTCTACTTCCTCATTGCCCTTGTACCAATCTATGAAATTCTTAGCACTCACGGTTCTTATATTCCAAAATAGTGGAAGCACCAAGATAATCATAACCTGGTGAGGCCAGATACGTGGGTAATTAGATACGGCCTGGCGAGGCCAGATATGTCAACCGAATAGAATCCCTCAAGCACATAAACAATCTAGAGAGAGAGAGGGGGGGGGGGGGTTGCATAAATTGCTACCCAATTTAAAACATAATCGGATCTATTCTATCCTAATAAGATAATATAACTAGGAGAAAAAAAAACAATCTCGGAGATGATACGTGATATTTTTAATGTGGTTTGGATCCACACCGGTTCCTACATTCATGTGACCATATTCGAGTCAATGCACTAAATCAAAATAAAAACGTACAAATCAGACATTACCATCACACGGCTCGGTCTTATTGGCTCGACCACCGTTGACGCTCTTTGTCTCTTTAACTTGCAATCCACATAGGAAACACCTTCACTCTACGTCCATGATCGTCGCACACACGATGTCAACACATGAGTATCGTCTTCTCTGAAAGAGAGGTCTTCAGTAACCACCAGGAAGTAGTACTCGAAGTCGACACACGACCTCAGAATAATTCGTCAGGATGACGAAATACAATCTCAGAAACAAAGGGATAAAGGCATCTAATCATCCTATGTGAGATGCAAATATGAGAAAGAACTTGTCCTGAGTTTACCTATCTCTTCACTAAGAACAAGAAAGAACCCTTCTCTTCTAATGGATCAAACTAGAAACACAGAGAGAAATTCCATATAAACCACAACTAGATGAAATCTTAAAGCTCAAGAGGTTACAATATTAATTCAAGCTGATATACAAGGCTATATATAGGTTCAGCAATTTAATAGACACAAACTTACACTTAATGAATCCTATATGAATCAGACCAGATTTGACGAACTTGTGAAACCAATCAATCGATGGAACACATCCGATAGGTCGAAATATGCAAAAACCCAACTCTTCCGCAAGTCGTCAAATCCGATCGGTCGGACTCTAAGCATGATCGGTCGGACGTTGAGTCATGACCTGATTCAAGTTCGTTTCCAAAAGTGGTACGTTTGAGGAGAGAATACTAGGAAAATGTGATAAAACATATTTCCATCCAATCATTCAGTAAAAAATCAGATTGATCTTCCATAATGTTGTTTTGAGACCTCAAAACACCCCGTACCGATTGGTCGGCAAAGCCAATCCAAATGGTGGGTTGATCAGTTTCTCGACTCCCAGTAGAAATTGTATTTGACCTATTAGGGTCACGAAAAAACTGCTTAGATTTGTAAATTTACCATATATGTGATCGATCGGCCAAAGGTTGTCTGATCGGTGGGTTTACCCAATCCTTGTATATTCGGAATTAAACGAAAATCCAATTGAAAGGTACTTTTTACATGATTTTCATAGAGACAGTATTTTGAAAAACTATGATCAAAATGATTTTACAATACAAACAAAGTGATCACGAAATCCATATAATATGCAATGTGTGTGCTCTATAGGTTAACTAGGTAATTGTGGGTGCATAAAATATCCACCCCTCATTCAGCACCAAGTCCAAACTCATAGAATAGAAGAATCTCCGAGAGTCAAGGCAAAGAAGGCAAGTAGACACAACTCAACTCCTCAAGACCCAACCGTGACCATCCCAGAGTCGCCCAAGCGACAAACAAGTGATGCACCAGAAGGGAAAATACCCCGGCAACGGCCAAAGCTCATATCGCGACTCGCCAACAAGCTACGACTTAGGGGCAGGCTGGTTCAGCAACCAAGACAAACCCTCGAACTACCAAAAGGCTCCACGCAGAAGCCTCCCCAACAGAGCCAACAATCCAAGTAAGAGGCGACGCGTGGCAGCCTCGTCCAAAGGGGAAGCATACACACTAAGAAGGACTCACGTGAGAACACCTGGGCAGATCCGAGGCACGAGCTCTAGAACCGACCCATAAGTGACAGCTATCAAGTAGGGATAGACTGGTCTTGTAAGTAATAAGAACATGCAACGTGGAGGGACACATGTAATGTAATGAAAGGCTCTCTTCCCCCAGCTTCCCCTATAAAAGAAGATTTGGGCACACAAAGGAGGAGGCTGAATGTAAAGGCATTAGAAAAACTCCAACAACCTCCTTGAAGGCTCCTCAAAAGACATATTATAGAAACCCGTTGGAAGATCTCGCTCCAACAGCCTCCTCGAGCGCTCCTCATCGTTGAACAAAGCACTCGACAGGCATTCCAGGTACCTCAAAGATGAGAAGCGCATGATAGCTCCTTCAAAAACGCCAGTAGTCTGATTGGCCAGGATCCAACCGTTGATGCTCCACCAACACTTCATGTGGGACCGCCTTATTTTCACCCCCACATGAGCCAAGCCAGCTATATCTGAACCAGTGATGCTCCACCAACGCTTCATGTGGGAGTGGGACCGCCTCATTTCCCACTTTGAGGAGCCTATGGAAGAGGTTGCAGGAGTAAAATGCTTTGAGGAGCCTCCTTGAAGCTCAAAGTGGGTGATGTGGCGAGTTTGGCTCCTCTTTGTTGAGGAACTTATGTAGGAGATTGTTAGAGTTGCTCTTAATCATTCTAAGTAAAGGAATCACCTAGCTAAAATTCCCTTGATTCTCTCTCTTCTAATTCCTCTCTCGTCAAGAAAAGGAAGAACAATGTGTTGTTTTTACAAGTTTATCAGTTCTTCCATAGGACCTTACCATCTATTGCTTCACTCAAAGATGTGCAAGGACTTTGTCAAGGGTTGCATAGTGCAACTGGTATTACTTAGCATGTTGATTTAATATGTGGGTAGAATCATATGGTCGACAAGCATCAGTGTGCTAAAATAGGGTAGGAAAAAGAAAGTGCAATTTATGCGGAAACACACATCAATCTAGGTTGGATGGCTGTGCTCCCTAAGATTCATGATGCCCTTGTTAGTGGTCAGTTCAAACAATATCTACATTCGTAAAGAATCATATTATCATATGATGAGCGTGCGCCCAAGCACCTCCATGGCTATGCAAAAAAATGAAGGAAAAAAAAACCATTGAGGGAAGTACAAGGAGGAATTTGCACCTTCCTTTCTAAGGATTCGGCCTCACATAAGAACCAGCAGCAGAGTAGGATACATAGTCAAAAATAATAAACATGGATTGACTGATTGTTTATGCTTTTTTGTGTCATGACTAATCTTTGACTCTATCCTTTCCAGGGAGAAGGAGATTAATGGCAGTGATTGATCCATGCTTGAGCTTGGTGTAATAGCAGTATCTCCAAGAGCAAAGGCTAGCATTAACATAAGAACACTATAAGAATGGTGGTGCTGTCAATATATCATCAATGAATTGCTTTCCTCGACACCATTCTTAGTAAGTTAATAGTCAACTTTATTCTTATATTCATATTCAATAAGATGTCCCTTTTTCAGGTTTGTTCTAGTCATACCCAAAAGCTATGTAGCCACCACATATACTTCTTCCAAGTCCCAAACTCTAAGAATATCTCATGTACTTGAAAAAACAAGATTGAAGCATAATAAAGCAAAAAACAAGATTGAAGCATAATAACGAATTTCATGATCAAGATTAAAGTATCTTAAACCTAAGCTAAAGGGCACTTATTGGAACAACATCAAATTACATTGTTCTTGTAGCAGGGTGTAGCGCCCATTTAAATCGCATCATAATATACCATTAGGCATTTCAACAACTTAAAGTGTTCACAATCAAAACTGTATTGAACATTTTTTATTTAACAGAAAATTAATAAGTATGCAAGACATTCTTCAAATCCACACAATTTTGTATTGATATCATCATAGCACAGAATCCAACACTTTCTTCCACTTATTGAACAAGGAAATCAAAACTAAAATCCTAAAAGAAAGTTCACGTCTAGGTAGTACTCACCAAAGTCGGCAATCCTATAGAGTTAAATAAACAACGTAAATCTGAAGGTTTTTCTGCAAATCTTTTATCTAATTATGTAACTATTTGATAGAACCTGCAATTTTATTTTCAGAATCAAGTGTGAGCATTTAGAAAGGAGATTATAGAACCTAAGTTGCGGTCAAGCATTTAGAAAGGATTGGCAATCATGTTCAGATTGGCTCTTCGACTCAAAACTTGTTCCATAGAGATAAATGCAGCTACATTCAAACATCATCCTACCCTCTTCGTCTAGACTCTTTCCAAGTCTAGGGAACCTTGAAGGCGCCCATGGGTTGCATAAGCTTAAACTAGGCAACGAAAAAATTCCAACTAATCTTTTAGGTTTCATGGCAGGCCCCTCTCTTGCTTAAATTTGCCTTGTCAGAAATTTGGCACTACTCTTAGAAAACTGAAGCATCAACCAGCCATAAAATTTTGCTTGATCCTTTTGTACAGCCTTCATGATTAGAGTTATGCTTTGTAACCAACTACATCTTGACAGGTTGAAGTTGATCAACAATACTGATGAAACCAGTATACAGGAGGTGACAATGTCATTTCCCCAGGCCCAAACCAAACAAGTTTGAGACAAATGCAACTTAATCATAGTCCAGGCTTTGAAACTAGATCACTTGACCAAATCACCGTGGTTCAGCCAGGATGCAGAACTTGCAGCTCCAAAAGCATATGAACAAGAAAACACAGATGGGTGCAACCAACTTAGCAATAATCTCTCTTTTTTTAAATTGTTTAAGTTTATTTCTTTTTATTAAAATCTAAGGATCAAGAATTGTACAATTGCTGACTATTCAACATTGGATATATAATGGATAAGGCTTGTTCATGATAACTACATTCACTTTTAATCTTGTAGGGTAACTTCTTTAAAGAAAAACTAGCAAACATTATAAATAAACCTAATTCCCAATCGCAGGAACAAAACAAGTATGTAACCCTGCAGAAGGGAGATACAGCCAATGGACACCAATTCCATACGATGTTCATGGTTTAATCCTTACAGATTGAGTTGGATATTGTAAAATATCAAAAAAATTATGAAAATTGAAGAGGGAAGCCATACCATGTAGCTCCCAGAAAAAGGGTGTGCATGTGTAATGAGAAACCAACATTAATTGTGATTGGTGGCCTCGGGATGCTATTGGACTCATCAGTTAGAAACAACCCACTCTTTGACCAACATTTTAAAAAAGTCAATGACTCTCCATATTCACATGGACAAAGGTAACAACAATCTTCTCTCCCTTCTCCTTGCCAGTTTTCTGTGCCTAGAGACTTTGAGGCATGTAGGAAGAAGAATTCCGAAGCATATAACAACAGCTGAAAGCCTTAAGTGTTTGGAATAAAGTGTCATATAAGATGATAGGACGAGCAAGCAAAACAGTAAGGCGTTCGAAAGAGATAAAATAACATCCCGCCTGCAAAACACAACGATAGATTCAATTGTTAGTGGTTAATTATGGCAAAAGTCTGGGTTTAAAAGGATCAAATTATCAATATGTACATAGAACGACAATAACTGGGGTGCACAATTGCCATAAAACTTTAAGCAAGAAGACAAATTGATGGGGACCAAGCCCAAGCATGCATGATTTAAAAAGCCAGATCAGTCTAGCATGCATTTCGAGGCACAATTGGAAATAAAATAATCATTTTTGGAATTACTATTTATGGTAATTTTAAAAATCAGTTATAGATGAGATTCGGTAAGAATCCAATCTCTTTAAATTATGAAAGATTTATCTTTTATTATGTTTGAATTATTTATGGTTATCTTTGATTAAATAGGATTTGATTAGGATCAAATCTATTTGAATTTATTAGAAGTTATCTTCTTTTATCTTTTGTAAGCCTATAAAAAGGCCACCAATGTAATAATGAAGATTATGGAATAATTAATTCCAGGTCGGTAGTTATATCCCCATCCCATCACTCCCCTCTCCCCCCACCCCCGAGTTCCATTGTCATCCACTTTCATCGAAAACCTTGAAATACCTCCAGTTGAACCTTAAATCCATCCAAAACCATATCATACCTTGTCCAAAATCCTTCAAACTTGATCCTAAGAAGCCCCTCTAAACCCTAGACACTCCCATATAAAAAAACCCAAATATGTAGGATCGAATTAAACCATAATTTCAAAGAATTCCCAAATCTGGAAACACAGTCCAGATCTGGTAATTCCTTTATCTTTCCATATCCAGTGGTCTGATTAAGCCGAAATATATACACAACCTTCTTGAGATCCATACCTACCTACCCATCAAGTTCGCCGCAATCCGGAAAACTGAACCTAGTTAAAAGACAAAAATACCCCTCTGCTGCCACGAAATTCTGCACCTTTCCAAATCCTAAATTCTTCATCTAGAGTGAGAATCATGCTTTTATAAGGCCCCCTCGCCCATCTGGCCATCTTGCATCAGTTTCACTCAAAAGAAAGGAGTTGATTATAAGGAAACATTCTCTTCGGTTTCTAAAATGGATTCATTCAGAATTCTTTGGCATTAGTAGCTCATTATAATTAAGATCTACATCAATTGGATTTAAAATGGTTTTCATGAAAGGAAATTTAGATGAAGAAATCTACATGATACAACCTGAAGGATTTGAGAAGGGTAAAGAATACCTAGTTTGCAAAATAAAGAGATCCATATATGAATTAAAACAACCTCCCGACAATGGTATTTAACCAGATTATTTCTTCCTTTGGATTTATAGAAAACATTGTTAATCAGTGTATATATATGCGGATGATAGTTTGCTTGCTTGTAGTGATCTAGGTCTATTACATAATACAAAAGATTTTCTTTCAAGCAACTTTGAAATGAAGGACATGGGTGACTTTGTAATAGGAATTGAAATTTACTGTGATATGACTAACCAATTACACAGATTATCCCAAAAGGCATATATTAACAAAGTTCTTGGAAGGTTTAACATGAAAGTCTGCTCACCTAATCCAGCACCAATCATTAAAGGAGACAAGTTCAGTAAGGATCAATGCCCAAAAATGATATGGAATGATCAAAGATGAAAAATATTCCTTATGCATCTGTTGTTGGAAGTCTGATGTATGCTCAGATTTGCACTCGTCCAAGCATCAGTTTCGCAATTGGAATGTTAGAAAGATAACAAAGTGATCCTGGTATGGATCAGTGGAGGAAAGCCACAAGAAGGTAATGTGATACCTTCAAGGGACCAAAGACTATATGCTCACATATACCCATATAGATTATCTAGAGGTAATTGTTATTCGGATTCAAACTTTGTCGGATGTAAAGATAGTAGGAAATCTACATCAGGGTATGTTTTTCTGCATGCTGGTGGAGCAATTTCGTGGAAGAGTTCAAGCAATCTCATGTTGCTTCGTCCACCATGGCGGCTGAATTTGTGGTGGCATGCTACAAGGCCACTTCTAATGTGCTTTGGATAAGGATTTTACCTCAGGGCTTCAGGTTATGGATTCTAATACGCTTTGGATAAGGATTTTACCTCAGGGCTTCAGGTTATGGATTCTATCGCTAGGCCGGTGAGACGGTTTTGTGTTAATTTCGCTGCAGTTTTCTTCTCCAAGAACAATGAAAGCTCAAGCGCATCAAAGCATATTGATATAAAATATTTAGTTGAAGGGAGAAGATTCGGGACCATCCAACGTCAATTGAACACATCAGCAAGAAAACGATGATCGTAGACCATGTGACTAAAGCATTAGCTCCAAAGAACTACAAGGAGCTTGTACTTGAGATGGGTCAGACTGCTTTAATTATATGATTGTATAAGGGAATCATGGCTTGTATTTAATACTAATGTGAGATCCCATGGTTGTTAATGATGATTCCGCATATATTTTGTTTTCAGTTATGTACACATATGATTGGAATGATAGTAACAGGATTGTCATCAACATTATGGCTGGACCATTATGTAGATTGTAGAGGTATAAACTGTTGCATAGCCTATATACTTTCTCATAAAGACTTGATTAGATGAAGTTGCTAATGCCGTGATGCATGGAAGGAAATATGTCGGATTGATGATGTATGACCATTGACCGCCATGATCTGTATTAGTGGTTTCTTCATTCAGCATATTAAAGATAATCAAGATTAAGAATGGTTGGGATATTTGAATGGCAAATTTTCAGTATTATTTTGTTAAATCTAATAAAGGTTATTAAGTGGCATTAGGCCAAGTGGGAGAATGTTAGAATTCACTTTTGGCAATTGGAATTCTTTAGTGGCCTTAGAGACCACATGAGGGACATGAACCGTAATTCTTATTTATGACCAATCTAAAGCTTTCAACATGCCATTCACGGTTATTCATACAATTATTTTATTTATTTTAAATAATTTTATGGATGGCTGCTATATATGTCATTAGGTTATTAAGTGGCATTAGGCCAAGTAGGAGAATGTTAGAATTCACTTTTGGCAATTGGGATTCTTTAGTGGCCTTAAGAGACCACATGAGGGACATGAACTGTAATTCTTATTTATGACCAATCTAAAGCTTTCAACATGCCATTCATGGTTATTCATACAATTATTTTATTTATTTTAAATAATTTTATGGATGGCTGATATATATATGTCATTAGGTTTCTTCATAAGAATTACATGTTTAAGTCCTCTCATGAATAATTACTTTGTCCCTTGGCTTTCTCCATAAGAGTTGCATGTCTCTTGATTTCAAATGGTTCATGAATTAAACTTAAGGAACCTAATGGTCATCATCAAAATGGACTTTAATCTATAATTAATTGAAGAAGATGATGAGACATTCAATAGAATTTGGGCGAAATTTATAAGGTTATATATAGGACTCTTGGTCCCTCTCTCCACTCATGAAAAAACACAAGGGCTTGTGCATGCCATAACGCCAAGCATAAGGGTGAGCGAGGAGAGAGAAGTCTCAAGGCTCTTGCCACACAAGGTGCTTAAGGTTGGAAAGCTAAAGCAAGGGGTCTTCATTTTTATTTATCTAATGGCTCCAAGTAATCTTATAGATTAAATTTCATATGAATCAAGTGTTGTTTCATTATCACATTACCTGAGATCTTTGTCCATCAAAACTGTCGGACATAAAAAGGTTAACAACTAAACATGCGTCCGACCGCATATGCACATATGCCATAGCATATATACTGAGACAAAAAAAAATTAAAATTAAGAAATGTGTAGGAAAGAAAAAACCCCACAAAAAGAAGATCCTCAAGTTTGTACCATACATACATCTTGCAACATCAAAAAGCATAACCACTATTAGGAAACTACAACTAGCGTCTACTACTAGCAGAATCTATTATTAGTAGGAGTGATGTGAAACAGTGTGTGCCAACAGGGAAATCGCATTGAGTGTGAACATGTTCCACTACTTTGCCATGAGCCAAAGACAGGGAATTAATTTAAACAGATAATATGGGTTAATGGTTTTAACAAAAATTGCAATTACACATGCAGTTAATCCAATCCTAATTAATTGAATGACACGTGCTCAGTTATACCAGCAGGGTTCCACATACAATATCAGGAGTAACAGCAGACATGGCAAACAGAATCACTCAACTCACATTTTATGGTGGACATCAGACATCATAGATAAAACTTAGAAGATTCAATTATTGATGGCACCCTTAAATATTTAACGGGAAAAGAAAACTCAACTACTGAGGATCATGCAGGACCTCAGGAACCTCTGGTGGTGGCGGCGTCGGTGTGAGGGCCTCTGGTCGAGGCAAGGCGAATGCAAGGGCCTGCAAAAACTACCACGTTCGGATACACGGGTGCGTCGGGATACCACCGTTGATGGCTTTCGCTAATTCCGAGTCTGGCCTCGGCATCCTTGGCGACGAGGTAGATTATGCGATCCACATAGTCCTTCACGCTTTTGTCGGGATCAAACTGGAAGTCGAGGAACGGGGATCTGATGTCGAGGTATCCGTCTTTGTCGTAGATCAGGCCATGATCGGCGTCGGGATCGACCATGACGGCATACCGAGATGCGCCGGAAACGCAGACTCGGGAACGGGGCGGGTCAGGTTGGATGCGACTCACAAAGGGAGAGGGAGTTTTGGATGTGGTTCGGGTAGAGAGGGGAGGGAGGTCGGGTCGGCTGTGGGACCAGGGGTGGAGGGGAGGGATCGGGTGCGTGAGGGGGGGGGGAGGGGGTCCTGTGGGCTTCGGGTAGGTAGAGAAGGAGCCAGGGTGGCTGGGGCGGCCTGCCGGGAGGAGAGGGGAAAGGGGAGCGCGTGGGGAAGGAATGACTGGCGGCCGACAGTAATGGGAAAAGGAGGAGGAGGGCGCGGGGCTGGCGGTTTGCAGAGAAAGGGGAGGGGCGCGGGGTTTGGGCGGCCTGTGGAGGAGGGGAGAGATAGGAGGGGCATGGAGCTGGGGTCTGGTTGGGCGCGGGCTGTAGGGGAGAGGAGGGAGGGTGCAGGGTAGTCGGGTAGCGTGAGGGGGTGGCGGGTGGCTTGGGACAGAGGTGGGAGAGAGAGAGGCGCGGGCAGAGAGAGGGGAGATCAAAAGAGGAAGGGGAAGAGATCGTGAGCGAGAGGGGGGGCGGCTGCACACGGGGAAAGGGTTTTGGAAAGGAGTTTGGGCTAGGGTTTCACACACCTAGCACCTACCAAGGATTTCACACACCTAGGGTTGGGATTGGGATTTCACACACCTCACCCTGGTTTTCTCAACAATTGTAGAGAGAAACGAAAATTCTTTTATTCATTGCATGCTTAACCAAAAGATGCAAGCCTATAAATAGGTTTATAATGAAAAGCAAGACAGCCCGCTAATCGAGGTAGGGACTAAACACATAAAAGCAAAAGCAAAGCAAACGCCCACTAACAGTGTGGGTCTAGACTCGACATAACACAACGTAGCCAACATGGCCAAACTCAAACAACTCATTAGAACCACATGCTCAGGTGGCGCCTCATGCGCTGGTACACTCGCCAGGGACGAGACTCGATGTCCCCATCATTCTCCCCAGGTGGGAGAGAACTTGACCCTGTCGAGTAAGGACCTGTAAAGCTCTTGTACTGCTCCAACGTGTCAGGGTCCAACTGCTAGAGGTCACTGTGGTCAAGCTAGGTGTCATCAGAAGTGGGTTTTCCTTTCCAACGGACCAGATACCATTGGGTTCCACCGTCTCTACTAGAGACAATCTCATCATCCATGATTTTATCTATTTGTTCTGTTATATACTTTGGGGGAATTTCTGAAAGTGGAGGTAATGAGGGGCTCTCAAAAATATGGTCATGGGAAGGCTCACCCACTAGAGGATTGCTAGAGTTAAAATCAGGACCTTTGTAGGAAACTAGATCCTCGATATTGAAGGTAAAACTGATGCCAAAATCTTCAAGAATATCTATAACATAAGCATTGTCATTCAACCTCTTAAGATTTGGAAAGGGCCTGCACTGCGTGCATACAACTTTTTAACAGTTCCTGAGGGAAACCGTTCCGGGCGGATCCGGACCATTACATATAAATCGTTTCCTGATGTCGGCTCTTAACTTGTAGTTAGCATTGCTCTGCTCAGTTTTTGCTCAGCGTGGGTACTTTTAGGTGGGGAGGGAATCAACTTAACTTTCTTGTCTTTATGTTCAAACAAGCACATGTTCGAACATCCATAGATAAGGACATCATTATTGAAAAGTCAAGGTCTTCACAGAATGACTTGGCCCACATTCATGGTCAGGACGTCACACCAGATTTTGTCCTGGTAGATGTTGAAATTAATGGGCACAAGGCATCTTTGCTAAACCTCCATTGCAGTGGAGTTGATCCATGACACTTGATAGAGACTCGGATGGGGGACAACTTTGAGTCCTGTCATGGAGATCACCGCTGAAGACACGGCATTAATGCAACTGCCACTGTCAACGATAACCTTGCAGTTCTTATCCCCAATCTTGGTGAAAGTGTGGAAGATGGCGGTACGCCTCTAGTCATCTTGATCATTGGGTTGAGACAAAGCGCACCTAACGACTAACATAGTAGGAGAAGGCATCTGTCGAAGGCAACTAAGAATTGCCTCATCATCATCGTCATCAAAGTCTCCATCTTCTTCTTCAGCTTGGTAGATGAATTATGCCTCTCCGGGCTCTACCGCTTCAATGGGATTGCCATCAACAATGTTGACTTTGACAAAGCTTGGGCAGTTGGCAGCCACGTGGTCGTACCCTTGACACTTGTAACACTTGGTAAGAGGCTGACTTTGGAGAAGTCTCGCTCGACACTCTTTCCTCGGGTGTCTCTCTCAAAATTCTTATTTGGAATCAGTGTTATTAAAGGCGCGCCTAGGCTCAAGCTCAACTAGGCTCACCCCCTACGCCTCAAAAAATACAAGGCCAAGCTCTGTTAGAAAGGCGTGCACCTAGGTCTAAAGCGCGCACCTAGGCTCCGGGCTCCAGGCGCGCCTAGTTGAATAATGTGCAATTATGTGCTTGCAATTGATATTTTTTGGTAATATGATTAAGTTATTAAGTAGATTTGATTCATGATTACAGTAGTATGAATATCGGCACATTGATTGAATATTATTTACATTCAAAATTATTTGTTATACTTCTTAGGTAGAACTATATGAGCAATTGTTGCTTGGATTTAATGACTTTGATATTATTTCAACTATTACAAGATACAATGAGTTTTTTTTTCTTTCTTGATTTGCACATTTCATACTGATTTAGACGCATGTGCACAAGCACACGGATGAAATAACACATTCAATCATTCACTATTTATTTTTTGTTTGCTATAATACCACATTTGATATCTTATAACTGGTTATTGAATTTGAACTATACATATTTGAAGATTTAATATATTTTAAATGGCTTATTTAGAGCCGTAATTCAAACTTACAAGGCTACAACATTTGTGTTGTTGCAACAATGATCTATCCAATTTATCTTTTGTCTTAAGATTCATTTTCTTAATCTAGTTATGCATGTTTTGAATATATATATATATATATATATATATATGGGAAAGGGTTTGGTAAACTTGAGTTCACAAATGAATGGTGAAACATGGTTTATATTGCGCCATGTGTCCACTGAAAAGACATAAAACAAGTAAGAGGGGATACACATTTAAAATAATTGAATACTGAAAAGACATAAAGTAAAAGGTTAAAGAGGGTTGAACACTTTCTCATGACACATGTCAGCTTCTCCATTCGAGTTCACCATTTGAATGGTGAACTCGAGTTCAGCTTTCCGGGCCTATATATATATATATATATATATATATATATATATATATATATATATATATATATATATATATATATATATATATATATATATATATATATATATATATATATATATATATATATATATATATACGCCTTACTTCAATCAGGCGTGCGCCTTGCGCCTAGGCTATAGGAGACCTTTGTGCCTGATGTGCGCCTTGAGCCTTTCAGAACACTGTTTGGAATGTTGAGTTTTGGCTAGGACGAGCTGGGGTATGTCCGATTGGGGTGGTTTGGTGAGGGTCTGGTGGTGTTACTCCAGAAATCCTAATTCTTGTAGGAGTGACTAAACCTAGAGGCGTCGAGGTCTTGTACTAAAGCGTAGGCTCTTTCCAATTCCGTGACATCTCTAGCAAGTAGCTCATTCCTCAGGTTTTCTCTCAGGCCAGACCGGAAACGGGAAAGGACTTGAACAGGAGTCTCAGTCCCAAGGGCATTGCAGCAAGGAACTCATCAAACTTGACAACGTAGTCCTTAGCTGACTTGCTACCCTGAGTAAATTGGTGTCATTGGTCCAACATACGTGCTTGATAAGACGAGGGTACATACTTACACTTAAGCTCATTTTTCATGGCAGCCCAAGTATCGATGGGGTCTTGGGTTCGAGCGACTCTTAGGGCTTCCACATTGGTCCAGTACTAACCGGCAAACCCACTGAGCTTCATGGCGGCAAATCGTACCTTCCTTAGCTCAGTCAGAGGGTACCAGGTAAAGTATCGATCCATGGACTATAGCCAATCTAAGAAAAGTTAGGGTCATGCCTACCATCGAAAGAGGGTACTTTCAACCTGATACTCTTGACATATTGGTCATCAGGATCCTGATTGTTCTGCCAGTAGGCTGGGGGACCTTGGGGGGTTAAACCGGGCTTGCTCTATCCAGTCTAACCGGGCATTGGTGTCACGCTGGTAGGCAGTGAGGTTCTGGTTCATAGCGGTTATACCTTGGGCCAACTCGGCAAGTGCCCTAGTCAAGGCATCGGGATCCATATTGTAATTGTCCGACTTGCTAGACTCTCCTAACAGGTATGGCCTACCTCTACGGGTTGGCATGCACAAACAAACTCAGAAAATGATGCTTGCTGAAATTATATATATATATATATATATGGGGGCGGGGAGCCTGCACCCGAGGTGCAGCAACAACGCTGCACCTCGGCCTTGTTTTACCTACCTAAAAGTTTTGGAATTGGATGAAATTTGGTGAGGGTGTTGTCTAGGGTAAGATGATCATCCTCACAAATTTTCATCAAATTCCAAAACTTGTAGGGGGGTCAAATGGTCGAAGAAAAATCTGCAGATTTTAACGGTAACTGCGGACGGCTGATTTTGCTTCGACCATTTGACCCCCCTAGAAGTTTTGGAATTTGATGAAAATTTGTGAGGATGATCACCTTACCCTAGACAATACCCTCACCAAATTTCATCCAATTCCAAAACTTCTAGGTAGGTAAAACAAGGCCGAAGTGCAGCGTTCTTGCTGCACCTCAGGTCCAGCATCCCCGCCCCCTATATATATATATATATATATATATATATATATATATATATATATATATATATATATATATATATATATATATATATATATATATATATATATATATGGGCGCGGGGATGCTGGACCTGAGGTGCAGCAAGAACGCTGCACCTCGGCCTTGTTTGACCCCCCTAGAGGTTTTGGAATTGGATGAAATTTGGTGAGGGTGTTGTCTAGGGTAAGATGATCATCCTCACAAATTTTCATCAAATTCCAAAACTTGTAGGGGGGTCAAATGGTCGAAGCAAAATCGGCAAAATCTGTAGGTGACTGCAGATTTTGCAAAATCTGCGATTTTGCTTCGACCATTTGAGGCCCCTACAAGTTTTGGAATTTGATGAAAATTTGTGAGGATGATCATCTTACCCTAGACAACACCCTCACCAAATTTCATCCAATTCCAAAACCTCTAGGGGGGTCAAACAAGGCCGAGGTGCAGCGTTCTTGCTGCACCTCAGGTCCAGCATCCCCGCGCCCTATATATATATATATATATATATATATATATATATAGAGAGAGAGAGAGAGAGAGAGGGCTGGGTTCCTATGACATGTCGTAGGGAGTACCCTATGACATATGGTGAATTAGTAATGCTAGAATGTGCTGAATTTTTTTGAGGGTGATCACCTTACCTTAGATAAAATGTCTACAAAAAATCAAAGCATTCTAAAACTTGTTAGGGCATCAAATGCTAGAAGCTTTATCGGTCATCCATTTTAACCGTTAAATTGAAAATCATATTTGATGCCTTTAGAAGTTTTAGAATGAGCCGATTTTTTGCGAGGGTCCTATCTAAGATAGGGTGATCATCCTCATAAAAATTCAGAACATTCTAAATATTCTAGGGTTACTAACTCGCCATATGTCATAGGGTACTCCCTACGACATGTCATAGGAACTCATTTCCCATATATATATATATATATATATATATATATATATATATATATATATATATATATATATATATATATATATATATATATATATATATATAAGGGATGCTAGACCTGAGGTGCAGCGTCGTTGTTGCACCTCAGGCATTGTTTGACCATTCTAGAAGTTTTGGAATTTGATGAAATTTGGTAAGGGTGTTGTCTAGGATAAGATGATCATCCTCACCAATTTTCATCAAATTCCAAAACTTCTAGGGGGTTCAAATGGTCGAAGCAAAATCAGCCGTCCGCAGTCACCGTTAAAATCTGCAGATTTTGCTTTGATCATTTGACCCCCCTAGAAGTTTTGGAATTTGATGAAAATTGGTGAGAATGATCATCTTACCCTAGACAACACCCTCACCAAATTTCATCAAATTCCAAAACTTGTAAGGGGGTAAATAAGCAAGAGGTGCAGCAACGATGCTACACCTCGGGTGCAGACTCCCCGCCCCCATATATATATATATATATATATATATATATATATATATATATATATATATATATATATATATATATATATATATATATATATATATATATATATATATATATATATATATATATATATATATATATATAATACCCTAATGCAAATATATTAATCAATGAGTGCTAAATGAGAACGCGGATGTTGGATGCAAGTTGCTTACCTATAGCCATGCTCTGATACCAAAATAATGTGAAACAGTATATGCCAACAGGGAAATTAGCATTGAGTGTGAACAGGTTTCACTACTTTGCCATGAGCCGAATACAGGGAATTAATTTAAACAGAAAATATGGATTAATGGTTTTAACAAAAATTGCAATTCCGCAAGTATCTAATCCAATCCTAATTAATTGAATGACAAGTGCTCAGTTATACCAGCAGGCTAGGAAGCACGGACACTTCCCCAGGCCTCCCGTACCCGTGTCGGACACCGACACTCACCGGACACTCGTCGGACACGCATGTGCCTTGTCCCATGTGCTTCCAAAAGCCGGACACTCGCTGGACATGCACCGGACACAGCGGGTTGACGGATAATTCAATATAGGGACGGATCACAAGCTGCCTTAAAGGATTAGATAGGTTGAAGCCAAAACTAAATCACAATCATTCTTTTGCATGTTATTTGGGTCTGAGTATAATTCACTTGTCAGGCTAGTTGTAACAGGACAGTTACGATTCAGTTTTAGCTTTAACCTATCTGATCCTCTGAGTTTTCAGATAGGTTGAATCCAAAACTAAAACACAGCCGTTCTTTTTCATGCCATTTAGGGCTGTATGTGATTCACCAATCGGGCTGGGTGTAACTAATGGTTACGATTCAGTATGCATTAAATTTTCATTTTAGTTGTTTTCTATGAGATTTTTTCGGTTATTGAAATATATATAAATTATGAACACACATAAAATATAAATAAAAAATATTAATTTATTTTGCCGTGTCCCCACCGTACCCGTGTCCTCTTTTTTTAGGATTTGTCATGTCGGCGTACCCGTGTCGTATCGTAACCGTGTCCCCGTACCAGTGTCAGTGCTTCTTAGCTAGCAGGGTTCCACATGCAATATCAGGAGCAACAGCAAACAGGGCAAACAGAATCACTTAACTCATATTATATGGTGGACAGCTGACATCACAGATAAAACTTTGGAGATTCAATTATTGATGGCACCCTTAAATCTACCGGGAAAAGAAAACTCACCTACTGAGGATCACGTGGGACATCAAGAACCTCTGGTGGTGGCAGCGTCGATGCAGGGGCCTCTGGTAGAGGCGGAGCCAATGCGAGGTCCTGCAGAACTACCACGTTTGGATGCACGGGTGCGTCGGGATACCACCGTTGATGGCTTTCGCTGATTCCGAGTCGATCCTCAACGTCCTTGGCGACAAGGTAGGTTATACGATCCACGTAGTCCTTCACGCTTTCTCCGGGATCAAATTGGAAGTCGAGGAACGGGAATCTGATGTCGAGGTATCCGTTTTCGTCGTGGATCAGGCCGTGATCGACGTCAGGATCGACCATGACGGCTGTGGGCATTGAAATTAGCCCACGGGTCGAACCCAATTCGCACACGTAAAATAGGCCCGCACCCAACGGCCTTCGGGTCGAACCCGACCCGCACACGAAACTTGGGCCCGCGCACAACGGCCCACATGCGCAACTCGGCCCACACACAACGGCCCACATGCGCAACTTGGCCCACGCACAACGACCCACATGCACAACTTGGCCCATACACAACGGCCCGCATGCGAAATTGGGCCCGCACACAAACGGCCCGCATGCGAACTCGGCCCGCATGCAAACTCAATTCGCGCGCCGAGGCCCAACTCAAAGCAAACCGGAAAGAGGGGGGCCGGTGGCCGGCCCCCCCTCCTGAAAATCGTGCCCCCCTCCTCATGGAGAGGTGGGGCCGGCCCTAAAAGAAAGGGAAAAAGAAAAAGAAAAGAAAAAGAGAAGAAAAAAAAAGAAAAAAAAATCAAAACTGCCTCGATGCGGGGGGAGGTGGCGTGGACGTCTACGCAGCCGTAGATCCGCGACGATCCCTCGATCCAACGGACAAGATGACGTTGTGTCGCCATCCGATCCAAAAGTGCAAAAAAATAACAACTCAATCTTCAAAGATCGAGTCACATCTAGCCCGTAACCACCCCAACTGAAAAGAAGGGGATCGAGTTCGTTTCCCCGAATAAAGGAACAATATCTTGATGGTTATGGGGGGGGATATTGGATGAAACAAAAAAATTTCAGCCATATCTCCCCCAACCGCCCCCTTTGCCTATAAATAGAAGGGGTGCGGGAAGGCGAAAAGGGGTCCGAAAAGCTGAAGACGAAAGGGCTCTGCAAGAGAAGCTCCAACGCTTGAAGACCGAAGGCTTTCACGAGGCACGGCAAGCACGTCCTACGGGAATCCTTGGCCCTTCAAGTCCTCATCAACGTGAAGACCTTGCACTCGAAGATCAAAGCTTCGACTCCTCGCACAAAGAAGAAAGCTTGGAGAAGAAGACCCGGAGTCGTCATCACCCCGACTGCTCCAACGATCTTCATCAGCTCCGAAGACGCCAGAAGCAAAGGCCGGAGACGAAGATCGAAGCCGACAACACCCGTCGTCTTCAACAAAGGCGTCGACTCCTTGCACGAAGAAGAAAGCTCGGAGAAGAAGGCCTGAAGCCGGTGCTATCCCTGCCGTCTTCGTCAACAAAAGCCGACGCTACAACCGTCGTGCTGAAACCGGTGCTACCCCTGCCGTTTTCATCAATAAAAGCCGACGCTACAACCGTCGCACGGAGATCGGTGCTACCCCCGCCGTCTTCATCATCAAAAGCAGACGCTATAACCGTCACACAAAGATCGGTGCTACCCCTGCCGAAAAGCCAAGCCGACGCCATAACCGTCGAGGAAGCCGGAAGAATAAAGAAGTCTTGAAGAAGTAGCCATCGCCGTTCAAGAAGAAGATCGAGTCAAAGCTAAAGCCAAAGCCAACGCAAGAAGCCAAAGCAAACGCACCAGTAAAGCCCGTGCCAAAGCAACGCACGTGCCAAAGCCAAGCAACTACGACGGTCACGAGCAAAGCACCGCACGTTCTAGCCGATACGACGCGAAGTCCGGAAGAACTAAAGCATCGCAAGCCTCTACCCGTCTACGTTCAAGCGCAAGCGCCAAAGCAAAGCAAAAGCCAGAGCCACGCCAAAGCCAAAAGCCAAAGCCAAAGCCAAAGCCGACGCCAAAAGCACGATCGACGCCGCGAACCGACGATCAAGGACGCCGAGGTCTAGCAAGGATCGAGGAAGACACGAAGACCGAGGAACAAAGCCCAAAACCTCCCTAGCCGAGAAAGCGCGAAGCACGGACGGGACAAAATCAACGGCCGATATTCCTTAGCCTCTCAAGAAACCCTCACCCTGTAAAGACCTCTGTCCTGGGCAACCCCTTCAGAGCTCTCGCACGAATACCACGTGGAGACGCGGATCAAAGGGACCCTCCAGAGGATCTCTCCCACAATCTCCTGATCAAACACACGCCGCACCCGGGCTCGCCACACCCGAGCCCCCGGGTCCCGGCCAAATCTGTAATCTCGTGTGATTCGCAATAAAGACGACCCGTATCTTTTTCCGCGCACACAACGGCATACACAGATGTGCCGGAAACACGGACTCGGGAACGGGGTAGGTCGAGTTGGATCAGACTCACAAAGGGGGAGGGGGTTTTGGATGTAGTTCAGATAGAGAGGGGAGGGAGGTCGGGTCGGTTGTGGGACCAGGGGTGGAGGGGAGGGATCAAGTGCATGAGGGGGGGGAGGGGGTCCTGTGGGCTTCGAGTAGGTAGAGGAGCCGGGGTGGCTGGGGCGGCCTACCGGGAGGACGAGAGGGGAAAGGGGAGCACGTGGGGGAGGGGTGGCTGGCGGCCGGCACCCGGCAGTGACAGGAAAGGGAGGAGGAGGGCGCGGAGCTGGCGGTTTGCAGAGGAGAAGGGGTGAGGCGCAGGGTTTGGGCGGCCTGCGGAGGAGGGGAGAGATGGGAGGGGAGTGGGGCTAGGGTCGGGTTGGGCACGAGCTCTAGGGGAGAGGAGGGAGGGTGCAGGGTAGTCGGGTAGCGCGGGGGGGTGGCGGGTGGCTGGGGACGGGGTTGGGAGAGAGAGAGAGGCACGGGCAGAGAAGGGAGATCACGAGAGGGAGGGGAAGAGATCCCGAGCGAGAGGGGGGGCGGCTGCACACGGGGAAAGGGTTTTGGAAAGGAATTTGGGCTAGGGTTTCACACACCTAGCACCTACCTAGGGTTTCACACACCTAAGGTTGGGATTGGGGTTTCACATACCACACCCTGGTTCTCTCAACAATTATAGAGGGAAACAAAAATTTTATTCATTGCATGCTTAACCAAAAGATGACAGGCCATAGGCTTATAATGAAAAGCAAGACAGCCCCATAATCGAGGTGGGACTAAACATAAAAGCAAAAGCAAAGCAAACGCCCACTAACAGTGTGGATCTAGACTCGACATAACGTAGCCAACATGGCCAGACTCAAACAACTCATCAGAACCACATGCTCAAGTGGCGCCTCCTATGCTGGTACACTTGCCAAGGGCGAGGCTCGATGTCCCCATCAAGGAGTTTATTATTAGTAAGGATCTATTATTAGTAGGAGTTTATGTTTAGTAATAGTCTATGTTTAGCCTACATCTACTATTAGAAAGCTTATTCCCTTTGAGGAGTTTTCCCTTTTTCTATATAAACAAGGCAATGTAATGGGGTTTGGCAGAAGAGTAAAAATACAATTTTCATTAAGCTGTTGGCTAACCCCCAATCAAAGGATTATTAGGGGGTAGATCCAATCAAAAGATCAATATATGGTTTGTACCCTAACATCTGGTATAAGAGCATCGATTATGAGCCATTTCTTCCCCTTTTGCTCCACCTTCTCCTCCATTATCATCTTATTCTTCTTGATTGACCATGACTGTTAAGGAGTTGGAAACTTAGGTTGCTGCTCTTACAACTTGGTTGGTGACTTTAGCAACTAGCGAATGTTTAAAAAGGCATTCAAGGCTTACGCCTCGAGGCAAGGCTACTGTGCTGCCTCAAGGCGCACGCCTCAGTAGCCACATATAAAAGTCTACGCCTCTGCAATAAGAAGTGTACGCCTCTGTCCGAGGAATGCCTCAAAACATTCGAGGCGTACGTCTCTTGCTGCAGCCGTGAAACATAGGGCGAGGAGAGGTACCAAGGTTTGTTCGGGGGGGTCACTAAGGATTTGATATGTAAATTCGTCCTCATGGGCCCTTATTTTACCAATTGAAACCTTCTAAAGCCTTTTAGATCTCCTCTTTAGGTTTTGAAACCCCTTTGTCCCCAAAAACAAGATCTATTGCTCATTTCTTCTCCGATTTTAATTCCGAAACTTGCATTCTTCTTCTTTGTGGATTGTCTACCAACTACAAATGGAAAATCAAGATTTGTTTCAAGTTTAAAGGTTTGGATCATGATTTTGCTTTTTCTACTAATTTTTTCTATAATTTTTGTTTGGTATTTTACCATTCTCATGTGTTTGTATCAACGCTTGTTAGACCGATGTTAGTATTTTATTGTTTGCTATTACTTGTTACTTGCTACTGTAATTATTATCTTGAATATTAAAGAATGAAACTTGTTTGAACAATTTGACTTTCCATTTTGTTGTTAAATTGCTCGATGGAGTCCTCAATCGTATCATATAAGGTATTTCTAGTTCAATTATTATTACACAATAATAATAATATTTATTCTTTAAAAAAAAAACTTTTCCTCCAAAATGCCTCGGAAAAATTTGAGGTTTATGCCTCACCTCTCCAAAAGAAAAACGCATCGGTACGTCTTTCGCCTTTTTAAACATTGCAACTAGCATACAAGAATTGATCCAAGAGCTCAGGACCAGATGCAAACCAATAAGACTGTCCAGCAAGCACTCCAAACACTAATGGCCAATCGTCCCGAGCAACAACCACAAGGTGCAATTATTTAGAACCCGCAAGGTATAATTATTCAAGGCAAAACCCTGCGTATTGATTTTCCTAAATTTTATGGTGAAGATCCTAAAGGCTAAGTATTCCAGGCTGAACAATATCAGCGATGATCAGAACGTCCCTTTAGCTGCTATTTATCTTCAAGGCGATGTGATTGCTTGGTATCGTTGGATTCGTCAATCCATTGGGTTGCTTTCTTGGCAGCAATTTTCCAAGGCGATTTGCACCCGTTTTGGTCCCTGACAACCTATGCAGTCAAAGTCGGTAGTCGGCCAAGGGCCGACTAGGACTAGTCGGGACTAATTCGGGACTAGTCGGCCAAAACTTATTCTAACCCCCTCCCCCCTCCCTAAACATATATGATATATGAACTAGCATAAATGTCAATAAGTATATGATATTAGTCGGTTAATAATAATACATACCTTCACACTTCACAGCATGAGTATAAATACATAAGTAACAGAACACAGTTGTATTGGCTTCATGCCCATGTCAGAAGACTCAGAACAAAGAATTCATCACAATATTTCTTTGATGATGTTTAATCTATGAACAACCCCAATTTTTATTATAGGGTTATATTTATATCAACAAATAAACAATAATTATTTGTCTATGTTTTTATCTGAGATTCTCAGGTGCTCAACAGATGATTACAGGGAAGAGCCATAGTTGTGAGTCTTGCGACTCAAGACTTTGAGTCAATGTAAAAAAATCCAAACAAAATTACTTGCAAATACTCCTTGCAAAAAAAAAATCTGTCTAGGGACTAGTCGACAGTCGCTAGTCGGGGACTAGTTGGGATTCCGCCCAGCAATGACAGAATCGGAATTAATCGGTCGGCAAAATGCTGCCTAGGGACTAGTCGCCGACTAGTCCCGATTTTGATACCATAGCCGACAACACGTGGATCCCTGCAGTCCACTTTCTAAGTTAACTCAATCAAGCATGGTCCGTGAATACATTACTGCTTTTGAAAAGCTTTCTAACTTAGTTCCTAGCTTGTTGGAGACATACCAAATTAGTATGTTTTTGTCGGACCTTCGTACGGATATTCAGGCAAGCATTCGATTATTTCGTTCTCTGAGCCTCCTCCGTGCTTTCGAATTTGCTCTTTGCCAAGAGGATTCCATAATTGCCACAATTGCACAAGCACCTTCAAGTGGAGACCTACCTATGATTAAGAATAACTCGTCCACTCCAGCATTACCTTCCGGCGTAAAACGCCTCTCTTGGGTCGAAGTTGCCGAACAAAAAAAACGCCGTGAGAAAGGGCTTTGCTTCAACTGTGATGAAACTTACAAACCAGGTCACCTGTGCAATAAACTCCAACTCCTATTATTGGATGCGGCATTCACGGAGGGTCATTCAGTCGACAAGGCAACCTGGGACATTTCTGGATGAGAGTTTTTGTGCTCGTTTTTTAGGCTTGAGGACAAGCTCTATTTCAAGGGGCACATGATGTTAGGAAACTACAGCTAGCGTCTACTATTAGCAGAATCTATTATTAGTAGGAGTCTATTATTAGTAAGGGTCTATTATTAGTTGGAGTCTATCTTTAGTAAGAGTCTATGTTTAGCGTGCATCTACTATTAGGAAGCTTATTACCGTTGAGGAGTCTTTCCCTTCTTCTATATAAACAAGGCGATGTAATGGTGTTTGGCAGAAGAATAAAAATACAATTTTCACTGAGTTGGTGGATAATCCCCAATCAAAGGATTATTAGGTGGTAGATCTCCAATCGTAAGATCAATATAGGGTTTGTACCCTAACAACCACGTACCCTTATCTCATCCCGACAGTTCTCGATTTAGAAAATTATCATGACAAATTGCCAAGGTTTCCCAACGAAACCACTACAAATCTCCATTGATGGCCTCAAGGATGAAAGAACATTGCAGACAAAAAATTCCAAAGCCTTGTTGAAAACATGAGAAATTCAAAGATGGAGAAGAAGGGGGACCTGGTGGTGATCTGGGGTTTGGCAGAGAAGAACGTCAGCGCGCCCCACTTGTGCTGAGATCGGATCTGATACTCTCTGAGCTGTTCCACGAGCTTCGACCGTGTGATCATTTCCCCTACCGGAGAGCCGCCCGCCCTTCCTCCTCCTCCTCCTCCTCCGATCCCGATGTCGAAGTTATGCCCGGCAGACGGCTGCGGCGATGGCTCCTGACGAAGAGGGAACAACAGAGCGCTTCCCAGATCGTATAGTTTCCCCTTGTGGCTCGGGTTTGCCCATGCCCAACCCGACTTACACTGTTACACACATCTCAATCCATTTTGCTAGTGGAAGTAGGGGTGGTAATGGGTCGGGTCGGGGTCGAGTCCGGTAGAGACATAGGTATAAGGGCAAAACACCCAACCCGAACCCGACCCGTTTAATAAACGGGTCAAAAACTTAAACCCAAACCCGACCGGCCTAATAAATGGGTTGACCCGACCCGATCATTTAAACCCGTTTACTAAATAGATCGGGTCGGGTTGGCTCGGATTGGGTCAATATAACCCATGAGAACCTATCGGGTTGGGTCAAGATGGGTCGGATTGGGCCGGGTTGGGTCGGGTTGGGTCAGGTTGGGTTGGTTCGGGTTGGGTTGACACGACCCATTTGGTAAATGGGTCCAGTCGAATTGGGTTATAAGTACAAACCGGAACCCGACCTATTAAATAAACGGGTCAATCGGGTCAACCTGTACCCGAACCCGTTTAGGCCAAACCCAAACCCGCTAACTTCAGGTCGGGTTGGCAGGTCGGGTCAAGGATTGCCACCCCTAAGTGGAAGTCTAGTCCGTGCTTGCCCGTTCATATTGTTCGGATGGCTCGAGATGCCCAATTTGTAAAAACAGATGAAAAACAAAAAAAACAAAATTAATAGGGTAAAACCATTTGATTGTAAATGAAGTATATTAAGTTAAGAGGTCAACGGCAAGCAATCAATGCATCGGGTGGCGATGTGCACGGTTGCGTCAGTCGGAGGGACTGTAATCAACGGGAAACAATACATGCCGAAATGGGAAAAAGAGGAAGGGTCTCGATCAGGGTTTTGACATCTGCAATCAATGGATGGCAGTCAACGATGCTTGTTGTGCATCGGGAGGAGGGGAATGGCCGGGTCGAGAGGGGAGAGACGGCGAGAGATCCGATGTCGTAGGACAGAGGCTCCAGCTGCCATGGATGGACACTCCATTGCTTTGCACCGCTAGAGAGAGACGAGCGAGGGGGTAAGATAAGAACATAAGGTGTCGGCCGTGTGGGGTTAGGGCTTCTCTTTCTCTATTGTGAATTTATGATTTATATATGTATTACTGGATTAGCCAATCACTCGAGCAGATGTGAGTGTGTGTCGTGTGATTGTGTGTGCGCGACTAATCGTTGCACCACTATTGTGCAATGAGATCAGATTAGTGGATCCACTGTAGTGAGATGCAAGTATGTCATTGTACTCGAGTTCCTCGAGTTGGGTAAGATCAGTGTCCAAACCTGTCCAAATTGAAATCAGATTGAACCTTTTTTTTTCCAAACCCATCCAAGTTTTTAACCAACTTTGTCTATGCTTGTGCATTGTTTGGGTCGAGTTTGGATTGGGTGGGTCAGACCCGCCCAAGTCCCACCCCTAGTCGCAATTGTAGCAACCCCCGATCCAATTGGCACACATTTGAATAAGAAAACATATAAGGGTTTATTTAAATTGTATTAAAATAATTTATTATTATAATGGTCATGTTAAAAATTTAATTCGAAAAAGGTCATCAAACAGCCAAGTAACAAGGCTGCACTAAAAGGCGCCCTACGACGTTAATTGTCATCTCAAGTATCAAGTTTAGTAAACCAGTACTCAGTTTGCCGGATTTGTGCTTAAACTTGTGGAAACCCAAGAGACCAACACTTGTTTTTTTTTTCCTAACCAAGCGATGAATGAACATGGTATACGAATACAGTATTCTAAATGTAGAGTTTAATAGAAAAAATATATAGTATAAAAAAAGCAATAGTCTCAATAACAGACACTCAACATTCGTAAATCGGTTAAGTTATCTGTTGTGATTTATAATCTCCCCGATGCCTAAGCCTTAAACATACTGATCGGTTCTCTCTCTCTCTCTCTCTCTCTCTCTCTCTCTCTCTCTCTCTCTCTCTCTCTCTCTCTCTCCCCCCCCCCCCCCCTTGATTCCTCAATGCCCAAAGGTCACTATCGATAACGAAACCACATCAACGAACCCTTTCCATTGATTATTGTTAGGTACCCTCACACCCCAAACCCTGGGTCGTAAGGGGAGGTCTACAGAGGATATATGAAGACAACATTGCCTAGATCGCTAGTCGATGTGGGACTATACTCCAACACTCTCCCTCACGTACAGGCTGGTTTTGTCCGGTCTTTGTCAAGTGGGTAGGCTTCCACTCGGCTTAATGGGCATAGGTCAAACCTCCTTTAATACCATGTTAGATACCCTCACACCCCAAAACCTAGGTCGTAAGGAGAAGTCTATTAAGGGTATAAGAAGACCACATTTGCCCAGAAGACAACATTGCCCAGTCTGCTAGTCAATGTGAGACTAAACTCCAACAATCGCTCGACGATGATTGCAATCGCCAACAAATCGACGACTCCTTGCCCACAAAAAAATTAGGATTTTCCGCTTTGTATTGGTAAGATATCTATAAATTTATGCAGGAGATTCAAATTTGATACCTATCATAATGGGAATTTTTTTACTAGTGTTTGGACGACGTTTCATGCCCTTATATCCATCCATATTAGTGTGGCTAATGGTTGCAATTGATTTAGTGTTTATATTCACCTAATCTTTATAGATAACAATCACTTGAAATCTCAACATCATAGCCTCCTTATATTTAATTATGTGAGTTCCATTTGCTACATATGTGGGATAATTGAATCCTTGTGTTGATCTTTTGACTTAGGAAGAACCTCTTAAATAGAATAAATTAATTTTTGTAAAACACAAGAAAGTTGCATTACTCCAACATTGATCATAGCTTAAAAACTATGAAATGGCTATGTAACAATAGAAGTCTTTAATGCAAGCAACTTCTATATTATGAACATGCAATAATTGCAAGCTCTTCATCTAAGATAAAAGACAAAATAAATACCCATACTTTTAAATCAGCCAAGTTGGAATCCCAATTCATCCAAAGTAGGTACAATCATCACTCTTTTATTGGAAAGTAGGTGTAGTAATCCACCAAAAATTTAAATCAAGCAAACCCCGATGATACCTGTAATTATATTACAATTCTTGACATCGCATGACTACATCCATATCTAATTAGTCATGATTTGAACCATTATAAAGCCATGACTATACTATGTGATAATTAAAAATTATACAAATACCCTTTTCTATTATTTAACATATAGACCTCATTATCTGTTATTCACAAATAGTGACCGGGAGAAGCAACTGTCCTACCCGAAGTACACTTTGTACTACATGTCCTTAAGTTCAACTTCTTATTCCTTTATGTTTACTGATAAAGATATTTTTTATATTAAAATATTTATTATAAAATAATAATATTTTAGTTAAAATCATTTGATAAACCCTTTATCAAAAACCATTTCCCTAAGTGTTCAATGCCAGTGATCATCTTACATGGGAGTTACTTAAGGAAATATGTTCTCTCCAATAAAGTGTTTAGAATTCCTCGACAATGAATTTATTCACAAGAACCGAACGTAAGTCATCCAAGAGTACCGACTATTGACTAGTAGAGTGGTTTCACTAAATTGTAACTCAAAGTGACAAAGACTAAGTCATGAGCTCATAAATACCTCATGATTGAGAGTCTATATAAACAACATATTCGAATCATATTATCATATGACAGTCATTTAGATGATGTGTTTTCATAGAGATCGAAGTTTAATATGTTCCAAACACACCAACACAATTGATTCAGAGTCGCCACCTTGATGCCTAAGATAAACCACCTCGCTAAGCGAAAGTCAATAGTGTTACAAATAAGATATACAGTCTCATTACCGATTGTGAACCTTATCAAGTACAATATACCGGTAAGATTATATTTTTTGTACGTGAATCTCATCCACATACCCAATCTAGCTATGTTATACTAGATGGACTATTATGTATCACATATAAAAGTAATATAAATGTAACAATATATATTGATGAAATGTATGCTATTCCATTATTAATGTCAAAATACATGTAGTTGGTGTGTAGAACACTACCAATCCCAACGTAGAGAAGACCAACGCCTAAAGGATGCTCTGATACTATGAAAGAGAATAGTCGAAATATGATTTAAGAACTATATTATCAATGGTAACATAGAGGCCTATATGTGTTTTTGAGAGAATCACATCCCATGATAGATAAACGTAGGATCCCATAATCAATGGGATTGCCATACTAATAAACAAAATAGGAAACAAAGTTACACAAAATCAGCACCCATTAAAGATGGAAGGCTCCCAATCATCGACAATAAGACCTTTCACTAATAGTGTCCAACATATATGGAAGGCTCTTAAAATACTGCTCTAATACAAAGGACACGGACTGCTTGGAGTGCCTAAGTGTGGATCACTTGATCACGGAGGCATCAATGTGAAGGTACTCTTTGAATCTTGATCGCATGGAAAGAGAACCACAACATCGCACAAGATCGTGCACGTCGCGCTCATGGAACGCGCCGACGTGGAGTGAGAGAGGCGCGGGACTCCACATCGCACCTGATCACAATATATGAGACTTCACACGAGGTGATGGGCTAAATGCATACAAAGGTATTCACGACCACAAAGAGACAAAACTCCATGCACTAGGAGGAAATCAGGACCCGGCATGGGCAAGTTGGATCGCAACACCAAGAGAAGATTATAGGCCTTCGCGCACGGATTAAAGGCAACCAGAACGATTCCGGAAGGTAAAGGATGGATGTTAGGAAAAATAAATAATATTTTACTATTCTCAACCTCCTCGAGATCGTCGAGGGCGACCGTAGATGCTAAGGTTGGAGATAATAACTCTGAAACCTTAGACCGAGTAACTTGGCTCAGATACCATGTTACGAGAGAGAGAGAGAGAGAGAGAGAGAGAGAGAGAGAGAGAGAGAGAGAGAGAGAGAGAGAGGCTTGGAGAGAATACTATATTGTATTGGTTATGATTACATCGGCACTACCTCTTTTTATATAGAGAGAGAACATACATCATTACAATACCGTAGGTCCATAGCACATATGGGACTAATGGTAAGACTACACCTAACACATGCAAGATAAAATTTATCATAAAAAATATTTTGTTCTTGAAACATATAATGAAAAACAAGTAAGCAGAAGTAAAATATTAGTACCAATTTGCATATAGTGGGAAGAGCAAACTCCAACTGGCCTTCAAATTTTCAATTTGAGGAGTGTCCAAGGTCCAATATGAACTCTGGAGATATCCATTTTGGAGGATTTCATTTCGATCTCCAAATTTGGAGACAGAAATGAGGTCCTCAAATTAATGTTCACTTACTAAAAACCATTTTTATCGAGTGTCAAAGGTCTAACATAACTTTTCGGCAAAGCAATTGATGTTTTGGTGAGAAGATTGTGAGTTCAACTCTTCCTCCCCTTGATTTACCCAGGAGTGAAGTGGGAATTGTCAAGTGGGCTTTACTCCTGAAGGGATTAGTTAGAGTATGAAGTGGGCCATTGCCCGAAAGGTTTCCGGACACATGCCGATCTAAAAAAAAACAAAAAAAAAGTCTAACAGAACTCCAAATTACTTTTTTTTAATGGACAACTCCAAATTGATTTTCACTACAAAAAGATATTAAGTTTTACATAACTTACACTAAACTACTATTTTTAGGGAACCACCCGATTCGAGTAGGGTGGTCTCCAAATGCACTTTTATCTTGAAAAGATTCAACTTCGGACTCCAAAATGGAGATGCCAATTAGAGTTGCTCCAAGAGAGGTGGCTATATATAATTATGTCAAATATAGAGGGTTATTACAAAACAAAAGCATACATCACAAAAAAAAAAGGGGGTCGGGCTATTTACACCTCTAATCATATTACTAGAAGCACCCCCATTTTTAAAAAGGGTTTTTTGCAAATCGTCCCCCCATACTAAGCTTAATTATGTATAAACCCCTCAATTTAGAGTATTTGCATATTGACCCCTCAAATAAGTATAAGTTGTGCACGTCCACCCTAAGGTTAACTGTCATCCATATTAGACGAATATTTATAGAATATTCCATCTTGGACTAACGTTGGCTTTTATGTACCGTTAATATCCATATATAGATGAAATATCAAAAACATCATTATTCTCCAACGAGCTCAACTCCATTAAATCTTGAGGAACTCCATTAAAACCCGAGGAACTACCTTCTTCACCAACTGGTTAATTCTTACAGGGAAAAGATCGTGTGCCTTTGTTGTGAAGGGATCGTGTTGAGGAACCCTAAATCTTTCTTCCTTCGTTCCCAAATTAGGGGTTTGAGGTGGGGAGCCCTAAATCCTTCTTCTGTCGTTCCCAAAATAGGGGTTTGAGGTGAGGAATCCTAAAAACCCTTCTTCTTCGTCCCCCATTTAGGGTTTTGAGCTTAAGAACTCTATTTTTTTTCTTTTCCATTTTGAGGTTTGAGGCAAAAAAAAACCTGATTTTTTTTCCCACCTAATGGTTTGAGGTAAGAAACCCTAATCTATTGTTCCCCAATTCGAGGTAAGGAATCCTAAATCTTTCTTCCATCGTTACCAAATTAGTGGTTTGAGGTGAGGAACCCTAAATCCTTCCTCCTCATCCCCCAATTAGGGGTTTGAGATTAAGAACCCTAATTCCTTCTTCCTCGTCTCCCAATTAGAGATAATCAAGGTTCAGGGTTTGTAAATCGACTCGTGACACTTACTAAGTAAGCATGACCACTGGATTTAATTCTACTATTTCAATAACTTCACTTACTAAGGGGTAAATATGTCATTTTTCCTCAGGTTAGCTGTCAACCACGGTTGTGTCTGGAAGGTGATGGAATATAATGGAGGGATGAGCGTGCACATCTTATATTGATTTGAGGGGTCGATAGGCAAATACTTTAATTTGAGGGGTCGATTTGCGCTGCCTCAGCCCATTCCGCTCAGTGCTGGCCCCCCACCTCTGCCACCTCTTCCTCCTTGACTATGGATGAGAACAAATCAGATCCTGCGCTACCTCAGTCCATTCCACTTGGAGTGGCGGTTGCCCACCTCCGCCACCTTCTTCCTCCTTGTCCTCTTTTTTTACTCCTCCTTTTTTCTCCTATACTCAGTGGTTCTAAGTGTGGCTCTCTGCTGTGCATTTGATCATTGGAGGCTGAGTGCTCAACAATGGTCCAAATGGGTTGAATACAAAGTAGAGAGGCTCAACCTGAAATGTTCAAGGTGTAGGAGGAATGAGGAGAATGAGTCACAAAGTTATCCGAATTTATTAAAAAAAATTGAATATTTGTGCAGTAAGTGTCATCTGAATAAACCGACGACTAATTTCCGATTTGTTGGTTCATCAAATATTGTCGAATAATCTTAAAAAGTCACAAATAATTCTTAAACATGAAACATCCTTAACCTTAAAAAAAAAAAAAAATCCTCAAAATTCTAAATAACCACAATTTTTTTTCTAAATTTTCCTCCTTTTTTCCCCCTGAATCTTGTTTGAATTTCTCCGAACCAAACCGTATTGACCTACCACCGAATTAGTGCGGAATCCAAACTCGTTTATTTTTTTTTCTTTTTGGGGTTGGTGGGTGTCCCAAACCCTTTCCAGCAATGACCCACTTCAGGCTCGGACTAATCCCTCTAAGAGTGAAGCCCGACCCACTCAACAAATCCCACGTCACTCATGGGTAAATCAAGAGAAGGAGTTGAATCCACAACCTCCTCACCATAGTATCAGTTTCTTTGCGAACTCTTCTCTCTCTTATCCTCTGGTGGGTGTGGAATCTGAACTTTGTTACTATCAGGGGAAAAAGAGGAGGAGGAGGAGGAGGAAGAAGAGTAGGGAGAACGAGGCGGTGACGGTGGTGGGTTAGAAGGGACTGGTGGTGGCGGCGAGCGGGGGGCGTTGACCTGCATGGGTCCAGCGACGGCTGCGGCAGGCAGCTGCTTTCATTCACACATGGGAGGACGGGATCGAAGAAGCGTGCTGCCGTTGGTAATATGGGGCTGCGCTAAGGAGTGCCAGACCCAATGTAAATAGAACATATGGACGATATTACCCCTGGAAAGTTCATAAATTCTTACAGCAGGAGACCGGTGCTCTTTTCGGCTTTCGGCAACCTCCACCCATCTATAAAACCGGTGGGCCGAAAGGTGGCCGATGCTCTCGCGTACGGTGTGCGCTCACTCTCCGTCCATCCGTAACCATGGAGACACAGCTGGTGGAGAGGCTGGAGGCCGCGGTGTCGCGCCTGGAGGCGCTCTCCGCCGGATCTCGCCCGCCGGTGTCGCGGGGTGACCTCTCCGACGCGCCGTCGCTAGATCCGGCGATTTCTGCACTGGACGAGCTGGTGGAGAAGTCCCTCGGCCGAGTCTCCGCCGCGGCGGGGAAGATCGGGGGGAAGGTTCTGGAGGCGACGGCGATACTGGAGGAAGCGTTCTCGGTACTGAAGGGACTCCTCATCAAGGCCAAACAAAGCCAGGTCAGCTGTATCCGGATCCGATCTATGCTTCTAATGGAAAATTCCGGTGATATCTGATTATTTTTTTCAAAATTTACTAAGAATATCGTCGTTTAGGTTCCTTTTTTGCGAATTTTTTTTTTGGAAAATAAATGTCCCTTGTTATTTTGTTTTAGTAATGCTATTGTTCTCTTTCTTCCTTTAATCTAGTCCAGAAGCCAGTTGAATTGCTAATTAAGATGAAACCAAGAACCAGTTGTGCCCTTTATTAGTTCTCCCATTAGCCAAATCTTTTGATCTGCACTGAATTGCTTCCCTAAAACCAGTAACTGTTTAAAGTTGATATTTTTAATGGAATGGGATTGTAAATATCGCGGAGATTGCGTTGGATGCAGTTTCTACTACCTTTTTTTGGAGATAATAATGTGCTAGCATCTTCATTTTTCTCAACTGTGATTTGTTTCATAGCCGGATATGTTTTTCATGTAGATTAATGCGAATTGGATGCCGACATTCGAGACATTGGTGAAATGCGATTCAAATAGAATTTTGATTGCTCGAGACCGCCTTTCTTCTTGTAATCAGCAATATGTTATTATGTGCATTTTTCTAAAATGTGATTCATTTTGTGCGGGGAGATATTATTCACGTACATTAATGCACGTTCGTGGCTAACATCCGACATTGGTGAAATGAGTCTAAGCAGTTTAAGAAGGTCAGTGATTTAGTTTAGGACCTGTTAAGCCACATGCCTCTTTCCAATCCCTGTTGTCGGAATCTCGGCTTGGATTTCAGATGCACATAGAGTGACCTTGCCTACCCATCACGCTGACCTTTTAAGTTATAGCATGATCTGGAGTTAACTTGGCGATTTGTTTCTCTCCTTTCTGTCATTTTGTTGAAGTGAAATGGCTTCAATTGTTGAAAACATGGCATTTCTGTTATAATTTGCAACCCACAATCTGTTGATCCACCCTCGCCTTTTTTCTTTTCTTTTCGATTGCTTATCTAGACTCATGATGGATGGTGCAGAAACCCAGCATGGAAGAGTTGGCTGAGTTTCTGAAGCCATTGAATGAAGTTATCGCCAAAGCCAATGCTTTGACGGAAGGAAGGCGATCTGATTTTTTCAACCATTTGAAGACATCTGCTGACAGTCTCACTGCTCTGGCATGGATTGCTTACTCCGGAAAGGATTGCGGTTAGTGAATTTATTGATAGCTTCTTAGTACATGGTTTCCTCTTACATAAAAATTATCTCAATACCATGGTTTTCTTCGAGTGTCTCACCTAAGTTATCTCAATACCTTGGTTTTCTTCAAGGCATGAGTCTTCCAACAGCACACGTGGAAGACAGTTGGCAGATGTCTGAATTCTATAACAACAAGGTACATTCAGTGTTGCTCATTTTAGCAATAAAATGATTTCTCTCATACATGAACTTACCTCACAAATAAAAATCAGGATTGTACATGCTATTGTCATATATATTCATACAAGTTGCTACACATACATGACAATGTGGTAATTGGAAATTTGGTGGTGAGGGGCTACAAAGGAAAGTTTAGAAAGTGTGACATAGTTAATATATGACTACGGCCTATTTTATGTTTTGATGATACGAATTATTCATATTATTGATTTGTTACGCTGTACAACTCTATTTTACTACTTCAAATCTATGGGTATTTATGTATTGTAAGTTTTATTGTCCTCCTATTTAAGATACACAGACTTCATCAAACTATGAACTATGCCACGTCGTGTCAATACAGTCACTGATTTAAATGAAATATTATTAACACAGTTTTTCATCTAGGATTTTCCTTGATAGATGACACAAATTTAGTTGATTGGATAAGGTTCGTTGCTTATGTCTATGTATGTTGAGAGTCCCGCTGGCTAGATTGATGTAGCTAGATAAGCACTTATGCTTTGGAATCATATGACAAATTGTATTAAAAGTTGAAACATAAGTATTTTGTGGATCTGTTGGTAAACCAGATAGAATGAAGAGATCTAGTGGTGGCCCTGGTGGGATAATGAGGTCCAAAGTGCAATCAAGGAAAAGAGTCTTCAAGAAATGACAAAGACCAAATGATATTAAGAACATGGATAAAAAGCTAAGAAAGGACGGTAAATAGCCAGTAAGGCTAACTTTGTAACTTGTACAATAAGCTGGACTCTATAAAAGGTTTTAAAAAAAGTACTTGAATAGGTTGTATGTTTTGTATTGCTAATTATCTATAATGAATTTTTTTTTCTCTTGCCTAAGATATTGGTGTTTTTCTATTTTTGTCTTTTATTTTTTGCTTACTTAACAAAAACCACAATCACACGTGCTACCGTACAATCGCATATGCGATTGTATATACAAATGGGACCTTAACCACATAGCCTACATATAAGAAAGTGATAACATTAGATATTTCTAATTGACTCATCGAAGGTTGGCTTGGCCAGCCTTGGGTGGGAGCATGGTTCAAAAAATTCCAAAATTTCTCGAAATATTTATATATTTTTGACCTCGAAATGAAATGTGGAGGTTAGAAATACCCCAAATTTTTTCAATTTTTACCAAATTTTTTTACCCTAAACCTTTGAACCATACAATCCTAAACCCTATGAGCAGCCTGTTTTACTTCTCTGCATGATTTTTCTTCAAAAAATTATTTTCAGTTGTTAGATATGTCATCTAACCAATTTTGGGAGATCAAATCAACAAAAAATGCATAAAATTGTTTGTTCGATCGGGTTGAAGTGCTCTTCGTCAAAAAATTCAAAAATAATAAATCTTAGATGTCTTTCAGTTAATTCATTTTTTGTTGTTCAATTGATAACATAATGGTGTAAAAACATCAAATCTATCAAGATTTGATATTATTACACCAGATTTGGGGATCAAGGCTGGATTTAATATTTATCGAATTTACCAATCAAAAATTTAGATGCTTTGAAAAAAACACACAATTAGATCTTTAATTGATGAAATTACTTGAACTTTGGATATGATGTAGATCTTAGGTTGTTATGCCTCTTTACGACATGTTCACACCCCTCGATAGTGTAGAAATGGGATTTTTAAGTGTTTTAAAGTATAAATTCTATCATTTAGTGTTCACACCCCTCGATAATGTCATCCATGCTTGACTTATGATTGTCCAAAGATCCATTAAAAAATTCCATCATTTAGTTATTGTTTCCATCACTTCTATTAGTTATTATTTCCATCATTTCTATAAAATTGCAATCTTTCCACACTATCAAAATATTTTCACGCAATATTTCCATACCCTGCTTCAAAATGTTGGTTGAAAATGAAATTTCGAACCTTGGGTGGGAGTACGCATTTTGAAGAAGATGGGATAAGGGTTGGAGGCCAAGGAACACCCTAGTCCCCAAATGTTAGGTCACAAGTGATGTTATATTTCTTGCTTTCCAAACATTCTAGAGCAAGTAAATGACAGATTGCAGAAAGTAGCCAATGAAGCATGTTCCAACCACTTATTTAGAAAGTATTTTCAATAGTGCTATTTGTAAGTCGTGAATAGGAATGTTAATGAAGAAGGTGGTAACACCAACATTGCCTTGTAAGTCGTGAATAGGAATGTTGGCTCTATTTATAACTAGCAAACCCCAAAGAGTAGTCTTTCTAATCCTAATCAAATTCAGCTAAAAGTCCCAATTAAAGACTAACATCATAATTAACCTAAAAAATTATGTATAAATTCAAAAATTAATATAACAATCCAACTCATGTATAAAAATCTGTGCAAAGGGATTCTGATATGAAAAACATGCGGGCACAAATTCAGCTCTGCATCATATGATTCTTCTGCGTAGGAACTCGATGTCGAGTTCAAAGTAGTTGGATTAGGAACTGGGGTCGTCTAGATCATCAAGAACGCTTTGAATCAAGATTTGGTGGTGGAGAGACAACAATGGATAGCGTGTCACATGGCATTCATTTCTTGGGTCCCACACAAGGTGTACCCTGGTGCCGTTCAGGGACCATGAACTAGTAGATGAGCATAGTGTTGTAGCATGTAGGCAAAACTGATGGATACTAACTTTTGGAACTGATATAGAAGGACGACGAAGAACGTCGAGCTATGGTACCCCCAAGTGATACTGGAGAAGCACCTGGATCGCTAGTGGAGAGTCTAGTTTGATGATATCGATGTGCACTCAATTGGAAGTACTAGCCCGAGGAGGTTATAATCTGGTGGCCAAGGTTCTAAAAAGCGCTAGGTGCTAGTCGGGCGGTGGGGGGCCGCCTAGTACCTGGGCGTTTTGCCTTTTTTTAAACTATTTTAATTATTATTTTGATATTATATAATATATATATGTTTAAAAATTAATATAAGTTCAAGATTATTTCAAACCATTATTTTAAAGAACAAGTATATAACCATAATTCAAGATTGAGTGATTAACAAGAACAAAAGCAAACATAGTCCGCCTGGCCAGCCTCAGCCCGCTTATCCCGCCTGGTCAGCCTGATCCCGCTTGGCCAGCCTGAGCCCGCCTAGGCGATCGTCTTGCCCCGCCTAGGTGGCAGCCTTACCCCGCCTAGCTTCGCCTGGGAGCTTGACCGCTTTTCTGGAGCGCCTAGGACCTAGGCGAGGCGGCGGGGGGCCAAAACGGCCTAGGCGGCCGCCTGGGCCGCTTTTTAGAACACTGCTGGTGGCAGATCAGTTGTAGATGAATGCCCCATTAGAGGTGTCGTTGAAGGTGGAGGCTCTACAATTTAGGGGTGCACCTCGGTCGGGTTGGTTCGGGTTTGGACTAAACCAGAACCGCACGAACGCACCAATCTAGTTTAGTTCTACCAAATGCAAAGCCGACTCGACTTGGGCATCGGCTTGACCTGACCTGACCCCCACTAAGGTCAGGTCGGATCGAATGTCAGGTTGGCATCATACAATGTCTGAATACTGAATATGTAGTATGTATGAGTGCTTTAGGCTTTAGCATGATGGAGTTATGGAATTACCAATTTATGATAGGACCATGTTTAGCCCTAAGCCTTGGCAAAAGATCGTTCTCTTGTCTAGGTTTAGTTTGGTGGCATGCTTGGCAGAGCAGTATCTGGTAATTCTAATATCCCTATGGCTAAGGACTCCTTGATTTTTTGGCTGGGTAAATTCACCATAGATATAGGGTTGCACTTTTTAGGTTGCCTAAAGATTTTCTTGCCCTCCTTGTCCTTTTTATCCACAAACTTTTAGTGGCAATTAAGATAATAATTGTAACTATCACTTGATAATAGCTAGGAGAAGGGCCACTTTCCTAGCCAGAGCTTGAGTTTTTGCTTGTTCATTAGACATTTTACTCCGGATATCTTCTCCAAGTTGTTTGAAAGCTGGCACGCTTTGATTCTTTTGCTATACATTGGGAGAACTAGTAGTTCAAATTGACTTGATTAGTCTTGATAGCTCTAGTCATCCCTTAACAAAAGGGGCGGTTGCGGAACAAACATAGGAGGGTTTGGTCATCTGCTGCTGATGTTGCTGTTGCAATACTCACCTAGAGGGATCCTTGGCCTTATGACAGTTTCATCAGGTCATCTTTTCTGACATTGAAGGTATCGTCCAGATATGTTTATCATATCGTATATCCTACACTATTGCCCTTAATAGCAGAATTGTAACACAATTGCACCCCTTCTGACACTGCTTTCCAAGTTGCTTTATAAATGGGATAAACTTCTTTGAAATATCCTATGAATCCATCAAGTCAGTAGTGACTTATGGATGTTCTCATTTCTCAATATGATATTGATCTTCTGCCATGTCAATGCATGTTTTTTTTTTGGTACTTCAGTTTATTTAGAATCCTGCTGCCATGCCCATGTGCCTAACTTAGTTTCTAGCTTAAAATGTGTATTTTCATCTAACTATGCCAGCTTTCCGAATGCTGTACTTAATATTTATTCTCCTTTTGGTTGTCATAACCTTTTTTCCTTAATTGTCCTGCAACTATTGTAAATATGCAGTTATCCTGAGTTATTGGAAAATTCTGCAAGTAATTTGCATAATTTTGAGTCATTTCCAGTTCTTATTCTATTACGACGATGCCAATATGTTTCTTCACCTCCCTCTCTGTCTAAATCTTAAACTCTTACGTCCAACATTTTCTGAATTTTTCAGATAGTTTGCTAGAATGCCTATTTGCCCTTTCCCATTTAAGTCTTTTGACTCTTTACCACTACTTTATAACTACACTTGATAAATTTACCTGAAAGTAAGTTCAGAAATTTAGGAATAACTTCCATCTTTAAAAATTCAGATTCTTGTAGAGTATAGAAACAAGGACCCAGACCATGTAGAGTGGGCAAAAGCTTTGAAGGAGCTCTATTTGCCTGGTTTGCGAGACTATGTCAAGGCCTTTTATCCTTTGGGTCCCGTTTGGGGTCCTATTGGAGGTGTGACTGTTTCGGCATCTACCTCTCCTTCTTCCATACCAAAAGCTCCTTCAGCACAGGCCCCTGCCCCTCCACCTCCTCCCTCAGCATCTCTTTTTAGCTCTGAAACTGCATCATCACGACCTAAACAAGGGATGTCTGCTATATTTCAAGAAATCAGTTCGGGCAAACCGGTCACTGCAGGTATACATTCTAGTTTCTACATGATATTGGATTAATCTTTTGATTTCTATTTTCGGACCGCAGATATTTATCATTTGAAATTTTGTTACACAGGTTTGAGGAAGGTGACTGATGACATGAAGACTAAGAATAAAACTGATAGGACTGGTGTTGTTGGTGCAATTGAGAAAGATACTCGCACCAGATCCCCTTCCTTTTCCAAAGCAGGCCCTCCCAAATTGGAGCTTCAAATGGGCCGCAAGTCAGATTTTTTATACATAATTTTCTTGCATTAAGCTCCTTTCAATAACAGAGTGCTTGTTGATTACTTTCTACCCGTTTTCCCCTCTCTCTTGAGTTTATTCTTGTCTTGAAATTTCTGTTTAAAAGGTGAAACTGCGTTTGCACTTATTTATTTGTGGATAAATATCTTTTGACAGATGGGCTGTTGAAAACCAGATTGGAAAGAAGAATTTGGTTATTGATGACTGTGACTCCAAGCAGTCTGTATATGTATTTGGGTGCAAAGATTCTGTTTTACAAGTCAAAGGTTAGCATGGTGTTCAATTGTCCACATATGTATTTTCCACTATTTTGGTTCTATAATTTTAAACATTGTATTCGGAGCCTTTTGTTTCGAAGATATAATAACAAATTGTCATCCGCTTTACTTCATGCAGGGAAAGTGAACAATATAACTATTGATAAATGTACCAAAATGGGAGTTGTGTTTAAGGTCAGTGCAGAGACATAAATATTCTCATTAATTTCTTATATGCTGTATATGAAATATATAATCATTACAGTTTGATGATATTGCTTAGGATGTTGTAGCTGCTTGTGAGATTGTGAACTGCAATGGTGTTGAGGTGCAAATCCAGGTATGACCTATTTCTTCTTATGCGAACTAATACTACTTATAGTAAGTATTTGCTTCAAGTAGGTAGGAAACTGCACTAGAACATTGAACTCTTGTATTCAAGAATAGAACATAGGTCAATGTGGAAAGGTGGAGTGAATAGGCACAGGTACTTCTAGTGCTTGAACATGTAAGGCTATGACCACCTGGGGGCAGGGGGAGTTAATAGGTGACCGATCCAAGTTGGTTTCGGTTTGATTCAAAACAAGCAACCCACAATTAATCAGAGTTTAATTATCAAGATAATCCTTAATCATGCATGTCATCAAGAGATAGAGCATCACATCAAGCAATCACACAGAGAGACGAGATTGTTTACTGGTTCGGTTCTATTCAGGTACCTATATCCACTGATCCACGAGATCAATCTACCAAGGGTAATGCACTATATAGACGAATTAGATTATGTACGCTATATAGATTAATTAGATTGTACGCTTCGTAACTCCATACAGGAACTGACTCGGTTCGGCCTCAATCTTATGTGCACTATGAAGCCAACACATTGTTTTTCTTCTCCAATAGGGAGTTTTTTGGTAACCAACCAAAGCTTTCGCCTCGAAGTCGAGACACAACCTCGAACTTTACTCACAAACATGGAAAAAGAACTGTCGTAAGAGTTGATAGTGGAGCAGGTTATAGGGTTAATAATGGTAAAACAATGGAAAACCCTACCTATTTACCTCCACGAAGAGAATGAGACCTAGATCTGAAAAAATATATCAAGCAAAGCTCAAGAGTTCTCCCTAATTTCATGCAACCATGCAAGTCTTTTTGTAGCCAAGGATAATCCCAAAGCAACTAGGTAAAGACCCTAAAAGAGTCCATTCTGAACACATTCAAGACTTCAAAAAAATGTGCAGTCAGATCGGTTCGGCTAGTTAGTCCGATCGGTCTGACTAAAAAAAACATGATACTTCCTCAGATAGCATAGTTTGATCATCCTGACATAAGTGTCTGATTGGTTGGATGCTGAGCAAGCTTCGAACTTAAGTTGGACTCAGTTAGATCGGTCTGACCCTATTGATTGGATCGATCCAGAGATAATAGATGATTCTTTTCAGAACCAAACCCGATCGGTCCAAGTCCAACTACAATCCAATTGGTTCGTTCACAGTAACTATCGGGCCCTAGTGCATATTGTATCAGTTCGGATATGGACTAGCCAACCATCATCCAATGCAATGCTTCTCTATGGCATATGCCGCATACCAACCAATTTATTTGTTTAGATGGCCCGATCGAGCCAATTATGTGTCAAGGCTATATTTTGATTTTCAAAAAAAACAAATCAATAAAACATTTTCCATATCATTTTGAGTTACTTAAATACGTCTTAAATAAATACATATAAAATTTTGATAAAACAATTTAATCAAATCATCATGGAAAACACATGAAATCATCAATATGTATGTCTGCTTTGACCAAGGGTAAACTAGGTATCTAACCATCGTTACGTGTTTCCTAATGATGAGGCCTCTGAGGGAAATAGTGGAGCTTGAAGTTGATGACAATCAAACTCATATGGGTGGCTTCATCTTCAAGCTTTGACTTTATAGAACCACATCTACTGAGTCACTCTTATAACATGGCATCACAATTCGCCAAAGCTAGTTTTCACAAGATAACATAGGGAGTCAATCAAGTAGCAAGGATATTTTTGTAGATTGTTGTATCCCTATTCGTTATATTTTGGATACCTATACTTGGATGCTCTTTCATGCATGCATGATACTTCCTAGATATGCCCATAATATGAGAAATATATATTTTTAAAATATAGACACTATTCGATACTTGTATACTTATTGGATACTCCTAAAAACGTGTGGAACATACCACATGTTCGGATATGACCTACTTTAGTATAAAAGACAAGTATTATAAGGAAAACAGAGAGATGATTGAACAAATATCATCTTTACCACTCTTAAAACTGAGGTGGTAATTGTGAAATATAGTGAGGGTATGCCAATGTTCAATCAGGGTCCTACATTCCTACATCCGTGTTCATGCGACATAACCTCAGTTTTTTGCTGATTATTTATATTATATATATTAAAAACTAGAATTAAATGTAAATTAATAAAAATATTGTTTAGTTTTAAATATATTTTTCTTTTTTCGTGTCCCTATTGTATATATATACTAGTTTTTGGGATTTTACGTACAGATGTACCGGTACTATCTCATAACCGGAACCCATATCCGTGTCCATGGTTGATAGTCTCAACTAATCCATGTTTCCCTGGTCACATTGATTCAGGCACTAGAAGATACTTTTGAGTTTTGACCATTAGTTCTTAAGAGAGACATAGGGTGGCATGTCTCAGAAAATAAATTCAACCCACTAGGTTTACCAGGCTAACCATTGCTTTTGTGCGGAATTTTGGAATTGTTGTCTGTTTTGAGGATCGGCAAGGTTGTCATACAACCGCCAAAATTGGTAAGCCTGCAATCTGCTTATTGTTAGATCTTCGAGATTGATTTCAATGAGCATGGGAAAAGCGGCAGAAAGACATATGCTGAAGGCTCTTGAATCTTTCTTTTGTTTAGATTATGTAGACAAGATGTGGTTAAAGCCTCAGACTTCTTTTTCTGATTTATGAACTTTCCAAATCAGTTTAAACTTTAAGCCTCTAAATTATTGTAACTAGACAAAACAGTAAATCCAGAAGCTTTGGCTCAAGACAGTCTTTAGGTAATTGCAGATTCTGGAACCAGATAAACAAGACAAGTGGTTAAGGTTGTACGGTTGATGTCATCTTAGTGCATGTTCTAGCAAATTTATTAGTTAAACTTTTGTATCTTGTCGGATCTTCTTCATTCACTTTATTGTTGTTCAATCCTTGTGGACCTTGTGCAGGGTTCTGCACCAACAATATCAATAGACAACACAGGGGGTTGCCAACTGTACCTAAGCAAAGATTCATTGGAGGCTTCTATAACCACAGCTAAATCAAGTGAAATAAATGTACTGATTCCTGGTGGCGAACCTGATGCTGACTGGGTAAGATCTTTTGTGTCTGTTTTCCCCGTACTAGTGAGATTTCTGAAGTTTTCGGACATTTAGACAGAGTAAATGCCCTGTCTACTGAGTCCTGATATATCACACTTCGTTGATCTTTCACAATAAAAAACCACTGATTACTAGGCCTATGTTATGTCCTGTAGACATAATACTCGTCTGAAGTCATGTGGGACTTCAGAAACATAAATAGAAATTTATCGAAGCAACACCTTTTTGTGATTTACTTTTTAGAATTATAAGGTTGAATGCTACATTAGAATTTGACGCTTCAGAAGATAAAGGTTTAAAAGTAGTTGTAGAAAAATAGAGTATATGAGATGCGATTTTATGGAATTTGTACTAATATTAAAGCTTTATTCAAAATTGATAGTCAGAAAATATAATAATGTGATTGTTTTTAGTATCTGAGATCCTATTATATACACTGAATGGAGAGATTACAGGGATATCTAATAGAATTAGAGTTAGTTGAATAAAGTCGAGAGACTCCCTGAGGGAGCTATACGATCGATATAACCCACAATGTTACAACATGGTTTAGAATTTTGGCAATAAAGAGGGCTCAAGCACACAAGATAAATGATGGTGCCCGGGGCAAGTACTGTTGGTGCCCGGGGCATCAACCTCTCAACCTCCACTGTTGGAATTGGATCCGCTGTTGGAATTGGAGTCGCAGCGGAAGCAAAAGATAGATCCGAAGATCATACGGTGTATGTTTCATTACAATTAATTCTACAAAACAATCTACATGCAAATCTATGATTTTAACATATGTGCGGACACCCTAGAGGCATACTACGATCTACGAAAGACATGCATGTATCTAGTTAGATGTTTAGAATCATCATACCTTATGGATCTATGATCCGTAGATGACGGAACGATGAAAAACCGCACTTGAATCGCAAAGGAAACTGTCGGATAGCACCTTGTCCTTTGCGAATTGAAGAATCCTCGAAATCCCGTCTCTGAGTGCAAGGATTACGAGCCGACGGAGGAATCCGTTGCAAAGACGATAGCGAGCCGTGAGATCTCCTCCTTCTCTTTCTCTCTTCTTCCTTCTCCTTCCTTCCTCTTTCTTCTTCCTTCTTCTTCCTCTTTCTTTCTTGGCCGAAACCACAAAAAGAGGGAGAGGGAGAGGGTCAGATTTTCTGGAGAGGGGGAAGCATAGGGCCGGCCTCTCCCCTCTCTATTCCCTTTATAGGGTCGGTCCCCTAGTGCTACAAGCAACCTAGGGCCGGCCCTTAGTGGATAGGGATGAGAGGGGGTCGGTTTTTAGGGTTTCCAATGTCTATCGTGAAGCCTGGACGAAAACGCCCTTCACGAAACGTGAAAAACTGAAAGAGAGACTAAGTGAGGTGCGCTACTCGGAATCGAGTTCCGTCAGTGCCTATGAGCTCCTGGAATTATTCCGCTCATTCTAAGATCTATATTCAATGTGTTCTGAGCCATATTTCAGTATTTACCAAAATACCCCTACGGCCCGTAACACATGTGAATTAGGTTCTTAGGATCCGGGCTTGCGCTCCATCGCGCTACTTCGCATCCAACGTATCCAACTAGGTCGGGGAACAATTCCTATACGCAACGATAGGGTGGAACCTTCAGGGTTCGGGATCTCTAGCTCCAACCGAATCCCTGATTAACTGTTCCGGTGATACACCGAAAGATCCGTTAATCAGCCCTAATCCGATTAACCCGTGTAGCTACCCAGAGTGCGACGCGAGTTGAACTCTAGTGATCCTAAACTTATGTTACTCTCTCGTAACCCTGTTCTCTACTATACTCCGATAATCCTTAGTCCCTCCTATTACTGGTGCCATTATACGACTCGGGCGGTGGGGATCACCGTCAAATCCCGATCGATCATCTGACTAGGGTTTGATGCCTTGTCATCTATAACACCACACACCTTCCGGTGCTATGCCTAACATCCGGAACATCGTCAGTCATATTGATAACCACCAGGCCTGGGTTAACTGTGTGGACAGATTGACTCATCAAAATGCACCCATCCAATACTGGGCGTCGGATAACCTATAGTGATTACATGTCACTCAAGCGCCAGCCGGGTAACCCAACGTACCGTGGTATTGGACTATGGAAGGTCCGCACACGTTGGCACATCAAAGCACCACACAACTGGTTGGCCCAGTGTACATGGTCCCTCAAGGTTAAGGACAGATTATCTATAGTAGTAAGACGATTTATGCACCAGTGTCTGAATCACTGAACTGTGCACCGTCTTGGTTCCTGATCAACACGATCATCGTGCTTGGTTAGGTGAATGGGAATCCCACGTTCCCGTGGTGGAGACTTCACCACATCCTCTACCTGCCAACAGCTTGTTCTCGGTGAAGCGGCAGGCATCACCTAAGCTGTGAACTAGTTCTAGGTCTACACAGAACTGGTCCACTGGGTCTCCCAAGCATGGATCCTCCATGCGCCTCAGTGGCCTACTGTGTTCCCTAAGGTCCTTTTATTATATGAGTATTATCATATACCAGAGTAGTATTCTAATTAAAGCAATAATCAAAATCATCTTTATTAATGTTAATACAGAAAATCCACGCTAAGGACACACGAGCTACAACATCCACGAGGTAGCCCAGTGGAACCACGCATGGGCCCCCCAAGCCTGCCGGGGGCCGTGCCACTGATCAGACTCGATCGGGCATGGCACACTAAGAGGTCCCCCCCCCCCCCCCCCCCCCCCCGAACCTTGCTGCTTTTTGTGACTCCGATTTGTGGTACCCGTGCAGACCATGAACCATAACAAGCCCGACGACAGAAACCGTCGAGACGACACAACTACATTTTTAGACACAGCAATATAAGGAAAGATCTACTATGGTTAGCAGGCTAGGGAGTGAGGGGCTCCTCAACACTCTAGTCCGGCCAAAGACTAAGGGGTGACCCCATATCAAACAGAGTAGCCTTCTTGGGTCCGACAACAACGTCGAGCTCCATAAGGTAAGGACCACACGTCGAGTCCGACAACAACGTCGCCAGTAGGGAGATCGCATGTCCCATCTACCAAAATGGTGCATTTGGACCCATGAGCTCGCCAAGGACGATGGCTACATGCTCGCCCAGGCAAGTACGTCTCGCTTTCACAAAAACCTGCCTCTATAGTTGCGTCAAGAGCTTTGACCACACCATACCTCGCGAGCAAGCCTCCCGGGGAAACGAGCTTGTCTAAAGTGACGTTAGCAAAGAAACTTTCCCGAGGTGACCAGATCTCAACTCTCACGGGGAGCTCTTCTGGGGTGATGTCAACAGAGAGCTCACTTGACACGAACAGAGCTCGACCTTCACGGGGAGCTTGTCTGAGATGACATCAGCAGAGAGCTTGCCCGAGACGAACAGATCGTCCTTCATGAGGAAGCTCGTTCGAGGTGACGTCAGCATGACGTAAGAATAAAGCTTACTCGAGGCGACCTGAGCTTGACCTTCATGGGGAGCTCATCTGAGGTGACGTCAGCAGAGAGCTCGTCCGAGACAACCCGAGCTTGATCTTTACGGGGAGTTCGTCTGAGGTGATGTCAGAATGACGTTAGCAGAGAACTTGTCCGTGGCGAGCAGAGCTTGACCTTCACAAGGAGCTCGTCTGAGGTAACATCAGCAAAGAACTCACTCAAGGGTAAGATAGCTCGATGCTATCAGGAATCCCGCATGACGACTCGCTCAGGCATCGATTGACTAGTGTAACAGTTGGAAGACCATGCCTTGAACCCCGGAAGCTGATACTTACTCGGCTTGTCAAACACCTGCCTATCGACGGGACACGAAAAGTAATTAGCGGATCCACCTCCCCCGCAGCACGACACACATTACACCTGAACAGACTATCAGAGAAGGCGGTAACGCCATGCTCCAACCCGACATTGCCACCTAGTGACCACATGGGTAAACTCGCTCCACTTCAACCCGACGCCGCCATCTGGCAATCATGTGGGCAAGTACGTGACGACTCCTCCCCCTTCGAATACTATAAAAGCACCTCCTAGAGCCCCATGGAAAATGTTAGTAGAATGACCATCTCCTTTTATCAAAGTTGTACTTTTCATCTTCTCATGCATCTCCCAAGAACCTTCTCGGACTTGATCGTCAAAGGTCTCGCGCTTCAAAGGGAGCCGGCCATTCCTAAATTCTTGTCATCCTGCAGGTTTGTGTAAAACATTAATAGTCGTCAATAAGTATGGTTACCTATGAAAGATTCATAAAGCAGAGGAAGAGGCTTTGATGGTTGTGGCTATGGTTACGGTTTTCATTTTGGTGATTTGTTCAGAAAGATCAATCGATTTGATTGTATCTGCTATTTTACTCTTAATTTAAAAAATAAAAGGATTATTGCCTCCCAAAATTTTGTGGGAGTAATCCTAACATAGAAATAGAGGGGTTTCGATTTTTTTAACAAAATTTTTCCTTGAACATTCACTGATATGGTTCACCACCACCAAGCCCAGTTTTTCATTTCTTTTCATGTCAAAGTGCTGTACGAACAGAAGTTATGGGTCGAGGAATGATCTCCACTCTGTTAGGCCTTCCGAAGATAACCGACTCTCCGCTTTACACCCAAAATTCGCATACATTAGGGGCTAACCTATTCACCTCTAACTGATTGTAGGGGGAGCATCCGTTGCCGCAGCAGTTTGTTCACGTCTTCAAGGACGGTCAGTTTGTGACGTCTCCAGTCTCTCACTCCGGCGGGTAATTACTCTCTCTCTCTCTCTCTCTCTCTCTCTCTCTCTTGTAGAGAGCTACAGGGGATGTGGAGCATTGTGAATGTGTTTTTTTTTTGTTTTGGACCAACTAAATTTGTATTACCTTCTGAATATTGGTTGCTGATTGTTTGTGTGTGATTTTTTTTGTTCAAAGAGATGCAAGTTATTCTTTTACCTCTATTGTCCCTGTATTCTGCACATCAAAGCCACTCAACTGGGCAGAAATGAAGACTAGTTCTTCAAGCTATCCACCTAGTTGATCTGATCAGTTCAATTTTGCATTGCATCTCTCTCTCTCTCTCTCTCTCTCTCTCTCTCTCTCTCTCTCCAAGTTGTTGATGCAGCGGCACATTAGTAAGAAGTTCCCTCTTTAGAACTACAGGCTTCTCCATGAATGGAACCATGAGCTGGTCAGAATGATCCACCACTAGGCCTGTCAATGAACCGGATCATGATCCGAATCCGATCTGAAATCCCGGGTTTGGTATTAGTTTTTGGGTCTGAGATCCAATTAAAAATTATTCGACCCGATTTGAAATATAATTAGATCAAATTTGGAGCTACCCTGGTCCGATCCGAATTGATGCATTAACTCGGCTTTTATAATATAGGGTAAATTACAAAAACTTTTTCTGAACTATACACCTTGTTTCATATTGGTCCCTCAACTTTGTTTTTGAATAATTTGATCCCCCAACTATGCTATGTCTGCATTTAAATACCTCCAGCAATATTTTATCCCGAAAATACCCTTATCAGTTTTCAATAATACACAAATTTGTTTTAAAATATTTAATTTATGCTTACCAAGACAAGAGTATTTTCGGAATAAAAGTTGATGGAGGGGGCTGGATACAAACCAAGCAGAATTCAAAAAAATAGTTGAGGAACCAATATGAAATAAGGTGTATACTTTGGGGGAGGTTTCTGTAATTTACCCTATAATATATATCATCGTCTGTCCAGTATCCAACAAACCGTCTTATTTTAATAGTCGGATCTATTGTGTGAGCTAATAAACTATTTAAACTCGAGGATTTTTTTTTTTTACTATTTTTGTTGTTTTGACCACCCTGAATCTGTCAACGGGATCATGATCCGAATCCAAGAACTTCTGATTTTGCTAATAATATTTTGGTCCGAGATCCGATCAAAAACAATTCGGCCTGACTCGGTCCTTACATCCATCCGTCCTTTGGGTGAGTTCTAATTTTACTCTTTATCTTATATATTAATCCATTCTCAGTATTTTAAATCCTATGTCATTAAAATAAACACAAGGGCTAGAACTGTAATATATCATTTTTTATGCTTTCCGTTCTATCCCTACACAAATTACAAATACTATCCAAGAATATTACCCTTTTGCCACTAATCAATTGAGTCATATTTTTCTATTTAAAAAACCAAGAGCTATTATGGAAATAAATCTCATTAACCCATTCTTCCTTCCATCCTATTTTTTGTTTCTCATTTTGTCCTTCTATTCTTTGCCACTAATCAATTGAATCTTATTTATACATTAAAAAACAAGGGCTATAATGGGAAGGGCAATCCCACTAATTCACTAACCCATTCTTCCTTCCATCCTATAATTATTTTCCTATTTTACCCTTCTCAATCCTATATTTTAAAACATCAAGGAAATTGTTTCAGTAGGGTATGGACATTAGAACTCTACCCAATTAACTTTCGGATATGGATATGAATACCCCAATACCCATACCCAAAACCCAATTGCCCCTCTAACTTGTGAACCGACCTCGACCCCGACTCGAAACATTTGGTACGGGTATGGGCTGCACAAGGTTTGGGTGGTAGGGTATGGGTATATGAACTCTACCTAGTAGGGTACGTATGGATATAGGAACTTTACCCTATTAACTTTTGGGTATGGGTATAGAAACTCTACCCAATTAAATATGGATACCTCAATACATTCATATTTGACACCCGAAACTTGATTGTCTCTCTAACTTGTGTAGATAATATGGTGTACATATATCCTATATTTGGATTCTATGATACTAAAACAAAAGCAAGGAAGGAAGTGTTGCATTCCTGCACTTCCCATTGTGGCCCTACAAAAATTACCAATATACCCCTATCATTATTTAATGTGTCCATACCCTATATTTAAATGACTATTTTTAATTTATGTATGTGTAAAAGGGTCCATAGATCAGCATCTTGCTGCTTTCGTCCAATAAATTCCTTTCATTTGCCCTAATTGGCCCAATAACAAAAATTTTAAAAATAAAAATAAAAAACGTGGATTGGGATGTGTTATGTATTTATTTATTTATTTTTGGTTGAAAAATGTGTGGTTGAAAAATAAAAAACGTGGATTGGGTGTGCTTCCGACCAAAGACCTTTCTAATGGTTGAATCCCTTTTCAGACTTTTTAATTTTGGGGTCTTGAAGTAGTTAACGGGTGGGGTGGCTCTATTATTGGGTCAAGATCGCCCAAAATTATTGAGCCACTTGGGTCCGCAAATTGGATCCTGACTTCCGGTTCCTACACGTTTTTTTTTTTTTATGGTAAATTACACATAAACCCCTTGTCCTTTGACCAATCATCAATTTCACCCCTTCATGTTTGGAAACTTTTTTTTTTTTTTGTTGTTGCCCTAACACGGTTGGATGATGTTTTGAAGATGAGTGTTAAGCCTGCTATACACCTTTTTTTGGCACATTATGTGGGGCCTAGCTTGACCTTGGGGCACCAGATGGGTGCTCGGCTACACAGCCACTAGAGAAAGGCCCACCTGACCCACTAGAAGCCGCTACACCACGAGCAGACCCCACACCGAGGGAGGAAGGAAAGGGCCAACCTAGCCTTGAGAGTCACCGCATGAATGAACGGAAGCGCTTTACCGAGCAGAGGAGGAGCCTACCTGGCCCCAAGGAGTCGCTGCACAAGCAAGGAGCGCCACACCAAACTGAGCACAGGTATCGAACCCGAGATAACGCTCACTAGGAGCAATACCACTACCAACTGCCCAAAGGTAGAGGTGGCAATGGGTCGGGTTGGGTTGAGACATAGGTATAAGGGCAAAACACCCAATCCGAACCCGACCCATTTCATAAATGGGCCAAAAACTTAAACCCAAACCCAACCCGTCTAATAAACGGGTTGACCTGACCCGTTTAACCTGTTTACTAAACGAGTCTGGTCGTGTCGGGTCGGGTTGGGTCAACAAAACCCATGTATACCTATCGGGTTGGGCCAAGGCATGTCAGATTGGGCCGGGTTTGATCGGGTTGGGTCAAGACATGTCAGATTGGGCCGGGTTTGATCGGGTTGGCTCGGGTCGGGTTGACACGATCCATTTGGTAAACGGGTCAAGTCGGGTTATAAGTACAAACCCGAACCCGATCCATTAAATAAATGGGTCAATCGGGTCGACCCGTTTATGACCTGAACCCATTTAGGTCAAACCCAAACCCACTAACTTCGGGTCGGGTTGACGGGTCGGGTCAAGGATTGCCACCCCTAACCTAAGCAGCGGTTTGTCCGAGGGGTTTTTTTTTTGAATGGAGTTTGTCCGAGGTTAAGTTCAGCAGAAGACGAGCCAAATTTCTTGTTTATGTTTTTGGTCCACGGACCATACTTTTAGTTTAAATAATGTCAACAAGCGGGACAAACATTTGGAGCAGCTAATTGCGGAGCCCAAAATCTAGGAAGATTTGGTTTTTAGTCACAAAAGAAAAAAAAGATCCCATGATGTTGATGATGAAAAGATTATGATTTTTTTTTTGAAATGATCAAGTGGATAATACATCATCTGTCAGTGCATCGATGGAAGATAGACCGACAATCAGAACCCGTCAGGCTAAAAAGGCTCACCACTATGATGAGAGAGAAAGCCCACCATTACGAGTGGAAGAAAATATGCTGTAGCATTTATTCGAACACTTGATCAAGACCATGGCTTATATATATCTTATAAATTGAGCTATCAATTGAAGACATTTTGAAAATATTGGGGTTGGATGTGTCCATGTTCTCCTAACCATTTGTGTTTTGGAATTGAGGGGGGGGGGGGGGGGGGGGGGGGTTCTCCTTCTGGTGGGATCTCAGCCTCAAACAAGGGGGAGTGGGATTACAAGCATCACACTCACAATGTCACTCTCTAGGTGCTCGAGACGAAACCGGTCTCTAAACTAATATCTTACCACGAAACAACAAGGGCTACTTGCCCCATTTGATACCCATCAAGTTTGGTTACAATGATAGGTAGGTGAAAGCCACAACCGTGCATTGCATGCTGATCGGGGTCTAGTGTGATTTACTGTTTGGAACTGGATGTAACGGATGGTTGTGGTTTAGCGTTGGCTTTCACCTATCTGATCTTTTGAGGTTATATCGGATATACCAAAAGTTATAAAGTGACCAACAAGAAGCAAAGATGGCTCAACACAACATGCGAGTATGCGGTCAAAGGAGTAGTTTGCGCTCACGCAAAGGAAGAGAGAGAGAGAGAGAGAGAGAGAGAGAGAGAGAGAGAGAGAGAGAGAGAGAGAGAGTATTCAAGTCCCTTGTTCACGTTCTCTTGGTTTCTTAGCCGTTAAGACACATGGATTCGGCGGAGTAGAAACCGAAGCGTCGGCGTTTGGCCCGACCATCCAACGGCGGCAGTTAGAGGACCGCCCATCACCATCCGTCCGATCACTGCAGCTGAAGGGTCGACGTCCACTCACTCGCCGGTAACCTCCGACTGCAGTCCAAACCCAACGCCACGACTAGAGAGAGAATGAAATGCAAAATAAAAACTAGAGAGAGAGCGTCCTCTCAGACATACAACGGGACATACAGACAAACATGATTGCCCATGTGGGGGGGGGGGCATCGGGCCATCGGCTATTAGAACCTTTTCATTTTCTACTTAATTTTAAACAGATTTGACTTGAAAGCCAAAATCTGGAAGAGTCGGTTGCTCATGCAAACCCAGCTAACCAATCAGCCACGGAATTTTTTCCATGATAGATGTGCGAGATCCGGAAGCTCAGGAAGGCCTTGGATAGTTGTAGAGGTGCGCAGGATCCAAACCAAACTAAATCGATCAAATTTGATCGGTTCCGACACTCAATAGATCGGATTGGATTGGGTTTCTAAAAAATTGATAAGTTTGATGACCGACTCATGTATAAACATATAATACTTTATTAAATATTTAAATACATCATATGTCCTTGCTAGCAACAGTCTTTGCGATACTGTAGGATTACCTAAAATCAACTAAAAATCTTATTTAGATCTAATAATTTAACAATATTTTTTTTAAAAAAAGGTTAAAAGTAGGTCCTAATAGATGGAAAAAAAATCTCCAGTAAGAATATATGGGTCAAAACCCAAACCAACCATCCAATCCAATCCAAACCAATTTGAATTGGATTGGATTCCAATCCGAAAATTCTCAAAACCGATTCAGGTTGGATCAATATGGGTTTTGCCTAAATAGATTAGCTTCGAACAGATGCACAACTCTAACTAGTAGAGTATCTTTTTACTGTCGATTCACTTTGTTGCACTTGCTTACGGTCCAATCATAAACTATCACGTCATGCAAAAAAAAAAAAAGAGCATAATGGGTGAAATCTCCATTATGCCCTTTCTTTAGAGCTCGCTCGTCAGGATCGGACCAGACCATAAGTAAGTGCAACAAATGAATCGGGTAGCAAAAATGTTCTCTATCGGCAAGCGCTATCACACATGGCCGATGCCCCTACGTCAGCATTATGTCCGTGTACGTCCCGTTGTATGTTCACATACCATTTTCCAATTTTGAAGCAGGGGCCTCAAAATTATAGCACTGGGAAGACTGTACCTATAGAGAATTTTCCACATAAAATGCCACTCCAAGTATCCAACATCAGAGAGGAGCGTCTCTATCTAAAAATAAAACATCGGACAGGAACATCCTGACGTGGCACTGGCACCAGATCACAGCCGCCCACTCCCAACTGTTAATCGCACTCATCCAACCGGCAGGCATCATGCGCCTGTGATCCGGTGCCACGTCAGGATGTTCCTACCCCTCACCAAGCCTACAATTTATTTCTTCAACGAAGACTTGACGACGGAGTCTTTCCACCTTTCCTCCTCTTCCTCCCCCCCGCCCTCTCACTCTCTCTCTCTATCTCTGAAGAGGGAGACTTCCCACCTTCCCCCCCCCTTCTCTCTGTCTCTCTCTCTCTCTAAGACTGAAGAGGGAGACTTCCCAGTTCCCACCTTCCCTCTTCTCTTTTCTTTTCTCTCTCTCTCTCTCTCTCTCTCTCTCTCTCTCTCTAATGGAGAAGATGTATGGTCTCCTAATGTTGTTGGCACTCTTGCAGGCGTTCCCCTCTGCAAGTATGATACTCTCTCTCTCTCTCTCTCTCTCTCAAAAGTGACTTCATGATTCGCGGTACAGTTACCGACCCGCGGGCATAGCTCGTGGTTCCTGAAGCTTAACATTGGCCATTCTCCTGAAAAAAAAAAACTAAACATTACCCCCTCTGTCTCGTAATTCGCGTTTTGAGAGAAAACGAGAAATACAGGGGGAAACGGTTTCTCTACTCGTCGCCGGAGACCTGACGGTTTTGTTTCTGTGGCAGAGTCGCAGTCCTTCGTCGGGGTGAACTACGGGCAGGTGGCGGATAACCTACCGCCGCCAGAGGCGACGGCGAGGCTCCTCGAGTCCACCACCATCATGAAGCTCCGCCTCTACGGGGCGGATCCCGGCATCATCCGGGCCATCGCCGGCACCAACATCTCCCTCGTCATCGGCGCCTCCAACGATAACATCCCCTCCCTCGCTTCCGACCCCTCCGCCGCCGCAGGATGGGTCGCCGCCAACGTCATCCCCTACGTCCCCGCCTCTACAATCGCCGTCGTCTCCGTCGGAAACGAGGTCCTCAACTCCGGCGTCCCCGGCCTCACCTCCCAGCTCCTCCCGGCCATGCAGAACCTCCAGTCCGCTCTCTCCGCTGCGGCCCCCGCCGTCAAGGTCTCCACCGCCCACTCCATGGCCGTCCTCTCCCAGTCCGACCCCCCCTCCTCCGGCGCCTTCCACTCGGACATCGCCACCGTCCTCAACGGGATCCTCGGATTCCTTCAGCAGAACGGATCCCCCTTCATGATCAATCCCTACCCTTACTTCGCCTACCAGAGCGATCCGCGGCCGGAAACCCTAGCCTTCTGCCTCTTCCAAGCTAACGCCGGCCGGCTCGACGCCCGATCGGGGATCACATACACCAACATGTTCGACGCGCAGCTCGACGCCGTTCGGTCGGCGCTCGACGCCGCTGGCTTCCCCGCCGTCGAGATCGTGGTTGCGGAGACGGGGTGGCCTTACCGAGGGGACGCCAACGAGGTGGGCGCCACCGTGGAGAACGCCATGGCCTTCAACGGCGGACTGGTGACCCACCTGCGGTCATTGGCCGGGACGCCGCTGATGCCCGGGCGGTCGGCTGACACCTACATCTTCGCCCTTTATGACGAGGACCTCAAGCCCGGGCCCACCTCGGAGCGCTCCTTTGGCCTCTTCCGCCCTGACCTCACTATGACGTACGATGCTGGCCTCAAGTCCAGCTCCAGCAGGTAAGAGTAACAATAGTAGTTAACATATTAATTTTTAATGCAGATTGATCCCTCTCCATTATTCTCATTTATCATATAAATTAGGGAAATTTTATAAATACCCCCAGAGACTTGTAAACTTCACTTATCAAATTCTTTATAAATAATAATTATATTTTTTTTTTATCCTTGACAAAGAGATTGGTTAAGCTAAAGGACTTTGAAATACTGCGGACGTAATTATCCTTCACAGCATTTCAATTTTTTTTGCCAAGCCAACGAACCATTGAAGCTGCTTGTCGCCACCGAAGCTGCTCGCAACCATTGAACCACCTGACCGAATCACCTCAGAAGAGCTTGGAGAAAAAACCGGAAGGTAGTTTTGGGTTCACAAAAAAAGGCAAGGACCTTAGGCTAAATGAAACTTTATGATGTCCTATTCACGGGATGGATCTATTGTCAGGAACCTCTCACGCATTAACCCTTTTTTTATCCCCACATCTTAGTCAAACTCTAATTAAAATAGGGTTCAAATTGAACAACATGAAGCTTGATCGGAGCTTGTAGAACTTTGTCCATATGATTTTGTTTTGGTTTTCCCTCCTATGTTTCAAATTGTATTTTTTTTTACTGAGAGAGCCATATTCTCTCTCTCTCTCTCTCTCTCTCTCTCTCTCTCTCTCTCTCTCTCTCTCTCTCTCTCTCTCTCTCTCTCTCCACCCATGGGATTGAAAAACAAGGGGGTACACTCACATTCCACACGCACACGCGCGCGCACACACACACACACACAAAGAGAGAGAGAGAGAGAGAGAGAGAGAGAGAGAGAGAGAGAGAGAGAGGAGGGGGGAGCGGTATGAGATGGATGCCCACAATCATCCTCTTAGGGCTTCATTTCTCAATTTGGGTTTAACTCATGGCCAATGCGCGCGGGTTAGAACCAAGATCCAACATGGTTTAATTTAGGGATCCAATAGGCTTAAGTTGGGAGGATCCAAATAACTTAGTGTCTAATAAGGACCAAACTTAATTCCAATTAAAATGGATCAAAATGTCCATATCTTATCGCACAATCAAGCCGGCAGACTCGCATATGCAATCTATATATTGGTCTGCTAACGCCGCTTGGCTTATTTTCTTTCAAGAGGTGGCTCCATGTGGGACCGCACGGGTCAAAGGCTTCCGTTTAAGTATAGTACTAGTAAGAAACCCGGGCAATGTCCGAATGTGCTTGATGCAGGCCATTTGGCAAAAACGACATCTCAACTGTTCGAAGAAGTGTGAAATCTGAAGTGGGTGTGATTCAGTTGTTAGAGAGAGAAAGAGAGATTAACATCAAATGACAATTAAATGCTATTGAATAAAAATTTATCATCTTTATGGTAGGTTTTTATATGAATTTAAAAGAGAGTCGCATTCACACACAGAAGAAGAATTCTAGCTCTTTAAAAGACGTCCACGTGTCACAACACGGGCACGAGGCTTCCATTTTAGTATAGATACTACTAAGAAACATGGGCAAGGCCCGAATGTGCTTGATGCAAGCCATTTGGCAAAGATGACATCAAAATTGTTCGAAGAAGTGTGAAATCTGAAGTAAATGTAATTCACTTGTTAGAGAGAGAGCGATTAACATCAAATGATTATTAAATGTCATTGAATGAAAAATTATCATCTTTATGATAGATTTTTAAATGGATTTAAAAGAGAGCTGTGTTCACACATCGAGGAAGAATTCTAACTCTTTAAATGACGTCCAAGTATCATAACAGGGAGAGAGGCTTTCATTTTAGTATAGATATATAGATATAGATATAGATAATTAGCTTAGTAATATGAACAGAGGAATTATCTCCCATTATTATATTTTTCGTGTGCAAATTATCTGATATTCAGTAATTCCGTGAACTATAGTTCCTCTAAATTCAGACGTCCATTATAAAACTTATATTAGCTGTTCTCACAGTTGAGCCCCGTAGCACCACCGTCAAGTCCTGTAGCACCGCCGTCAAGCTCTGTAGCACCACCGTCGCCGCCAGCGGCGGCAAGGCAAGGAGGGCTGTGCGTGCCGACGTCGGGGGAGCCGGAGTCCGAGCAGCATGCGAACCAGGGCTACCCGTGCGGGCAGCAGGGCGTGGACTGCATCCCGGTCCAGCCTGGCGGGGGCTGCTACCTCCCCAACACCGTCGTCTCCCACGCCGCCTCCGCCACGAACCTGCTGCACCAGATCGCCAGCTGGAACAGGGTGGGGATCCGTAGGGCTGCGGTGCGCAGCGGGTTGGGTTTCTTGTCTGGCCTCTTGCTCTACGTCTCGCTGCCACTGCTGTTAGCAACGTAGCTATTAGAAAGCAAAGCCATGTGTGTCTGTGGTATAGGTGATGGTTCCTGTGTACGCACTGGTGGCTTAGCTAAGCCGCAACGCCGCCACAGATTTGCTGGCGGTGGCGGCGGCGGATGGCGGATGTGTTCTTCTATGTGAGAGCAACGGTGGCCGGCGGCGTGTCTCATTTCGGCCTTACGGATCCTCTCTCGGTTCCTGTGTCCAATTGGTTGTCTATATTTTGAGATGAAATGGACAAAATATACATCCACAGGGTTTGAGAATTTGGATTTCCATCGAGCTAACAAACAAATCGATCTGCCCATCTTGATGAAAGATTGAAAACTCGAAACATCTGAAATTCACATGCGATTCAGTCAATTTGGGTTCGATTCGGGTCCATTCGAGCTCCATTTGATTAAATCAGGTCCGATTCAGCATGTTTTGGGTCCAATTTACATGAGTAGGCCGAGTCAGAGCCCAATTAGGGCTATGAACAAGTCGCCATTTTTTTAAAAAAGAAATTAGGGCTCTGAACACTGTACTATCATGGTTCAAAATCTTTCAAAAAATTTTAAATTTTTTTAAAATATTTTTATTTTTGCAACCCTCAAAGCGAAACTCAAAAGACAAAAATATTTTAAAATTTATCAAAATTATTAAAAAATTTTAAAATTTTGAACCTCAACTCATAAATCCTAAACTTTAAACTCTCAAAGCATATAGTTTTTCACGGTTTTAAGTAACATCGAAACCGCACCGCGACAGTTTTATATTTTGACAAACCAAAATCGAATTATACGGTACGATTTTTTACGGTTTTCGGTTTTAAACCGTACCGTTGCCATCTATATACAACCAATGCTTGACCTTTGGTAGCTCTAGTCTAAAAATAACATGTCTTTTTTTCATAGGCAACCCCAGTCTATAGAGCACCTTTTTTTTTTTTCTCCTCTTGTCATGCTGCTCGCCCCCGACGACCCCGCCTGTCGCCGTCCATGCATCCAACCTGTGTCTCCGCCTGTCTCCGCCTCCCATTCATCTTCCTCCTACTCTCTCTCTTTTCTTTTTAAAATTTCTAAGTGCCCGACACTAAATTGCTGGGTGCAAATGTTCACACTCCAAATAAAGTTGGGTTGGATAAGTGACTTGAGAACCCAAATCTCCCTCCAGCCTCATTTTTCATCTTTACATCACCAGCCGTCCTTTACACACATACCCAGCCAGTGCAATGCAAACAGCCTCAACCCGCATGCAATGGAACGGCTGTGATTTCCCCAACGATATTGGCTCCAGCTTGGCGCCTAATCACTGCCGTCCCTTTGTTACGGGTTGGTACTGAGTGCGACGCACGCAACGGACGGCTGTGTCGGGGTGCAGACGATGGGCCGCAATCTTATCTCCCCAGCTCTCCCGGCACGCCATACAAAGAACAGATGAAGCAATGCCCCTCCTCTCTCCCCCCCTCCATCACTACCACCCAACCCTCTGCTCCTCCCGAAACCCTAACCCTAACCGCAGGCTCTCTTCTTCTTCACCACACCCTCCCCTTCTCCTCCGATTCCGCACCTCCCAGCGGCAGAACATCCAATACCTCAAATCCCTGGGCATCGACGTCGCATCCTCCTCCACCCCTGAAACCCTAGATTGGACCCTCACCATCGTCAGCTACCTCAAATCCAAAGGGTTCTCCGACTCCCACTTCCCCCGCCTCTCCTTCCTCTGCCCCGTGATCTTCTCCTCCGCCGCCGACGTCGACCGCACCCTCGCCCCCGTCTTCGCCTTCCTCACCGCCGAACTCGCCGCGTCCCCCGAGCAAGCCCGCGACCTCGTCCTCCGGTGCCCCCAGCTCCTCGCCGCCAGCGTCGCCCACCGCCTGAGGCCGACCCTCCTCTTCCTCCGCGGCCTCGGACTCAAGAACCTCGCCTCCCCGACCACTCTCCACGCCCACCTCCTCCACTCCCCCATCGACAGGCTCGCCTCTAAGGTCAGATTCCTCGAGAGCCTCCTGGGGCTTTCCCGCGAGGAGGCGGCGGGCGTCTGTGCCCGCTTCCCGGCGGTCTTCGGCTACAGCGCGGAGAACAACCTCCGGCCCAAGGTCGAGTACCTGGTCTACGAGATGCGGCGGCCGGTGGCGGAGGTGGAGCGCTTCCCCCAGTACTTCGGCTTCAGCCTGGAGAAGCGGATTGCGCCCAGGCATCTGCATCTCAAGGAGAGGAACGTCCGGATCCCACTTCCGAGGATGCTTCTGTGGAGCGATTCGCGGTTCTACTCCAAATGGAACTGAATTCCGGTACCATTTAATTTCCTGGCCTCCTCTTAAACCCGGCCCCCAAACGGAAGTGAAATCCGGTACCATTTTCCGCCACTGAAACCCCGAAATGGAAGTGAAATTCCATTTTCCTCCCTCTTAAACCCCGAAATAGAAGTTCATGACAATGTATTAATTGTTGGGATATCTTGGTTTTTTGTAGCAATTATATCAAGCTATGAATGAAATAAAGCATCTATGATGGGAATAAAGGGCAAATTACACAAACCTCCCCTGAACTACACAACTCATTTCATATTGGTCCCTCAAAAAATAAAAAAAATTAACAATTTGAACCCTAAACCATGCTACGTCTGCATTTAGCCTCCTCCGTCAACTCTAACTTTTATTGCGATATTTCGAAAGTCATCTAAGTCTTATTGGTAATTGATAAGGGTATTTTTGGGATAAAAAATCTAGAGAGACTAAATGGAGACAGAGCATACTTTAGGGTTCAAATTGTTCAAAAAAAAACCGATATGAAAAATGAGTTGCATAGTTTGTGGGAGCTTTTGTAATTTGCCCAAAAGTTAAATCCAAACTATATGATCGTTATACTAAATCCGACAACCAATGGTTTCGAGGAAGCTTTGTTGGTTACTTGGTTCCTTATTATTTGTTAAGAAGGGTAGACAGGTACTATCATATTTATTGTATATGTTGATGATCTTGTTATTACGAATAGGAGATGACAATTAAGAAATCATAAATTTGAAATATCTTTTTCACAAAAAAATTGTAGCCAAAGATTTGGGAACCTTGAAGTATTTTTTGGGAATGAAAGTAGCTCACTCTAAAAAGAGCTTATTCATTAATCAACAAAAGTATGTCTTAGACTTACTAAAGGGAACATGTAGGCTTGGAGTTAAGCATGCACCAACTCCAGTCGATAGCTCTGTCAAACTCGGTTCAAATGATGCTCTGATAGAGAATTTGGGACAATTTCAATGGTTGGCTGGGAAGATAATCTACATGACAATCACCCGTCCGGACATCTCTTATGTTGTCAGTTACATGAGTCAACTTATGCATAACCCTCGAGATACCCACATGAATGTGGTTCATAGAATTATGCAGTATTTGAATAGCTCCCTGCGTCATGACATATGGAATGATAATACTGATGTCCAAAGCTACACCGATGCTGATTGGGCCGGAAGCCCTGTTGATAGACATTCTACTTCTGGGTACTGCGCCTTTATCAGGGACAACTTAGTTACATGGAAGAGCAAGAAATAATATGTTGTTGCTCGCTCTAGTGCTGAAGCTGAATGCAGAGCGATGACATCCACCACATGCAAGTTTGTTTGACTTCACACTCTCCTGTGAGACTTGGGAGTAAAACCTTATCTCCATATAGACATGTTTTGTGATAACCAGTCAGTTATCCACGTTGCTTCCAACCCGGTGTCACTTGAACGGACAGAACACATCGAGGTTGACTATTACATTGCACAAGAAAATGCTAAAGCCAAATTTATTCGCACGCTATATATTTACACACGGGATCAACTGCCATATATCTTTACCAAAGGGCTACCTTCGAAGAGGTTTCATAAGATCTTGTCCAAATTGGGCACGATCGACAGCTTCGCTCCAACTTGAGAGGGAGCGATGGAGGAGGAATCTCCAGTGATTGTGCATTAATGAAGAGATTTCGTTATCGTGACCAATCTACATGATTGGTGAATGTATATCTTGGAGGGATATTTGATATAATTAAGTTTCCTTCTTTGTTTGGCTAATTCCCTATTTATCGAGGGGCTCCTAATGTAAGGTGGATGAGTAAGAAATCTCCTGCTTTTGCTCCTGTGGAGTAGGCTTACGAGCCAAATCACATAAATTCCATTTAGTTTATGTAGTGACATTGATGGGTTTCTATAAAAAAAAGAAAAAACCTTCAATTGCATTGTGACCTACTCCACAATGGAGTAGAATGGAACTACACCCGAGCAATGTTTCCGACCGAGGGGTTAACCAATCAATTATCCGCATTGCTTCCAACCCGGTGTTACATGAACGGACTAAACACATCGAGGTTGACTGTTACATTGCATAAGAAAATGCTAACGCCAAATTTATTCGCACGCTATATATTTACCATATATCTTTACCAAAGGACTACCTTCTAATAGGTTTCATAAGATCTTGTCCAAGTTGGGCACGATCGATAATTTCGCTCCAACTTGAGGGGAAGCAATGGAGAAGAAGGAATCTCCAGTGATTGTGCATTAATGAAGAGATTTCGTGATCGTGACCAATCTACATGACTGGTTAACGTATATCTTGGAGGGATATTCGATGTAATTAAGTTTCCTTCTTTGTTTGGCTAATTCCCTATTTATCGAGGGGCTCCTAATGTAAGGTGGATGAGTAAGAAATCTCCTCCTTCTACTCTTGTGGAGTAGGCTTACGAGCCAAACCACGTAAATTCCATTTAGTTTCTATAGTGACATTGATGGGTTTCTATAAAAAAAGAAAAAACCTTCAATTGCATTGTGGCCAACTCCACAATGGAGGGGTTAACTAGCTTGCCCTTTTTTGAGTAGTTGGTATTGATTCTCGATCTCCAAAAATGACTATACTTTGGTGTATGGTAAAATCAAGTAAAATTTCTGTTATTTCTGGATTTAGACATTCTTGATTCTATTACAATTACTAACCTATAGAAATCAATGCGATGAGCCGGATGGAAGATTGCAGGTGTTTGCAAGGTTCTTGAAGAATCCTATAGAACACACTACACGCTGCCTGCTGTTTGGTTCGCTGTAGTTTTCGAAAACCGCAATAGTTCCAACTCCCACCTATGCAAAATCCTATACAAAAAATATGCATTTGAAAGGCAGTTCCAACTCCCGCCTATGCAAAATCCTATACAAAAAACGTGTCATTGAAACACGTAGCAAAAAAATACTTGTTCCAACTGCACGCGTTGCGTCCCCACTGCAATGTGTAGTGCTAGCTGCACGGAACCAACAGGTTGTGAGGCAAGAGGGAGGCTCACCACTACACAGCAGTAGGGCTCTTCAAAAACTGACCAAACTGAATAACCAAACCAAGCCAAACCGAGCGGTTTGGTTTGGTTATTTTTTTATACGGTTTGGTTTGATTTTTTATTTAAAAAAAACAAACTTAATCGGTTCGGTTCAAGTATATAATAGATAAAAACCGAACCAAACCGCCCGACTCGATCTATGGGTTTAGCTCAATCGGTTATTGGGTTAAGCCGCATCAATCCCTACCCAATAACTTCCGTGAATTTTTCTTTTGTCATAGGTTCCTCCTGTAAAGGAGCTTCGAAAGTTTATGATAATTCAGGCTCTTCGGTGGTCATTTATAACCGTGATGGTATTAAGGTACATGTCATTCCTGTATTGACTTCTCGAACGCAAACACTAAGGTATCAATAAATATCATATGTTTTTTTTTCTAGTGAGTGAACTTATATTTTCTGTCTTTAAGAATCTTAAGAAATTTCATAGCTTAACCATTTAGCATGGAATAAGTTCTCTTAGTTTTGACCGCAAAAGTTATTATTCTAGTACAACTCTTATCTTCAATTTGATCATTATTAGCAATGTGAGTTGAAACAACCAGAAATAATGATGGTGATAAATTAAAAATTGGTTTATGCATGGATACCGATGGAACCGAACCGAACCACACCGACCAAAATTGGTTAGGTTTGGTTCAGTTTTACTAGTTAGGGTTATATAATGTTACATGTAACATTCGAGTCCGCGATGTTTTCGCCAGACGGTCTTTGCCAATAGTGTCATCCTCCCCGCAGGCTCTGTATGGGTGGGTTATCCCTAGACGCTATGGATTTTAATCTCAAAGCATACCCATTACAATGACTAGCAAATCTTTATATAGACTTTATTAAACTAAAGAAAGAAATCAATGACAGATGGGTCAGCCTGATCCTGAACAGTGTTTTGAAAACCGGACCAGGCCAAGCGGTTCAACCAGTTTGGACAGGAACCGGAACATGTTTCGGTTCGGTCTTTGAATAAACCGGTTTATTTGTTAACCCAGGAATCAAATTTTTCATGGAAGAATTAAGTAAATTTCTATTAGAAATAAACCTATTTTAATGCGGTTCAAAGGGTTGAACTATCAGTTTGAACCGATTTGGACCAAACCGGATGCCTTTTCGGTTCGCCTTCCAGTCCGGTTTTGAAAACATTGATCCTGAATCGTTTGCGCTGGTACACCCTGAAGCGTGGAGAACTGCTGGAGATGCCTTCGTCAAAGAGTAATACTCAGCCCTAAGGTTTGTCCCGAATTCGGCAGCCCGAAAGACATGGCAGCGTGCAACTGGTGCTGTTAAAGATTTTAAAATCGCTAGTGGGTTTCAGCTGCCAGTTGCACGCTGCCACATCCTTTGGGCCGCCGAATTCGGGGCAAACCTTCAGGCTGAATAGTACTACTCCTTCATCAAAAGGCTTGTAACCGAGCTCTCACCAATCAAAAAGGAAAGCTGTCTAAATAAACTAAATTAATTTATTAAATATGTTTAGATATATATCACCCAATTTTCTACTGACAAATTACTAAATCAGTCCATATTTTTATAGGTTCTTTTCCATATAAGCCCTTAATAAACTCAAAATTACATATAAACCCACAACATTTCCAACCATCATCAAGCTAACCATTTATAAAAGCCCCCTGAATGTAGAAAATAATGTGAAAAAAACATGGACAACTGGATGAAAAGAAGTTAACCCTAGGATACATCAAATGGTGAGGGATTATAAAATGTGTGTGTGTGTGTGTGTGTGTGTGTGTGAGAGAGAGAGAGAGAGAGAGAGAGAGAGAGATTGAAGATGGAAATCAATGAAAAGTGGTAACAAGTGTACCTCTTCAGATTCTATCTGCTGAAGCACTCCATAGCTGCTCCCAACTTACTCATTGCATATAGAGCATACAAAACAGAAATGTTTTGGTTTGCATGGAATAGAACAGAAATGTTTCTTTGTATAGCGAAACTGCAAGCAAGTTGTCAATGAGCTGCGCGGAGAACAAATTCATTCACCGCAAAAGGCTGATTAGATGATAAATGTACACAACTTTCCTTCAGAGGAGCATGCCAACAATAAGATGAACACCTCTGGTACACAAGGTTCTTAGGGCAAGGGGAGAACCACAACAATAGAAAGTGGGCCGCCCCCGAAATGTTCAGAATATCGATTTCACAAAGGCACCACAATACATCCGACAAAATCTGCTGTATACTCCGATGATGCCAAATCCTGAAATTTGCAATACTATATATCAGTGTTGAGAAACGAAAGACGAACAGATTGAACGGAATGATAGACCAAATAAAGAAGATTGAGAGAAGAAGCTACTAACCCGGTATAACTCATAAGAAGAGCAATACGCTCATTCGTAGAACGAATACGCAGGGAAAAAAAAACATCAACACAGATGTGCAACATGCACTTAAAAAATAAATCATGGTCTTCTCATAAGCGGTGGTTTTTGAGATGCCATGTTCGGTGGCCTCAAAACTGTAGCACCGTAGCCCATTGCAATTTTGCTTGCTGGTAGCGATGACGGTGGCAGACCTAGTCGAGCTGCAACTATTTGTGCACGCTCATGGAGGAGTCTTTGTCTTGCTCTGTCTACTTGCTCCCTCACCCGCATGATCACGCTTTCCATCTCCGTGAAGAGCGCCAACTTAGTCTCCAACTTATGCAACTGCAAAAACAGCAAGAGTTGGTGAGTGGTATCTCTAGTAACTAGGAACAGAATGAGAGGGGTAAGTTTAGGAGGTTGACCGCAATATGATTTTAGAATCCATAACATCAGGATCAAGAACCAACGGCAAGTTAGGACTTCTGACAGTACCTGCTTCTCCATAACTAGTGAGATGAGCTGCCGAATTTGCGCTTCTTCCTGGTTTGCAAGAAGCTTAGCCTTCGCAGCAGCAGCTGAGAGTGCAGTAACAGCAGCACGTTTTATTTTATTTATATTATAATCATCATATGTTTCTGTCGAAATAATATTCTTATCATCATCGTTTGGAGATGCTCTATTATCTTCTTCACCTGCAAGATATAAGGAGAAATGAGATCTTGATCTAAGGAAACTGGAGTGGCAACTGAACATTTTTGAATGAATCAATAGCTTATCATTTGCAATCCAAGCACCATACCAATGAAAAATATAATAATATAAAAGGAATTGCTTTGTGGTTGAATATGTTACAATGACAGTAGTGGTTTAGTTTATTTATTTGTCTAGTGCATGTCAGCAAATAGGGCATTTCGAACATTCAAAGAGATTGTGGACACATTTCACTTTTATCACTACCCTTATCTGTAGAACGAGTAGATTGACTTCACCAATATGATCTCACACAGTACCCAAATCAGCAAAAGAATATATGGAAACAAAACAATGAAAGAGTTAATTAACATGAGATAATGCACAGGACAAAGCCTTCATATCCTGACAACAAGATGAGTTGTTTAAGATTTCCAACGAGCATAAACAAATTGGAGAGCACAGCCTAGATTGCAACGGCTATCCTTTAATCTACCCCAGATTGGGCCACAATTGTTGGCAATGTGTTCACTCAGTAAAAAAGAAAGGAAGGAAAGAATAGAGGAACCTATATTTACTATTTAGTAGTTCGGTTATGGGAGAGACATAAAATTAAATATGTAAAAGAAGCTCAACTACCAATTTATTCCCCATACCTAAAATTTCTTTCGGAAAAGGATAAGGAGAATTAGTTTTGGTAATCATTTATACAAAAGGAACAGGTAGCTACAATCACTCGTTACAAAACTCTCTGATACAGCACAATTGTCGCCATGTACTTTCTTAATGAGCTCTCTCGTGAAATCAGAGGAGCTAAAGAAGCTCGTCCCTGGCATGGTCGCATGTTCAGTTAGCTAATCCGCTGCCGCATTACCCTCTCTGAATATGTGCAAAAATATGGCAGTACAAGCATCGCTTAGCATCTTGTGGCAATCTGCAACAGAGGAACCCCAACTCAATCAAGCTCCTTTGGCTTCGGCATAGATAACAAACCTTTTCTTGAAGGCGTTGAAACATGCAATCGGGATTTTCCGTCTATGGTCTCGAATGATGAACCCAGCTTTGGTTTCGCCCGAATCCGATTTGACAGACCCACAAAGTTGATCTTCACCTCCCCCTCTTATGGGGTTGCCACTTCACACGAATGACTCCAGTCGGCAACCCCCCTGCTCGGCCCGAGTCTTCAATATTGTTAGCCAAAAAGAAGCCATGGAGCTCCAACTTGATCCTTCTGAGAGTATCAAAAGGAAACACATTAGTGTGATCGAATTGGGATCGGTTGCGGGCTTTCTAAATTTGCCAACCCGCTCCAATAAGAGGCCTTTATCACCATCCACCACTACCATACCATCCCAACTAATTGCCACTACCGACATCACTGCCATAACCGAGTTGCCAATGCCACCGATATAAGTGTTCCTAGAAAATAGATCAACATTCTGCCATTTCAACACCTCTATTGACATTGCCCATTCTGCCATCTTCAACACCTCTATTGACATTGCCACCACCACAGTAAGTGGCATATATCCATTGACACCACCACCATCACACCATTAATACCACAGACACTATATCACAATCGTCACAGTTAGTACCACTACCATTAGTTTCCACCAATCTTTGCCCTTACAATAACCATTGATGTCACCATCACCACGGTCTGGGGATGACAACGGTGCGGTTTTGGGCAAAACCGAAACCGCACTGCAACACCGAACAGACACAGAAACTGCATCGCACCGTGACGGTGTACCATTATGTAAAACCAAAACCACACCATTCGATGCAATGTGGTGCACCGCGGTTTATCATTATAATAGCCTAAACGGTGTGGTTTTATGCGGTTTTGATCAAAATCGCACCGCACCGCGACAATGTTATATTTTGGCAAACCAAAACCGCACCATGCGGTAAGGTTTACTGTTGTTTTCGGTTTTACATCGCACCACTGTCACTATAATCATCGCCACCCTCACACCACCACGGCCGTCATCACCAAAAATCACTATTGCCACTATCGTAATCACCAAAGTAATCATCGCTCCAGCATGAACACTATTATCACCACCACTAGTGCAAATTTATCTCATTTTCTTAATAAATCCAAACTATAGAAAATTTGAATTTTATGTTCTCTTTTCTTTTTCTCTATTGAAGGTTTTTTATTTATCATCCTCTCCTCTAGAACCAACTAGAGGAAAATCTATTTTACATCCTTACAGTAGCGACAACTGAAATTGTAGGGCAAACATGCAAAACTTAAGATGAACATAGATAAATAGAAGCATTAAATAAAATCATCATCCAAGTAATATCCCATTGTGAGAGGGTCAAGCGGTGGTCAATATCGTACGCTACACAATGCGTATCGTATGATACGTTTCGACACACATGAAGAACAATATGGATCGGTATAATGTATTAGAAATACAAGCTGATACATCCAATACAGAATCGATAGGGGATAAACCCTGTTTTTTATATTCAACCGGTTGAACCAATTGGGTATTAAGTAGCCCGGTATATAACAGACCTTCGAGGGTTTGGGTGGCATTCTACACTGACGGTGGGGATCTGTTTGTTCGACAGTCAAGAGAGTTTCTTCGCGACGCCTCCTAGGGTTACTTCAGAAGAATCGGAACTACAACGCAGAGGGTTTCCTCCTTCTAATGCCGAGGGTTTCTTAGAGAAGACGTAGAGGGTTTCCTATTCTACAGAGAATTTCCCATAACATCGTCCTTCGGTGTGAGCCTTCACATCCTTTCTGGTCTCTGCCGTGTGACCGTGTCTGACACCCGTTGGGAGCTGCCTCTCCTATCTCTAGAGCTTGTTGTGCGTTGCCTTACCTTTCCTCTTGTTACGAAGAGAGAGGGAGAGAGAATAGGATTGGGAAGAAAAATCTCCTTGTATTATCTCATTAATCTCACACTTACATTACATAAGACTACCTCTCTTTATATAGAGAGAGACCTCACACCATTATGTTACCACAACCAAGGTGGGACTAATAGAATACTAACACACTACATCTAATACCCCCCGTCAAACTGATGTAAGGTATAAACCGACATCAGTTTGCTTAATGAAAGGAAGGAGAAAGAAAGAAAAAAAAAACATCAAATAACCCTTTTTTATGCTGTAAAGTAAAGATAGTGCCAGGGCGACCTGCAAGCAAGTCGTCCTGGAAACCCGATTGACCTGCAAGCAAAACAACCGGGGGAACCTGGCCAACCTGTAAGCAAGTCAACCGGGGGAATTGACAATGATCACTAAGGATCGGAGCGGAGGAAGCCGACGGTGATGGAAGCCGGCAATAAAGGGGGCCGAAAGGAGAGAGAGCGGCTAAGAAAAGATGTGAATGCGTGAGACCTCATAGGAGGCAAGCACCCGGCCGAAGCAAGTACTTGACACCTCTAAGAATATCTCAATCATCACAGACATAGAAGAATGAGAGAATGTAAAGTCGTAGCTCTGATAGGATCACATCACCAAGGAAAGGAAAAAGGATCCGAAAGCCGGCACAAGAATGACCGGAACAATAGAGGATCCAAAAGCCGGCACAATGCAAGTGTGACCGGAACTAGAGAGGATCAAAAGCCGGCACAAAACAAGTGTGACCGGAATGAGAGAGGATCCAAAAGCCGGCACAAAACAAGTGTGACCGGAACTAGAGAGGATCTAAAAGCCGGCACAAGACAAGTGTGACCGGAACGAGAAAAGATCCAAAAGCCGGCACAAAACAAGTGTGACCGGAACTAGAGAGGATCTAAAAGCCGGCACAAGACAAGTGTGTGACCGGAACGAGAAATGATCCAAAAGCCGGCACAAAACAAGTGTGACCGAAACTAGAGAGGATCTAAAAGCCGGCACAAGACAAGTGTGACCGGAACGAAAAAGGATCCAAAAGCCGGCACAAAACAAGTGTGACCGGAACTAGAGAGGATCTAAAAGAAACCGGCACCAAACAGGTGTGACCGGAATGAGAGAGGACAAAAAAAAGGGTGCAAGGCGGATCGGTAGGGCGCAAAGTGCAAAAATACCAAGACGCAAGGGCACAGAGCGAGGCGATGGGGCAGGCGAATCGACAAAGCGCAAGGGCATAGGGTACAAGGCGGGCTGACAAAGCGCAAGGCGCAGCAGACGACTGGCGCGGGACGTCAAGGCGGTCGAATCAAACGGCTTAGGACTACGGCAGCCAGCAAGACAGGAGCGGGCGCATAAAAGGGCCGGATCCGGGCGGCGCAAAGGTCCAAGTGAAAGAGGGCCGGATCGGGTGCAAGATCGATAGACGCCGACTGGAGCAGAAAGAGGAGGTGTAGCTCGAGTGCAGGGTCGCAAATCAATGACCTCTCGAGGTGCACAAGCGGCCTTCAAGTGCTCGGGTTGAGTCAAGAACCACAGGGCAAATAACCAAATGTGGCCTTCACGTGCTCAAGTGGGCCAAAGGGCAAATAACCAAAGGGCAGGTGGCCTTCACGTGCTCAGGTGGTCTTCTATGCTGGACGGCCAGATCGGAGCATGGTTGAGACGATGAGAGAGAGAGAGAGAAAGCAGATAAGGAAAGAGAGAAAAATCGAGAGAGAGACGAGAGGGAAAACCGGCACAGAGCGAGAGATCCGGAGATCCGGCCGGTGCGGGCGCAGCAGATCCGGCGAGCGCGGCGGATCCGGCGGGCGCAGGGCCGGGCCGGAGAAAAGGGACGGTCATGATGCAGCGGTACGAGCTCGGCCGGATGCTGGACCAGGGGACCTTCGCGAAGGTGTACCATGCCCGGTACCTGGCCTCCGGCAGCAGCGTCGCCATCAAGGTCATCGACAAGGAGAAGGTGCTACGGGTCGGGATGATCGATCAGATCAAGCGCGAGATCTCCGTCATGCGCCTCGTACGCCACCCCAACGTCGTCCAACTCCACGAGGTGATGGCCAGCAAGACCAAGATCTACTTCGCCATGGAGTTCGTCAAGGGCGGCGAGCTCTTCTCCAAGATCGCCAAGGGCCGCCTGAAGGAGGACGCCCCCCGGCGCTACTTCCAGCAGAGCACGTGGATCACCATCGCCAAGCTGGTGGAGAATCTGTGGGTCAAGAAGGGGTTCAGGCCGGCGGCCGATGCACAGCGGCCGCGTGAAGGCGGTGAGGAGATCCCACGAGACGTCCGTACGGCGGTCGACGACAAGAGAGGCCGGAGGTGAGGCCGGGGGTCGGAGAAGGCAAGGCAGATCCGAGCGGTCGCGGCGGGCCGGCGGGGACGATCGGCCCTGGATCGGGCTCCGGTGCAGGCGGACGGCAGGCTCCGGTGCCGGTGCAAGGTATCAGGTGACCGGCGCCAGGCAGCAGGTGGCTGGCGCGATGAAGGCGCAGGGCCGGGCCGGGTGCAGGTGCGGGGCTGAGAACACGACGGACGGGCGCCGCGCCGCGCCGGAGCAACAGCACGAGGCTGGAGGCAGATCCGGCGGTAGAGAGACGGGAAAAAACAATTTTTATTTTTCCCGGCCTCCTCGATGTCGTCGACGACGACAGAGGAGGCCGAGGCCGGAGAGGAGAGCATCGAACCCTAGGCCAAGAGGGTTGGCTCTGATACCATGTTACGAAAAGAGAGGGAGAGAGAATAGGATTGGGGAGAAAAATCTCCTTGTATTATCTCATTAATCTCACACTTACATTACATAAGACTACCTCTCTTTATATAGAGAGAGAACTCACACCATTATGTTACCACAACCAAGGTGGGACTAATAGAATACTAACACACTACATCTAATACCTCTATCATCCCTCAATTCAGGTATCTCTATCTGTTCTCTTTTTTTTGGGGGGGGCCTATGTTTTACACACCTTTTAGTTGTTCAGCTGACTATATGCTTCTGCAATGACAATGAATTCTTTTGTAATAATTTTTTCATTTTTTGTTCATATAGAGTTCATTTGATGAGTATGATTGCATGTTGTTATGGATTCTCTTATTGACTTATGAGTATGAATCTGCAAAAACATCAAAGTAGTGTCACATATAACAATAGTAAATCTTAAATTACATAGCTAATTAATTTTAGAATGTATTTGACCAGTTACAGCAAATACATATCAAATGTTAATCTTATACTTTTTTGGTAATGTGCTCATCTTGTACTAGCTAATGTGGTGATGTAACTGCTGCTGTTGTAATCTTGTAATCTCTAAAAATGGCAGCAGGTTGTAGTTATGTATGCACTTTAACTGTTTTTTTTTACTAAAAGGCATACCATTGTGTTGTTATGCTTTTATCTGTTGAGTTCGTTTTTGTGATCTTTACATGATATATGTTGATGTTATTTTTCCCACTTTCATGATATATGTTAATGTTATTTTTCCCACCCAATGAATAGAAAACAAAATGGGAGAGAAGGGAAAGCACAAAGCTTATGATGAGACATGGGACCATTGTGAAAAACTTGAGGTAAGAATAGTAGGATGAAGCTTAGATGCAAACATTGTGGAAATGGCTATCGAGGTGGTATTTCTAGAATAAATCACCACTTAGCATGCACCCGTAAAGATGTCGCCGCATGCACTAAAAGGCCCGATGAGGTACGTGGTCGCTTTAGAGCTCTGTTGGAGGGTAAGAAGAAAAAGGATGATGATGATGTGTTTGTAAATGTGGATGGCGATTCTCCACATGTTATAAGTGGTGAAAAAAAGAAACGTACGATGGATGTCTTTTTCAGTGGTGAGCAAAAGAAATTGACCAAAACTACTTTGAATCCTATGTTTAAGAAGGGGTGCCATGAGAAAGTATGTTTGGATATATGAAGAATCGTAGATGTATGTATGCAGATGCACTTCCATTGAATTTGGTTAAGAGCCCATCTAATTAATGATGGAGTTAGTTGCTTCTTTGGGTCGTGCTAGAAACTCCCTTTATACCATGAAGTTCGGAATATTTTTTTTAACAGGGAGTCGAAGCTATTAACTTGGAGTTGATAGAAAAGTATAAAGTGGAATCGAAAAGAACAAGATGCACTCTTATGTCTGATGGATGTACCGATGGAAAGAGTAGGCCCATTACAAAGTTTCTTGTGAATAGTTCTAGAGGAACAGTTTTTCTTAAATCCATTGACACCTCGGATATTTCAAATAATGCAAACATTTCGTTTGAGCTTCTTGGTTCAATGATTGAAGTAATTGGGGAGGAGAATATTGTGCAAGTGACCAATAGTGTCTCGGCTTATGTAAAAGCCGGTGAGATGTTGATGGAGAAGAGGAAGTTGCTTTGCTTCCAGACTCCCAGCTCACTATTTAGATTTGATATTGTCCAACATTGATGACCTGCCTACTCACTTGCATACAATGACAAAATCAAAGAAAGTCATTGTACATATCTATAGACATTCATGAGTTTTGAACCTTATGAGGAAGCACACAAATAGTGTGATGGTGGTGGTGTCAATGGATATATGCCACTTATTCATGAGTCGATGTCACCAGATTTGTTACCTCACGCTTGACACTCAGAAGCAATGTTATCAAAAGTCGAACCGGAGGTTGACCCGGTTGAGGTACCGGTCCAATTCATCGGCATACCAGATATTAATTACTGAATCTTGGATTAAATTGAGAAAAATGTAAAAATTACAATAAATAGAAAGCGTGTATTCCCTTCCCTGATTTCCTCAACCGAAGTCGAACATATTGCACCCCAAAAAAAAACCAGAGACGAGAGAGAGAGAGAGAGAGAGAGAGAGAGAGAGAGAGAGAGAGAGAGAGTACCTGTGGCTATGAGGCTCGACCGCGAGGTGGGGGGAGCGCTCGGGAGGAAAGCAGGAGCGTCGGGTGAAGCTGTCAAGCCGCATAACAATAAACAATCCACCGAGAGTTCCCAGTGTCATCATTTTTTTTGGGTTTACTGGTTAAATTTCCACTCGTCAACAAACCGCCGGCTCAGTCCGACCGCCGAGCCACATGGCTTGAAGCATCAAATCGCCTGGTCCAACGATTCGACACCGGTTCTTTATCCCGCAGCGGTTCATGTACACAATCGGGTCGGTTCTAATGTTGGTTTCAGGTCCGGTTTTAACAACATTGCTCAAAAGTATTCAAATGGTAAAGATTGGGCTTAGATCTATGTTTGGGTCTCAAGAATGGCAAAGAAGTCAATATGTTAAGAAAGCCGATGCGATGAAGGTACATGAGATTATATTGGTCGACCTTCAATGTTGGTGGCAATCAAATATTGCCTTAAAGGCGGCCTTCCATTAGTAAAAATTTTGAGGCTTGTGGATAGAGATGTGAATTTGGCTATGGTGTATATTTATGAAGCCATGGACAAAGCAATGGAGCAAATTAACAAAACTTCAACCAAGTTAAGAAGTTGTTTCAGCCTATTTGGGACGTTATTGACCGAAGAAGGGACATTCAGTTGCATATACCACTTCATGCAGGTGGATATTATCACAATCCGAGGTAACTTTTATTTTATTTACATCTAGTAAATGATTGTTAATTTTGCTATTTTATTGAATCATCTATTTTTACAAATTGTACTTATTAGGTTACTTTCCACTTTCTAGGTTTCATAATTCTGCTTCCTTTTATGTTGATTATGAGATAAAATGGGACTGTATGAGATAATTCAAAAGATGAGTCCAACTATTTTGAGGGAGAAAATTGATAAGCAAATTGGAAATGTTTCATAATGCTGAGAAGATGTTTGGCATGGACATGACCATCCAAATGAGGGACAAGAAACAACCATGTAAAGTGTAAAGTATAATTCTTTTGTTAGCTAATTAAGCTTGATCAATACTTGATACTTTATAATTTTTTCATAATTTCGGAGGGAAATGCTATTAACTCCAAACTCTAGCGATACGCATACTGAGCTTGACTTGAAGTGCTACAAGTTGCGAAAGAAACGGATGCACATTCGATCAGGTAATGTCATGAATATATGATTCATACTAACTCTTTTGTTAATAGGTGAATTCTAAAAAGATGAATATTTATCATTTCAATTTGTTAATAGGTGCAGTCTAAAAGGCATAATCGCTTAGAACAAAGATTAAATGTGCTGGTGTTTGTGAAGTACAACCTCCAATTGGAGGTTCGGTATAAGAAAAGGTTTGAGCAAAATGATTCATATGATCACATTTGTCAGCCAGATTTGGAATCCGATAATGAATGGATCACTGAGAAGGAGAATCCATGCCTATCCAGGATAATTCTTGGATGTACGTACATGAGTGTTTTAAGATACAGGGGGGGGAGAAAACAGAGAGAGGTTGGTTAAACATTTTATTATTTTTTAATTCTAATTTCTAAGTTGAATAATTCTATGATTCTAATATATATGTTGCTTCTTTGTAGGGCCAAGGGATCTAAGTTCACAAAGGAAGGTCAAGGAAAGAAGAAAGTAAATGACTTCGAAGAAAAAGATGATGTGAATGAAGAATCTGACGAGGAAGAGGTAGAAGAGGCGGGTGGCGAAGAAGCAAGTGGTGGTGATGAATTATCTAGTGATGGTGATGATCAAATTGAGATGAAGACGACTTAGATGGGGATGAAGATTGAAGAATAAAGTCATCTACCACTTTTTGAGTTTTTGTTTTGTGACTTTTGTCTTTGTTGGCTATAGATGATATATGTTTTTTTATATATCAAATAACATACTTTTTGGGTTCTACTATGTCCTCATTGGCTATTTTGAAAGATCCTAGATCATACTTGTAAATGGTTTCTCTTTTATACTAGTATTTGCATTATACTTTTTGTATAGGCCAATGTTGTGTTTAATGAGAAATGAAATGAAATGGCTTAGATTCTACTCTTAAATTTCATATATAAGGCTCTAATATCATGTTTATATATATATATATATATATATATATATATATATATATATATATATATATATATATGGTAAAAGGGACGTTGGACCTGAGGTGCAGCGTCGTTGCTGCACCTCAGGCATTGTTTTACCATCCTAAAAGTTTTGAAATTTGATGAAATTTGGTGAGGGTGTTGTCTAGGATAAGATGATCATCCTCACCAATTTTCATCAAATTCCAAAACTTCTAGGGGGGTCAAATGGTCGAAGCAAAATCCAGTCATCGTTAAAATCTGCAAATTTTGCTTCAACCATTTGACCCCTTTAGAAGTTTTGGAATTTGATGAAAATTGGTGAGGATGATCATCTTACCCTAGACAACACCCTCACCAAATTTCATCAAATTCCAAAACTTCTAGGGAGGTAAACAAGCGAGAGGTGCAGCGTCGTTGCTGTACCTCGGGTGCAGGCTCCCCGGCCCCTATATATATATATATATATATATATATATATATATATATATATATATATATATATATATATATATATATATATATATATATATATATATATATATATATATATATATATATATATATATATATATATATATGGGCAGGGATACTCTTACTGATGGAATCTTACTAATGAAAGTTACAAATCGCCTTTTATGGGAAGGGAGGTTTCAGAATTTGATGAAACTTGGTAGGGATGCTCTCTATGGCAAATTGATCATCCTCACCAAAAATTATCAACTTCTATAACCTCTAGGGGCATCAAATGTTAGAAGCTTTATCGACCGTTCATTTCAATCGTTAATTTGAATAACATATTTGATGCCCCTAGAGGTTATAGAATTTGATGATTTTTGGTAAGGATGATCAACTTGCCATAGAGAGCATCCCCACCAAGTTTCATCAAATTCTGAAACCTCTAGGTTAGGTAAAAGGCGATTTGTAACTTTCATTAGTAAGATTCCATTAGTAAGAGTATCCCTCCCTATATATATATATATATATATATATATATATATATATATATAGAGAGAGAGAGAGAGAGAGGGCTGTTACAGTGAGCTGTGAACTGCCGCCCGAGAAAGTGAGCTGCGGGTATTTTGACCCCCCAAGAAGTTATGGAATTTGATAAAATTTGGTGAGGTTGTTGCCTAGGATAAGATGATCATCCTCACCAATTTTCATCAAATTCCAAAACTTCTAGGGGGGTCAAATGGTCGAAGCAATTTCTGCCGTCCGCAGTCACCGTTAAAATCTGCAGAAATTGCTTCGGCCATTTGACCCCCCTAGAAGTTTTGGAATTTGATGAAAATTGGTGAGGATGATCATCTTATCCTAGGCAACAACCTCACCAAATTTCATCAAATTCCATAACTTCTTGGGGGGTCAAAATACCCGCAGCTCACTTTCCCCCCCTCGGCAGCTCACAGCTCACTGTAACAGCCCTCTCTCTCTCTCTCTCTCTCTCTCTCTCTCTCTCTCTCTCTCTCTCTCTCTATATATATATATATATATATATATAGAGAGAGAGAGAGAGAGAGAGAGAGAGAAGAGGAAATGGGAAATGAGCTGCCAGCCTATTTCAAAAAAATGGGCAGCCACCCATTTGATGCCCTTAGGAGTCTTAGAATGTGCTGATTTTTTGTGAGCATAAGTATCTTATCTTAGATAGAACACCCACAAAAAATCAACACATTCTAAAACTCCTAGGGGCATCAAATGTTAGAAGTTTTATCGAGCGTTCGTTGTCACCGTTAATCTGAAATATTACATTTGATCCCCCTAAAAGTTTTAGAATTTGCTGATTTTTTGTGGGTGTTCTATCTAAGATAAGATACTTATGCTCACAAAAAATCAGCACATTCTAAGACTCCTAGGGGCATCAAATGGGTGGCTGCCCATTTCGTCGAAATAGGCCGCCAGCCTATATCCCGTATATATATATATATATATATATATATATATATATATATATATATATATATATATTGTGTGTGTGTGTGTGTGTAGATAGTCAAACATATTAAAATTTAACCGTATCTTACGATACATGATACATTATGATACACGAAAAAGGGAAACAATACTCGTTACGATACGCAATATGACAACCTTGGGGTTGATTATGGAGCACAACTCTAATAAAAAAAACCCGAACGTTATCAGCTTCCTACAAATGCCTTAAGATTTGTGCCAAACCTTAAACCTAGGCACCTTCGCAAGAGAGAGGCTTGCCAAAAACCTAGAACGATAGTTGGAGGGAAATACTTATCGTAATGTTTTAGAGTTGAGCTCATGGAACCAAATAGCAACCTCCATGGTTCACCTCAGCTAGGAAAGAGTCTAAACAAAGAGAGTAGAAGGCAAAACGTGATGGAAATAGGAATTTTTGTGGCACAAAATATAAGCCAAAGAGCCAAAGTGAAATAACATTTGTAAAAGTACTAAATATCATAGCAATATATTTTCAGAATTTAGAACTGAAGCACTAAAGAAATACATGCAGTTTCGCCTTCAGGTCATGACCCTAACGTTCATACAAAACAGCTCAATAAGCTGTCACAAGTGACCGTGTAAGTGTTAAGGCGCCCGCTTAGGTGTGCCTGGCAGGCTTGAGCACCTATGGGTTATCCACCGAAGATGTCTAAAGACCGTTTTTTATTATAGAATGTTAATAAAGTAAGGTTTAGGCATCAACCATACCGCCTAAGCCAACCAAAAATCATGTCCATACGCCAATCATTACTCATGAATTCACAATTGTTTAAAAGAAATACTCGTGAATTCACAGTTGTAGTCAAAACTATTAGTACTTTGAAAAATTGAACTATTCATAGGCAATGTAAAGTTGATAAAGTTAGCGATCTATATTACATAGATTACTTAAAAGCCAAATAAACCTAATACATTTCTTTATTTTGCAATCTTCAACATGGAGAAACCTCTCTCTCTCTCTCTCTCTCTCTCTCTCTCTCTCTCTCTCTCTCTCTCTCTCTCTCTCTCTCTCTCTCTCTCTCTCTCTCATTTTGCCTACATCTTAACAATCCGATTTCCAACCACCCTGCGTGGGCCCACTCCCCACATCGGTTGACTATATCAGCATTGATCTTACAACAATCAGTGAACACATTATACGATGGCCGTTAATTTTCATTATTTATTTGAGTTTTTAAGCCTTATAAATATTGTATTCTTTAAGTTTACTTATCCAAAAGCCATGCATGCGTCACAGTGCGGGTTTTGTTTATGACACTTCATTTATTAGATGGAGCTTTCGAGCATGACTTAAATGCATGTTCACTTAACATTTCTATATATTATATGTGCCTACTTGTTACAGGAGTGACGACAGCAGTGCATAAACACTATATTGATGTAAGCATAATAATGAGTAATTGTAATACCTCAATCATGTATAATGTCATTTATATATGAATGCCAAATATGATGCCAAACAAATAAAACCAATATATATGTTCAACTGTTTGATCCGCCTAGTCCCCCACTTAAACTGTCTAAAAGGAGGTGGGTCGCCTCACGGTCGCCATAGCATTATGACCCATATCATAAAGGACCTTCAAAATAAACTCATACACACTCAGCCAGTAGAGTAACGTGTTTGTTACACCTGGTATGTCCACAATACATGTCGAATACCAAAACGTAGATGCATCCAAAATTAACCAGTTATAAGTACCATTAAAGATCTTTCTATAATAACAATATTTATAATAATCATCATCAAGGTGGTTGTATTGTGTATCATATAGTGTATCATTTTTTCCTCTTTTATGTATCATGTACCGTATCATATCATGTATCGTCAGATACGGCTAGATTCTTACATATATATAAAACTATATATGCATCTATTATATATACATATAAGAAAAAAAAATTACTAGAATATTAAATACAAAAGTTAGGAGTAGAAAGTAAGACGTTCCCTTTCATTCCCATCAAACACAAAATAGTTCTATACAAAAGTCTTGTGTATACTTGTATCAAAGAAAAACCATAGACATGTATGATCTATGATTTATCTATATATTTGTTTCAACATAAACTTTCTCCATCCCTTTATCTACCATATTGAGTAAAAAAATAATCTATTAGGAAAGGTTTTTTGCCTGAAAGTGACTCGAAAAGGAAATTTTCACCTTCTTCAATGGCTCCTTGTGGGTTTCCAATGGCACTTTCTCAAAACTTCTTCAAAGCTTGAAGAAGTTGTATGTGCCTATATGGTCCCCCATAAGTTCTAGAAAACTCTAGAAACAAACGGCATTGGATTTTGACAAGTCTATAGAAAGATAGAAGTGGATTTAGACAACCTAAAAAACCTCTCAAAACCCCCAATCTCTTCACCATTGGTTAGAAAGGGTTAAAGGAAAGAGGAAGACTCGACCCAGGGCCCAACCAAGCTAGACCCCAGAGCTGGCCAAGCCAAGCCCCAGGGGTGGTCAAGGAAGAAAAGAAAGAGAAAGAAAGAAAATGAAAAGTAAAAGAAAGAAAGAAAAGAGAAAGAAGAGAAGGAAAGAGGAAAGAAGGAAAAAAAAGAAGGGAAAACTCGACCCGGGGTTCATCCAAGCCAGTCCCCAGGGTCGGTCAGGGAAGAAAAGAAAGAGAAAAGAAGGAAAAAAAAAGAAAGGAAAAGGAAAAAAAAAAAAAAAGAAAATAAATTAAAATAATGAAAGAAAAGAAGAAAAAAAATTCTAAGCCCGGAAGATCATAGGTTTGACAGACTTGAAAACATTTTAAGTCTGGGAGACTGAGTCTAACAAGTTTTAAAGTATTCCAAGTCTAAAATGTTGTGAGTCTAACAAACTTGAAAATATTCTAAGTCTGGAAAGCCATGAAGCCAGTAGACTTGAAAATTGACCAAGTCTGGAAGATAGAGAGGTAAGGAAGATACCCTACCTTCATCATCTAAAGGATATCTATAAGCAACCCTTAGAGATACACATCATTCGATACGCCGACATACAAAGCCGAAGACAACCCAAGTGTAAGCTTCGACAAAATGAGTTTAAACCCGGACCAATGGACTCACCCAATCCATTAAGTCAGAAAGACGATAGGATTACGAGTCAACACCGTCGGGTTTAAGTCGCAGTGAGTCAACTCGGAATTGACACTCGAACTATAAGTCGATCAAGTCAGACCGGTTCACTTGAACAACTACCTCTACCCTAAAAGAAAAATGGAGGAAGAAGTTTGAAATTCAAATGCATAACCACCAAGGGAGTTATGAAAACCACCTGCAAGTTATTCCAACCATCCAAGGGAGTTATGAAAACTACTTGAAGGTTATTCCAACCATCCAAGGAAGTTATGAAACCATTTGGAGGCTACTCCAACCATCCAAGGGAGTTCTGAAAACCACCTGGAAGTTGCTTCAACCACCCGGGATAGTTATTCCCAACAATAAATACTTGGACCCTTATAAAAGAAAAGGAGAAGAAAGAAAAAAACGGTTGGATCTTCGATATGCAAGAACCAACTAAGTGTTTTTATTAAAGAGAACATTGGGTGGATCTTTGATATGCAAGAATAATCAATAAAGGGCTTTTGATTCAAAAGGACACTTGTGAGATCTTCAATATACAAGAAGAATCTGCAAGGTTACTTATTGGAAAGAGAAGAATTGACAAAGAGGCCTTCGAAGAAGAGAAGACACTTGTGAAATCTTCTGAAAAGAAAAGAAAGAATTCACAAGACTCCAACTAAAGAAACTTCAAAGCTCCAAGAAATCCCAGAGAAGAAGCATCGAAGATCGAAGCAGAGCAAAGAAGAAGATCGGAGATCGAAGAAGGAAAAAGATCCAAGTTCAAAGTAAATCAAAGAACGACAAAGATACAAGAAGAAGAAAAGTAAAGCAAACCCCCTAGCCGATCACGCGTGAAGCCCGAAAGAATCAAGTACCACAAGGTTCCTTTCTTTTCATCTTTCTAACCTTGTTATAATCTTTGTACTTCAAAATTGAGTATCAAAGGATCACAGATACATATCCCCGCCATCTGTTGATATTTTGTACTCCGCCCCCTCGTAGTGAGTCCTTTTAAAATTTGTACTTGAGTAAAACGAAATTTGCTCATAAAGATATTAACAACCATGATAATAATAAATGATTCAAGACGAGTCCATAATTAATACTCGATCACAAAAACTAGGGAAACACAATCCATAAACTAGACTTTTGAAGGACATGCACAGAAAATATTTGGTGCCTACCTTACATATTGAAGTATAAAACAAATAGATGGTCATGATCATCAGGATAGCCATGTCAACGGAGTTGACATTGTGAGTGTTTTGAATGGACGCCTGTAGCTTCACATGGGAGAACGAGATTCGAGTGGATCGTGATTATCACACATGAGAGGGGGTTGGGACAAATGATGGTAACCTCTTATGGGAAAGGAATTGGGATAAAGGATGTGTTTCGCATAAGGGGGATAGACAACAGTGATAACAAATCTGAACAGACAAAAGAAACTACTAGAGAGGGATAACATAACTGCTATATTATAGGTTTCACATCAGTCATGCAGCTACCGACCAAAGGGACTTCATTTGGTAAAGATTTTGGCATGTTTCATAACAGGATTAACCAAAAAACTTAGAAAGCACATGAATGGTCTCTTGTTTCAAGTTTAATTTGGCAAGCTTTAAGAAATTGAAAATTGGTATTATTGATAAAACTAAGCAAAAAAAATAAAATCATGAATCGATAAAGGAAGGGGACTACCAAAACTTACATCTTTTTACTCTAAAATATCACAAAGAGAATTTTAGCTGGAAAAACAATTATGGACTATTGGGGAGTATTTCATATAGATTAATTGTCACTACACCAAACTAACAGAGAAATAACGATCAGACCTGCTTTTTCTTTACTTTCAACTGTAGAATCTACACCAGCTGCTTGCTGGGACTCTTGTCCTTCCAGGGGAGTTGAAACAGGAATGTCAGGAATTGTATCAGCAGCATCTGATGTATCCCCTGACTCTTTCAAGGAAATCGGTTTTTCCTCCACTTCCATTTTTGAATCATTTATTTCTTTCACCATAACCGGTGAATCTTCCCCTTGCAAAGTTAAATCACCAGATTCTTTTGTAGTATCTGGAGTAGGCACGATGGGCAAAGCAGAATCACCTGCATCCTTAATATCACTATGTGCAATCTGCTCCCCAGTCAAAGACAGATCAGCTGAATCCTTGGTGTTGCCGGGAGTCGTCTCCAATGGCAGAACTGAATCACCCAATTCCTTTGCAGCAGACAGTTTCTGTGAGCAATCTTGCAAAGAAGTATCCGGTTCCATTTCCTTTTCCACCGAAATTGCATTCCCCTTGTTCTTGTCTATACAATCCTTCAATTCATCAGTGCCATTCGAAATTTGTGGATCTTCCTCTTTCTGGGCCTCCCTACTTCCCGTTCCGGTTACAGGACTGCAATATTCATCCTATTCATTAGATTCAGCAATAAACACTGTCATTACATTAGATTATTACAACACATGGACAGATTCACAGACCTATCAGAGGAAGTCGGATCCTTCCTATCATTAGGTGGATCTTCGAGAAGAAAGCAATGCCTTGTAGCCAGCTGAATGCCAGGAGAATCCTCTGAGATGGCTTTCAAGGAACTCCGGGATGAGGTACTGGCAACACCAGGTTCCACTAAGTGGACTAAGAATGCTGCCTGTGATGGGCACGATAGTCAAGTTTAGTATTGAAGAACAATTATAGGAGATGCTAAATTATTTTAAAGTGGCCTGCGAGCACTTACCAAAGCCATGACTGGGTTTCCCGCTTCTGAGAATGATAGTAACCCTCCCTGTTCAGGTAAATAACCAACAGCCTGAAATGTAGCCTTCAGTGCATCGATAGCAATGTTCGCATCAGTTTTACAAGAAACCTCACCTTCACCAGAATCTTTTCTCTTTGCATCATCTGTTAGGGAAGAAACAGGCACATCTGTAACCGCTGCACTTTCTGTTTCCTTTGTTTCGGGGACATGTAAACTAGCTGATTCCTTATCGACTAAGCTACGGTCCATATTTTCCTGGATATTGTCATTAGCATAATCCTTGCCTTCCAAAAAAGGATCCTCAATAGGCATTTGAATAAAGTGCAACATGCACTGGGCTTTGGTTTTCGTGGCAACATGTTCAGCTATCTCGTTCCAATTTTCTCCAAAAAGTTCCAAGGCTTCTAGAAGCAGCAAGGTTTCTTGATCTGTCCAACTCCCACAACTTACACCAGGAACATCAGCAGGTTCCATGAGAATGAAATCAGCCGCTGCCATGCCTGAACCAAACTTCCGCTCGTTATAGCACTCGGTGCATAGATCAAAATCTGCCTGTGGTGAGTTTTTCATAGCCAGTATAGGAATTAAGTTAGTACCAACTGTACAAGAATACAAGACATCATAATGATGCCTGGCTAGTATATTTTAGAAAAGAGATTTTTGCAAACAACCATGAACAAATATTGCTATTATAAAAATCCCCTTACTTTAAAGTTTTATGAATAATACCCACATATTCTGACATTTAATAAAATTCAGTTTTATTTATTAACTCGAGGGCAAAAATGCAACAGTGGGGGGATTTTATTAAATGTCAGAATATGTGAGGCGATCATTCAATAAACTTGAAAAGTGAGGGGGTTATTTGTAATCTCAATATTTGTTAGGGGATTATATGCAAAAATTCTTTTAGAAAATGGTCCAGTTCATTTGGTGCCGTTGGAAAAAAATCATATTCAAATATTTTGTTGATCATAAACGAATCAATTTTATTATATGCAGAAACCTCCCAAGCAACCCAAAAAAGCACTACTTTGCAATAGGCTAAAGGAATTGTGTCACGCCCTAAAACCACCATGCATTGTTTAGCATTTTACCAGCTAAACAAGTTTCTTTAACTATTCACCATATGCCTAAAGCATGTTCCATTCACTATAGGGACCAGGGTAGAAGTGTAGAACAATTACTAAACGGAACAATATCACCTTTCACTGTCAGTCGGAATCTATGTGTCGAATACAAGAATCAACTCAGTTTATAGAGAGATCACTACAGCAGATATGGTGAACAAATCTTGTAATTTTTTGTCTTAGCAATATTCATGTAGATTGTTAAATTTGATTAACCGACACGATAAAGCAATCATGCATTTTTCTTGCAAAAAAAAAAAATCAAACTAACTTATTTAGTTCGTGAAAGAAGTTCTGCAGCGTTGCAGCAGTACTAATGGCCGAAGAAAATACGGAGAACTATATATCATAGAAGAGGAAGAAAATAAGAAGCAACAGGATCACACCTCAAAGCTAAAAATTTATAATCAACCCTCATCGGTCTTTCTTTTTTCTGGCAATGCTTGGACTTGGAGCCCTTCTTTTATCCCTAAAACACCTAGCAGACATTCTCAAGTCCCATTGTCACATCATCACTTGGGAATACAAAGGGAAAAAATGAAGATTGGGGAGAGAAATTATGTAGGAATCTCTCCCACACAGGCTGAGAGACCATATTAGGCCTCATCCCTTGTCATTATTGATAATGTGGTCCTTTTTTTCTTTTCTCTGGTCACGTGGGCCCAGATATAAGAGATTAGCTGCCTGGTTAAACAAAAGGATGATGTGTCAAGGAGTGAAGTGAAATCACCTTAGCCCTCTGATTGATTAGATCTAGACCTAATATCAATGGAAACAATTCCCACTATCCTCTGTTTTAGTAATTTTAACCCATCACCCCGAAACTCATTTAAATTTTAAACCCCCTAATTGCATCAAAATAACAGACTATAATCTAAAAGACAGCAAAAAAAGGACTGAAGATGATACCAAGTGATACCCGTTTGCAATTCAAATGTCCTCCGATGTACCCTTCAAAAAAAAAAGTCATCTGATGCCCCCCTCTGTTACTTATATCGAAACCTAATGTAACTGGATACAAGACACTTGCCAAAGACACGTACTCAAACCTGAATAAACCTTTTGCAGAAACATTCAACAAAAGAAAACAACTAGCAGGCATGATGAAGTTTTCCTTCCACTCAATTTATTTTTCCAAAATCTCCTCATGCTCATAACAAACTGCAAACATTCCAATGTGAAGTCATAGTATTTTCATTATCAATTATACAAAAAAAAAAGCTTCCTCATTAGGTGTAACAGCAAAGGTCACAAAAATTTTGTTCATTTTTATTATTGGAAAACTTTTTTTCTCAAAGATCACGTACCTAAGGAACACACATTACAAAACAACCCATAACTTATTAACCTATGTTCTTTGGGATGGGAGCAATAAACGTACCATTTAGGCCTCTTAGGAAACATTTCTATGAGTGAATCAAGAAGGTACCATCGTATCAGCCTTAAGAATGGGGTAGACTCTCGATGAAACAACAAATGGATAATGTTCAGCCCGGAGGGCTTTCGGCCTATCCTTGGCCACCAAATCTCTAACTTCCTCTTCGATGAAATCCTTCCCGGACATGGGAAGATCATTCCTTGTCCACTTTAACTTATGCCAAGGTTCAGACCGCCAAATCTCATATAATCCAAAGAGGTTATGGTTATATTTCACGATTTGCTATACACCTATATTTGTCGTTTTCAAGCATATATGGCCTTGGAAATTGGAAGTCCTTATGCGAGATGGTTTACACATACGCCATCCACAAGAAAACCCTCCTTTTTTGAATCTGAATTTTCCTTCCACAAGCTACAAGCTTTTAACCAAAGGTCATTGGACGTCCTCCAATGTTTCAAAAACTACTCCAATATCTATGTGTTCAAATTACATCCACTTAAAAGTTAAATCTAAGACCTAGACCTAGTCCTCCTCAAAGGAATCTAGCGTATCCAGAATACCAAAAGAACTGGATATGGATAAGGCCCTCAATGGGCCTTAGGAAGGTATACTAAAAGGAGCCGGCATAACAATATATCAATCTTCAACATTCAAGGCTCTATCTAACGTAGGCTCTGTGGATTCTACCTAAAACTGGACTAATAAGAAGAATCCAACAAATGTAGGTAATTCTCTTACTTAACTAGAAGTAACAAATTACTTTAAAATCCTCTCCCACACCATGGTCCTTCCTATTTAGCCATAGTTCTATCAAGTTCGTCAACACTACAGCCCTAAAAGTGGGCATTCGGACTTTTAAACAAGTGGACACTTACTAAAAGTCACCCCTTCTTGAAAATAGCCAAAACAATAAATCTCCTAACCCATTGTCTTCAAAAATATGATGCTTCATTTTCCAAATATTAAACAAACATATTAATCTCCAAGTCATCACAATCAATTTAGTGTCAGGGGGAGTTTGTTTTCTCTCAATCAAACTTCGATCCACTGCAACCTGGCAATCGAGCGTGAAAGGGGTTTCGGTAATAACTAAGAGCAAGGCTGGTTTCAGTGAGTGTAATAGTTTCAGGTAAGATTTATACAGCCACTAATGAATCTGGGCATGGAGGTGTAGGACTGCTCTAAGACTGAAATTGAAATATTCTTAAATTTTGTCAGTTAGAATGTGTAAAAATTACAAAAGAAAACAAAATGTTGATAATATCATTCGATCGTCACTTAAAAATATTGACTTAGCATTGTACCCCCTCTACAAGAAAAATTTGGCTCCGCACCTAGAAGTGGGCGTCGATGACCCAACTAATATATGACCCAAATTCAAATATTTGAATCCTAAAACCTGATCTAACCTACTAGGTATGGACCCTCGAAAAGAATATGAGTTACTATAGGATCTGATATGGAAATGCAGGATTCAAACCCGAGGTGTGTGTGTGTGTGTGTGCCCGCGCGCATTTACCCACTTATGTTTTACTTTAATTTTAGAAAAGCACTCCCTTATTAGTATTTGCAAATAGACACCATTACTTAATTAACATTACAAAAAATACTTATTTCTTGAAATGAGAAAAAAATCCCTTGCATGCACCAATTGCAACCCAACAAGTCAAGTAGTTTAAATTAAATATCAAGAGGCAACTTGTGTTATTTTTATTATTGCAAAAAATAAGTCATTTTGGTGCAAGAAAGGAAGGACTTTGGGTAGGTTGCAATTTGGATAGAACTTGGGAAGAAATACATTACTTCAAAGCATGATCAGATCTGAGTTTGATCTAAAATGGTAAATTGAAGTGCGAAGGTGGGCTTTGGGCTTTTAAAAAGTAATCAAAAAGGAGATTTCTATCAAGAGTAATTGGGATTGAAAAAGGTTTTGTAAGATTTTAAGGATTTGAGGGAAAATCTTCAAAATTTGAGCTTGATAGAATTAAAATCCGAAGCAGAAATTTTGTGTTCTAGGAATGATTAAATTAGGATGCTAAGCGATCTAGCCTTAGATGTAACTAATTGGTAATCTATGCAAATTTAGAGGAATAAACTAAACATGACTTGCAAACACTGTAAAGAGAACTACACAGGTTGGGTAGGGACTAGATATAACTACTAAAAGGGTCGCACGTCTAACGAAGACCAAAGAAATCACAGATGACTATTCCTAGAAATCACACTTAGGAATTCCATCTCACACAAGGAAGTTGCATTGTAAATTTGTAGGAAACAAGAGAGAAGAAACTCGAGTTTTGATTGATCAAATTTTATGGCAAAAGGCCCCTAGAATAATATATCACCCCCACCCCCCAAATTACTAGTTGTTCCACTTGGATTTGAGTTTTAATCCAAGTGAAAACATCATTCACTAGGGATAGTCCCTCCTATTCTTGAGTCTAGAAAAGGGTGCCAGTTTCCCTAACTCACTTCCCATGGGCAACTAAGAGTCCAAATTAGTTTGAAATTGAGCAAGTTCTATTCCATCTAAAACTTGTCAATTTCGCAAAAATTTGGAGTCCAAAAGAATAACAACACTATTTCCCAAAGATTTGGAGTTCAAAAGAGGACTCTTGGCTGGTATAACACCAAGAGGCCGGACCCCCTTAGGCCTCTTTGGATGGCTAGTTATCTCTGCTAAGGCTCCTCTCATGTATGCTAGTTGCAGCTTTTACCTTTTCCTTACTCTTGTCTGATCTACCTGACATGTGATGGATCAATTTTTTGCATTTTAACAAAACAATGTAGGAATCGATTTGAAAATAGTGACAAATGAGATGGTTTTCTTCAATTTCGTCAAATATAGGTTGTTGTATGTTGAAAATCTATATAAATAATATACATTATATACCTGATAATATCATATATGATAAATGATAATGGCACTTTTTATAGTTGAGAAGTCAGTACCTATAGCCCCTTATATAATACCTAATTCTTCACTATAACAAAATCAAATCAACTCTTTTAGTATTACAAAGTTGCATTTTATGAAATTGGCATAGATAGTTAATCTTTCCATTTCCATGTAGTAACGAGCTTCTTACAATGGGCCATGCAAACCTTAAAAGTAACCTAAAGAAGAAACGATAATTACCCCGTAAAATCTTGCAATGGAACCAACAAAAGTTAGGCAGATAATTGTTCTTCATGCATCAAACAATGGATCTGAATCCGAACTCGATTTGTGTTGGATATGTGGTTTTGGACCCACCATTTCTATTGAATATGGATGTAGGTCTGGATCCTATAGAAGTAGTTTTGATTCAAATGTTGATCCACGAAGGATCCAACCTGAAAGGGCCTAGGTAGTGAACCTCTCGGTTAGCGCCTAGGAGATTTACTTGGCTACTCCAACATCTAGAAACTTATATTAACATAATAAGAAAATACTAAGCTTTAACTAACTAAAATGCACCAAATTATTCACTCAGACCCTTCGATAAAGGCACAAAAAAACATAAATGACGAAAATGTATAAATTCAATAGCACCATATATAGTTTAACTAATACTAAGTTCCACCTCAATGAATCTTCATGAAATGAACATAAAGTATTTAATCCTTAATTCCTTATATGATTGCTATTATAAAACATGTATTTAAAACCTCATATAACCTTATAACTTTTGTAACTTGTATAACTTAAACTCACAATATGCACTTAAATATAATGTATGAATATATAGTATAGATCCAATAGGGTGACCAGACACCAGTGATTTGGATTCTATATTCTCAGTACATGTGCTAGATCCTTCCTGCATCGGGTAAGACATTCCCACAGGATACATCAATTCAGTTCAAATTCTCAAATTTTAAGGATCAATGTACGTGATCCTTCAACTACTTGACCTTCGGAACCAATTACTAGTAGCATTTTAGGGTGGTTGCTCAAGGAGCCTCTTAGAAATATAGGCTGACAAAAAGGAATATGGTTATTTAGACATCCTAGGCAGGATGTGGCTAGGTAGTAGTCCCAAATGCCTACACAGCCACTGTGACAACATGAAGGTTATTATCGCAAAGGAACTGCAAGTGTACTTAGTACAAGTAGAAAAATCAACCTTTATCATTATGGGTTACAAATAGTCAGTGTCTAAACCATTAGCACACTTCAGGTTCAAACTAATTTTTGACCTCAAAAATTGGTGTCTGCACAACAACGGCAAAGGAACAGCCGTGCACCTTAATTGAGACCAATCACTCAACGCCAATCACATGTTAAGTTCAAACCAAATTCCAAATGTCAAACTTCAGTAACTCACAAAACAAACATATTATCAATGAGAATCTATTAGGATCTAAATAAAAAATATAAATAGAATGATAAACCTATTGACGTGATTTTTCGCAAGCTCAAACGGAAAGTTTGGTGAAATAAGGAGCCAACAAACCTGCTTCTGGCAATGGTAGCGCTTGCGGGAGCAATCAGCCGAGCAAGAGTTGCAATGGTACTCAACAGAAGGCCCCGCAGGCCTAACCGAATCATCAGCAATGGCAGACTCGGGAAGCAAGCTAGGCAGCAAGGCCGGTGCCGACAAGTCTGGTTTTTTGGGAACAAAGCGGGGGCATGGCTGGAGTGTTTCAAATTGATACAACTTCTCAATCAGGGACGATGCTTCATCTGCTCCGTCAGCATCAGAAATGCCCGCTTCGGGGTTGGACGGCGGGAAAGGATGGAAGTTAATCAAGCCCCAGTGGTCCAGAAACTCCATAACTTCTTGCCTCGCATCCATGTCTCCAACAGAAATATCGGACAGATCTTTCAGCTCCAATTGAGTCTGCGGGTCGGCATGGAATTTCTTCATGATGAAATTCCGTATTTCCATGTATGTATCAGGCGTCCGGTTCTCAGACTTCCCATCGAAAAACGAAACCATAGTGTGCTTCTCGATGGGATGGATGCTATTCCAGGAAAACCACCCTATGGAAGGACAAAAAACAAATTCAATTGCACTTGAATTTTTTTTTTGGGGTATAATGAGAGAATTACATCATGGACAAAATGTAGTCCCCCAACATGTATGAAACAAAGGCAGAAATAGATCACTTCCAATAAATGACAAGAAATAGTTGTGCTTGAAATTCTCCAAAATGACAAAAAGGAGTGAACTTTAAACTTAGTAAGCATCAACCATTAGGGCTTCTGAACAGATTTCAGACAACAGAACGGGGTCTAGAGACTCACCAGCAGGCGTGGGAACCGCGTGAACACTACCGCCACGGGATCGGACAGCGTCGAACTCCGAATCAACGACCGGATCCTCCGGAAGCTCCTCTTCTTCAGCTTTGGTCGAATCGCCAGCTGCGGAGGCCTCCCTGCCACCGGACTCCGCGGCCGAACGGACCGGAGCGAACCCCGGCGGGTGCTGGAGAGCGGCGGCGGCGAGCTTGTTGGGGGATTGCCTGGCCCTTGTAACGGGGCCGTTGTGGGCGGGAGGGAGGGGATGGAGAGCATTTCTTTCTTTGGCGAGCCGCTTCGATGGGGCGGAGGAGGAGGCGCCGGTGGATGAGAAATTGGGGGCCGCCTTCCTTTTGGGGGCACCTGCTCTCCTTCGGGGGCCCTCCACTAGGGTTTCCGGCGGCGGTGGCGCCTCTGCATTCGCCGGAGCTGGCGGGGCTTCGTTCCCTCTCCCCTCCATCTCTTCTTCGTGGGCTCCTCCTTCTCCCCTTTTCCCGTCCGATGTCGTCTAGTGTGGTGATAGCCGACTCCATTACTCTTTAACCTCTGTCTATCTATAGTACTCTGCTGGATGGTCTGAAGGGAGAGAAAAATATTCAGTTTTGAAATTTCAACAAATTTCAAAACTAATTTATTAGAATCCAGAATCCCTTAGAGTTAGTGCATATGATTAGTGCATATGATTAAATCAAACCAAACCAAACCAAACCAACCCAACCCGTACTAAGATCGGATAGATGTCATACTAATCTCGATTTGTCAAATTGTCTAATGCATAGTTTTTTATTTTAGATAGGAATTAGCTGTTTTATTCATGACGCTCCAGCCCGCTGAATTTCATCTATATCGATGATTAGAGATGTTGGGACTATACTCATAGGACGGTGTCCCTGAGAAGCCGTTGAAGCAAAGAGCTCAAAGGGATCGATCTCTTGAAAGAAACTTTCCTTCGAGAAGGGAAGTGAACATATGAAGTTTGTGATATCTGTGTCAATAACAATTTCAAAGTTACCAATCGCGCCACAGAGAGTAGCCTTGAGGTCCGCCCAATCTGGTGGCAACCAATAGGAAGGGTGGAACCTCAACTTTTGCACCAGAGACCAAAGAACAGCCGGTATCTGATAGAAGGATTATGTCATGTGACGTGCTCATAAGAAAATTATGTAACTTTCAGACAGCAAGGGGACTCCCCAAACCCTTGCAAGTCCGCCTCAAAATCTTCATTTGTCCAGTGGCAATTGCACACCGGCAGTTGCCACCTGGTTCAGGGGTATAAGGACTAGGAATTCTATCCCCTCTTGCCCAGCGTATGGAGCGTTGAACTTTTTTCCAGAATGAGGAGATAATAAGTCTTCGACAACCTCAATCGAGTGGCCCCTCTTGAGATTCACCAAAGTCTATCTACTTTGTTTGGGTGAAAGTTGTGGCGAGTTTGGGCGAAGTTGATAGATACGGATCAGGTGCAGGATCTCGACCAAGCGAAATAAGATGCTCATCTGGGCATAGCCGGTTACAGTATTGCCTTCCAATCTTTATCTGATCTCACCTGGGCGAAATTGGCTGCAATGTTGTCTCTCGATCTATGGTTGGTTTTCCTCCGGCCTTTTGTGCGGCTCGTCCAAGCAAGGTAAGGATGGTTGTCTCGATTCAAGGCTGGAGCCGGTAGATCCAACAGCGTAGTGATTAGGATTCTCTTAAAATATTATGTCTTCGAGGATCGGGGCCAAGCTGGTGGAGGTCTCAATACTTAGGTTGGGACTTTAGACAAACAGAACATCTACCATATCACAATTAATGGGTTTGAATCCATACCTGGCCATATTTCCAACTCGATCCGCCTTATCTTAGTGGGGTCTGACTTTCGCCATGTCAGCCCTAGGCGTCGCCGAGGGGTAGTTGGCGATGCCCCCCTCACGTGGAAAATGTCTTCACCGGATTAAGAGTGAGCTACCTTGTTGCCCCCCCCCCCCCCCCCCCCCCCCCCCAATTTAATTTTTTGAAAGGTTCTGCGTCATATGGTTTGTATTATACAAGATTTCACGTTGTGCTTGAATGATACGTCGATGCAAATTGAATCTCTGATACACCATATACCATAACCACTAGTCGATTTGTATGCACATTTGCAGGACCAACTGTTACTTGGAAATCTTCTAAGCAAACAGTGATTACAAAATCTACTGTAGAGGCATAGGTAGTTACATTAGAACTAGTTGGAGGGGAAGTCGTTAAGGAGGCCTACTCACGAACATTCCTATGTTTTAAAAACCATTCACATATATTCCTATGCATTGTGATAGCCGATCAACAATTATGAGGTATAAAAGTAGAAAACACGATGCAAAGGCATCCAAGCACATTTGTCTAAGGTAAAACATAATTAAAAAGCCATATGAATCAGTACACTGCCTTATTTTAGATCTGAAAGAAATATAGTCGATCATTTTTATTTAAGGACTAGGAAGGAGGTTAGAATTTGAATAACCAAAGGGGATGGGCCGTATGCCCATAGATTAGATTGCCTTTAGTGACGACCCAACTTATCTGATTGGATATCCCAATAAGTAGGTTCACTGGGTAAGTGGTCAGACGGAGCACCAAATGATTTATTTGAGTGTTTATCGATCCCTATGATGGTAGTGCTCACTTGCAATGTATAGAAGGATGAGCATATGCTCTGAGTGAGTTAAAAGCCTATTTAGGTAGGGTGTTGATTGCAAGGCACCATTGGAGACTCACATATACGAGTGTGAACATGAGGCCGCGATCTATGAGAATTTGACGATTTTCTAGAGCACTCATGAAATTGAGATACCAGTGCATTGTTGTATTGTGCTACCCTGATAGAACTCGATTGCATATTCCGGGTGATGAGTGTGACTTGATAAAATTTGAACATAAAGGCCCAAGTTCAAGACATAGTTTCACTCGATGCCTATATGGATTGATGGTTATCAATATTGGATGAAGGTTCAAATGAAGCTGACATCTTTCTTCGAAAAATGGTCCATTTTTTCTATAGTTTTATTTCCTTCAATTTTAAATTTTGAATTTAGCGGGGAAGAAACAAGAGAAGCAAATACAAATGGTGAACTCACATGCCTTTTTCTTTTAATGCCAATGATGCATTGTTTAAATGTGGTTGATAGATGAGATGAGAGAGAAGATGTTGTGATTATCTATGTTACCCAGAGTGATGTTGGATTTTAAATTTTGACATGTATCCCCACGTGTAGTTAACTTCCCACATTATTGGATAGCGGATGGGCAACAACACATCAAGAAGAATGTGTTGGCTACATGGGGTTTTTCTTATTCTTTTTTATTATTGTAGAAGTTTTACAAGAAAGATGTATCATCATATTCCACTTTCTATCTCTCACTAGTATCAAACCCGAAGACTGTTAGGGATATAAAGAGAGAACATGTAAAATAATAATATTGACATTCCTATCGGTATATGTGAAACAAAATATTTCCCTATTGAATGGGAACACCCGAACTTAAAACTTTTAGTACATTATTGTAATTGTAATAAATCGTTGCTTCATTTTGACACATTAGATATTACCAAATCAAGTAAGAAATAATATTGAGACACTTTGATAACACACTTTAATAATACAGATAGACATTTGAGACATCACCAAAGAGCCCAAAAAAATATTTGTGAATATAAAGATGGAATTTAGTTTGAAAACAATGCCAACGACCAGTTCTTCCAACCATCTTTATTAGGTCAATACAAGAGAATCCTTTTCTAAATCTATATACAAAATTAATATTGTTTTCTACAAAATGCCAAGATGCCAATGAAACTAAGTACCTACAACAAAACCATAATCCCTACTTTCTTTGTGTAGCTGACCTCCATATTAAAAATCTTTATGAGTTCACTGACTGTACCAGAAAATAGAAAAAGAAGGAGAGAGAAAAAATTGCTCTGTCTACCTTCAATGGATACCCGACACCGTCCAAAATCTTATGGATGACCACTGCCATACCCAAGCAACATGCCAGAGAGAGAGAGAGAGAGAGAGAGATAGAGAGAGAGAGAGAGAGAGAGAGAGGGAGGGATATAAATAAGAGGGTATATGTATATATGGGAAAAAGGAGCCTAGACCTGAGGTGCAGCGTTGTTGCTGCTCCTCAGGCATTGTTTGTCATCCTAGAAGTTTTAGAATTTGGTGATTTTTGGTGGATATGTTCTCTAGCGTAAGGTGATCATCCTCGTAAAAAATCAGTAAATTCTAAAACTTCTAGAGTCATCAAATGTTTGAAACATTTTCGACCGTTCACTATAACCGTTAATTTTGCCGACCTCATTTATGACCCTAGAAGTTCTAGAATTTGCTGATTGTTGGTGAGGGTGATCACCTTACCTTAGACAACACGCCCACCAAAAATCATCAAATTCTAAAACTTCTAGGGAGGGTAAACAAGCAAGAGGTGCAGCAACGATGTTACACCTCAGGTGCATCCTCCCTGCCCTCTCTCTCTCTCTCTCTCTCTCTCTCTCTCTCTCTCTCTCTCTATATATATATATATATATATATATATATATATATATATATATATATATATATATATATATATATATATATATATATATATATATATATATATATATATATATATATATATATATATATATATATATATATATATATATATATATATATATATACTAGTGCATGCCCGTGCCTGTCGGCACTACAGCGGGCCGCCTTCGGCGGCAACACACCCCCCGGGCATCACCACCCCCACTGTCGTATGCGACGACAACACACCTGACCACCTTCAGCATGCCCGTGCCGATTGGCACGAAGCGGGAGCCTTTGGTGCGACCAACCAACCCCCAACTCCGCTACCCAGGAGAGAGAGAGAGAGAGAGAGAGAGAGAGAGACAGAGAGAGAGAGAGAGAGCAAGGCCGTCTCGATACAAACTGAGGCCTAAGGCGAAAATTCTAAATGGGGCCTTTTTATATTTATTTTTTTTCATAATGGACCGGGCCTAAATGGTGGGTATGGTGGCTGTGGGCTGAGAGGCTGCCGGCCGTGAGTGAGGTAACCATATCACCGGGCCGTTTTGGTAGCCATTTAGCACTGGCACAAACACAGACACGCAGAGAGAGAGAGAGAGAGAGAGAGAGAGAGAGAGAGACCCGTTTAACTAATCGTGTCGTGTCTAGTTTCGGGTCATGTCCAAAACCCCTTGACCCGAACCCGACCCGTTTAACTAATCGTATCTAGACCCTAAACTAATAAAGTTAAATGGCTCGCTCCAACTTGATTATACCCCAATCAAACACATACCCCCTTAAATATACCCTAATTATATGCACTCTTGAATACACCCCCCTCTTAAATAAACCCCATGCAGATGGCTGGTACTTGAAGGTAGGGGTGGCAATCCTTGACCCGACCCGAACCCGACCCAAAGTTAGCGGGTTTAGTTTTGGCCTAAACGGGTTCGGGTCATATAAGGGTCAACCCGATTGACCCGTTTATTTAATGGGTCGGGTTCGGGTTTGTACTTATAGCCTGATTGACCCGACTTGACCAGTTTACCAAATGGGTCGTGTCAACCCGACCCGACCCGAGCCAGCCCGACCCAATCCGATCAAATCCGGCCCAATCCGACTTGTCTTGACCCAACCCGGTAGGTTTACATGGGTTTTGTTGAGCCAACCCGACCCGACCCGTTTAGTAAACGGGTCGGGTCGGGTTTGGGTTTAAGTTTTTGACCCGTTTATTAAACGGGTCGGGTTCGGGTTGGGTGTTTTGCCCTTATACCTATGTCTCAATCCGACCCGACCTGACCCATTGCCACCCCTACTTGAAGGCAAACGTAGGGCTGCAACTTGGGCGGGCCAACTAGAACCCAACCCGAGCCCAACCCGAACCCAACCCAAATTTGGGCGGGCTAACCTGAACCCAACCCGAGCCCAACCCGAATTATTTCTCCTCTACCATATTGAAGCTGATCAACCCATCCCGCACAACCTGATCAACCTGGCCAACCCGACGGATTAGGCTAGGGCTAAGGAAGTTCAAACTGACCTTGGGTTGGGTTGGGTTGGGTTGGGGGTACAAAAGATGCTAAGTTAGGGCTTTGAGGTTTGGGGTACAAAAGAAAAGGACAATGTTGGTATTAAAGGGTCGCTGAGTAAGTTATTGAGAAACGATAGGGAGACGGGGGCTAGTTTAAGATTTTTGGGGGTATGAATAAAATTTCCCAAAGATTAGGATAAATTACACTTTGCCCCTATGTAGTTTTGCTAAAAAACACGTAACTCCCATGTAATTTATTTTGTTCCAAATCGCTCCCTAAAGTTTGAAATGTTAGCACAATACACCATTTTGTCAACTATATAATTTCCTTGTTTGGTGATTTTTATATGATTGAAACTGAATTGAAGGGGGGCAAAATGTTATTTTATAGCTATAAAGGGGTTTAGTGTTTTTAAGCTAAACTTTAGGGGGCAAAGTGTAATTTACTCTAAAGATTCTTATATTAATTTAGATTTGAGAGTGATTTTCGTGAGGGATTTCGGGTGATTGGGTTGCCTTCTTTGTGAGCCAATTAATTCTGTATTAATTGAGGGACTTCCCTTGTGAAGAAGTGAAGGGATGAGCCCCACTCTATGGTTAGATCAAGAGATGATGATCAAATATATCCGTCCATTTTTGTCTAGTCAGCAAGTTGTTCTGTTTTGTCTAGTCAGTATGTAGACCGTCGTGCCATGTTATATAGATATAATATATATTGAGAGAGGGAGTAGTGATACATTGCGGCGGGTAACGTGCGGCACCCCCTTTGGGGGTATTTTTGGTATTTTTTCTAGGGGGATTGATCACCCACCGTTGGATTGGACACACAAAAAATTTCAGCCCGATCCAAGACCTGTAGGCCGTCCAAATGTGTTGATCAAAATGGCAATAAAATGAACGACCGATAAAAGATCAACACATTTGGACGGCCTACAAGTATTGGATTGGGCTGAAATTTTTTGTGTGTCCAATCCAAGGGTGGGTGATCAATCCCCAAAAATAAAAAACCAAAAATACCCCCGAAGGAGGTGGCCGCACGTTACCCGGCCGCAATGTATCACTACTATATATATATATATATATATATATATATATATATATATATATATATATATATATATATATATATATATATATATATATATATATATATATATATATATATAGAGAGAGAGAGAGAGAGAGAGAGAGAGAAAGAGAGAGGAAATGGGAAATGAGCTGCCAGCCTATTTCAAAAAAATGGACAGCCACCCATTTGATGCCCTTAGGAGTCTTAGAATGTGCTGATTTTTTTGTGAGCATAACTATCTTATCTTAGATAGAACACCCACAAAAAATCAGCACATTCTAAGACTCCTAGGGGCATCAAATGTTAGAAGTTTTATCGAGCGTTCGTTGTTACCGTTAATCTGAAATAGTACATTCGATGCCCCTAAAAGTTTTAGAATTTGCTGATTTTTTGTGGGTGTTCTATCTAAGATAAGATGCTTATGCTCACAAAAAATCAGCACATTCTAAGACTCCTAGGGGCATCAAATGGGTGACTGCTCATTTCGTCAAAATAGGCCGCTAGCCTATACCCCGTATCCTCTCTCTCTCTCTCTCTCTCTCTCTCTCTCTCTATATATATATATATATATATATATATATATATATATATATATATATATATAGAGAGAGAGAGAGAGAGAGAGAGAGGCATGTTACGTTGCGCTGTGCGCTGCCCCGACTGGGAAATGCGCTGTGCGATTTCCAGCCGTCCGATCGCGCGGATCGGCTGCAAACCCGTGAGAAAACCCCCGCCCGTCTGATCCCCTGGAGCCCGGCCGTCTGATCGCGTGCAGCGCACCCCGCCCGACCGTTTGATCGTTCGGCTGGATTCCTGACCGTCTGATCCCGTGCAGCGCACCCCCGCCCAGCAGTTCATTTGTCGGTTCGATTCCTATCCGTTGGATCGATGGGAATCGAACGGTCAAATATGATTTTCGCTGTTACTGTAGCGGCTACAGTAACAGCGAAATCCATTTTTGCCCGTTCGATTCCCATCAATCCAACGGATGGGAATCAATTCGATTCCCATCCGTTGGATCGATGGGAATCGAACGGGCAAAAATGGATTTCGTTGTTACTGTAGCCGCTACAGTAACAGCGAAAATCATATTTGACCGTTCGATTCCCATCGATCCAACGGATGGGAATCGAACCGACAACAATATGCCGGCGGGGGTGCACTGCACGACATCAGACGGCCGGGAATCCAGCCGAACCATCAGACGGCCGGGCGGGGGAGCGCTGCACGGGATCAGACGGCGCGGCCCAGGGGAAATTGTGCAGCGCATTTTCCAGCCGGGGGCAGCGCACATCGCAACGTAACACGCCTCTATATATATATATATATATATATATATATATATATATATATATATATATATATATATATATATATATATATATATATATATATATATATATATATATATATATATATATATATATATATATATATATAGGGGCATGCTATGCTGCGGCATGCGGTACATGCGGCACCTTACCACAGCCGTCTGATGCACGCGCTGCGTGCATCGCATGCACGCAGCGGTGCATCAGACGGCTGCGGTAAGGTGCCGCACTTACCGCATGCCGCATTCTAGCATTTCCCTATATATATATATATATATATATATATATATATATATATATATATATATATATATATATATATATATATATATATATATATATATATATCAATACTTAAACCCTTTCCATTTCCCATATATCCACCTATAAAGATAGTAAATCTATGACTCTTTACAAATGTCCACCCAATAATATCTACTTAGATATTATATATATGATTGTGCATTGTTGTTTGCTATTATTATATTTCTAAAATGCTTATTTGTTATTTTATGCATATTTATATATGACGTTATGGAGACGCTCTCGATCGCATGCTTAATTGGAATTTGACGTTCCCGTGCTCCCACTCCACACTCTGGTTACTTAGATTTTATTTTCACATATTTTGGCCGGGACGCGGGTTTAGAATATGTAAGAATATATTAGATTTTTATAGTGGTCCGATAGGATCTGATAGGGATGTGCATCGGTTTGAAACGTTTGAAACCAACCTATTTAGGCAAAATCCAAACCGATCCAACCTTGGTTGATTTTGAGGATTTTCAATTCGATCAAAACATAACTAAGTTCAGAATCCAATCCAATTAAAGTCGGTTTGGATTGGATGGTCAGTGTGGGCTTTGGCCCATATGCTTATTGGGTTTTCCCCCCTTCTATTAGTACTTGGTTTCAAGTTTAAAAGTATTAATTGTTGTGAAATCATTAGTCCGAAATAAAATTTTAAACTTATTTTGAGTCATCTTACAATATTGCAAAGGTGTTGTTGGTAAAAAGAGTATATGCGGATTGAGGACATATGATATCTATATAATAAGGGGCCACGTTTCAAATTTTTCCAATGGAAGATAAATGAAAAGACAAAACCCAGACAAAGAATGGTCAAGATCGTCCCATGTCAACCCTTGGATTCCCAGATTTAAATTTTTAGCACATCCTGCGTACGCTACAACTGCGAGGCCCACTACGACTCTCTCTCTCTCTCTCTCTCTCTCTCTCTCTCTCTCTCTCTCTTTCTCCACCGAACCCTCCCCCTCTCTCCTGCTAACTGCATGCCCTATCTCTTCCTATCTTACCCTCTCTCTCTCCGATCCTCTCTCTCCCTCTCCTGCTAGCAATCTCTCTCTCCGATCCTCTCTCTCTACCAAACCCTCTTCCTCTCTCTAGCTAACCGGTCACCCCTCTCCTTCTCTCTCTATCGAACCCTCTTCTTCTCTCTCCCCGATCCTCCGTGTCTCTCTCTCTCTCCTGCTAACCATCTCTCTCTCTCTCTGATACTCTCTTTCTCTATCTCTGTCGAACCCTCACTCTCTCTCCTGCTAAGCACCCACCCCAAAATCCCCTCTATCCCCCCCTCTCTATCTCTCTCTCTCTCTCTCTCTCTCTCTATTTCTCTCCTCGATTCTCCGTTTTTTTTCTCTCTCTCTCTCTCCGATCCCCCCCCTCTCTCTCCCCGATCCTCTATTTCTCTCTCTCTCTCTCTCTCTCTCTCTCTCTTTCTCTCTCTCCTGCTAACCGTCTCTCTCTACCAAACCCTCTTCCTTTGTCCTGCTAACCGCTCGCCCCCTCTTCCCCTCTCTCTTTACCGAACCCTCTCTCTCTCCCCGATCCTCCATTTCTCTCTCTCTCTCCGATCCTTTTTTTCTCTCTCTCCTACTAACCGTCTCTCTCTCTCTCTAATCCTCTATTTTACTCTCTTTATCAAACCCTCTCCCTCTCTCCTGCTAACCACCCACCCCCAAATCCCCTCTCCCTCTTTCTCTCTTCCCCCGATCCGATCCGTTTGTCTCTCTTTCTCTCTCTTTCTCTCTCTCTAATCCTCCATTGTGATCCCCTCTCCTTTTCTCCTGCTAACCGCTCGCTTATTTCTTTTGCGATCTGCTAACCCTCATTGATTTCTCCCTCTTTTGTGATCCAAAAGTTCCCTTGCTCTCTCCTCATAACTTTCGTGAGGCCCACATTGTTGGCCCACCTTGAGCCCCGTCAGCCACTTGCCAAGGCCCCAACCCCATCAGTCGTGTCGCCCGATGTCAAGCTGGACCTCCCGACCTCGGATTCTACTGATCGGCCCTGATCTGCATCGCCTAACACCACACAGTCACTGCCCGGACCGCCTTGACTCTGCCCTGTCGTGGCCCACTCACTGACTGCTGATCACCCCCGCTGGTGATGTCGATAATGGCAAGGAGTTTCCAAAATCTGACAATAGCTCATGACCTTTGTTGTTTTTTTCTTTGTTTTTTTTCATTTTTCATTTTTTGATTTTTTTCCCTTTTTTTTTTTGGGTTGAGTGTGCCAGCTTTGGGATTGTTGCTGCCGGGCAAAGAAAGGATGGGAGATGATAGTGAATCGAAGAAGCCAGGGAAGGGAAGAAAGAAGAGGCTTGCAAACAAGTTGAATAATGTCTTCTATAATGGATTCCAGCCCTTTGGGAGTATGCACATCGCCCGAGTATTCTTACCTATTTGAAGAATCTCCATGGTTGGTATAAAGATGAATGCACCCAGTTTGTTCTGTTATGATTCATGTAGAGAAATAGGTTAATTTCTACTAAATTTAGGATGATGTGTATTGGTGGCCATATTTGAGCAGAGTGTTTATTCGCTTGCCCCCATAGGGTGGGAGTTGGATCTTTTTTATTATAGAATAATCATGGGTTGAAGATGGGGTTAAAGAAGGGTGATCAAGGAGAAGTTAGGTAGAATTTTCACATGATTAAATGATTCAAGGCTATGTCTTTCGGTTAAGCTTCATATCACTATATGAGCTCTATGTTATGAAAACTTTATGTATTAGTACACTAAATGTTTTAAAAATATTGATGTTTGATCTTGTCCTCTTACTTTGCCTTATATAGCAGCTTATTTATACAGAAATGCTATTCATCCCCAACAATTTTACCAATCTCTTTAAATAGAATGATGTGCCACATCGTTTTGTAGGTTTTATTGGTCACGCAGCTTCCTTTTAATAGGCACCCCTCTTCCTTTTAATATGAGAGAGAGAGAGAGAGAGAGAGAGAGAGAGAGAGAGCCGTGCAAAATTGCCATGGACGAATATGGGCATGTGGGTGCTGTCGACTGTGTTTTGCCATACCGATTGTTGTTGTCCTGGTAAAATATGGACATGTTCACCGAATGTTGGTGCCTGTCAGATGTGAGCGCCCCTGCTGAATTTGGGTGCCCTCGCCGAATGTGCATGTCGGCATGCATGGTAATTACTATCTATTATGTAACTGCTGCGATTCAATCGACCCTCAAACCACCCCGGATTTAGTGTGATTCATTGAAGTGGTCTATTAATAACCCCAACTGTATGAATTTTCTCCTTGTAATAATTGGGATTGCTAATGATTTAAAATTGCTCTAAATATGAATATTATGCATATTATACTCAAGCAGTAGGTGATCCCATAATAAAGCTATTTTTTGCAACGCCTTAAAAATCTTTCGCGTGCCACGAAATATAGATATCGCCTTGGAAATATTGTCACCTTTCAAAATATTGTTGCTACACTCGAAATATTTTGTTTCCACCCTCAAAATATTGTCACATCCCTTAAAATATCTTGACCACATTTTAAATATTGTCACTTTCTTCGAAATATTGCCCTTGTCCTCAAAATCTTTGCATGCCGATAGGCACAGGCATTACTAGTATTTAATAAAATATTATATACATATGTCGGTTCGGTTTGATTTAGGTTGGTTTTAAATTTACAAATCCTTCAACCAACCCAATAATGTTGGTTTTTAAAATACCTAATCTAATCCAATTCATTGAATGTGTAGAAACCGATCAAAATTGGTCGTTTTGGTTTGATTGGGATTCTGCACACCCATAGGATCCGACCTGAACCCGAACCCGACATGCCATAGCCCATGGTCTAACAATTGTGTTTGTTTATAGACTAGTAATGCCCATGCCTGTCGGCACACAAAAAATTTCGATACCGAAGACAATATTTTGAGAAAGGTGACAATATTTCAAGGTGGCAACAAAATATTTGGAGAGCGGCGACAATATTTTGACTTTCGAGGGAGTAAACAATATTTCGAAGGTGATAACAATATTTCATGAGCGGTGATAATATTTTTAGGAAAATGATAATATTTTGTGAGCGGTGATAATGCTCGTGTCTGTCAACACTCAAACGGGGTGACAAAATTTATTCAACGGCGCCCACAATCGGTTGGAGCATCCACATTTGACTAGAGAGTCCAAACTTCACAAAAACAACCTAATTCGTCGCCGACGCTTACATTCGAAAAAAGTGCCCACATTCGAAACTACAACTCTCGCATTCGACGGCAAAACACTATACATTTAGTTTGGACAACAAAAAATCAATTGTGGTGTCAACATTCTCATCCATACTCATCCATATTCGGTAAGAGTGCCCAAATTCGCCAAGGGCACCCATAGTAGGTGAGGGCGCCAACATATAGTGGCGATGACAAACTTCAGTACGGTAAAACACAATTGGCGGCACCGACATTCAGTGTTGGGGCCCATATTTGGCAGGATGCCTATATTTAATGGGGGTGCCTATATGTAGTGGGGATGACACAATTTGATACGACAAAACATAGTCGGTCGCCTTCGACGACTACTACAGTGCCGACAGACATGGAAAAATTTTAGGAGGCGTGGAAATTATATGTTGGAGCCTATATTTGGCGTTGGCATTTTAAAATAAAATTTTTGTGTTTATCTCCCCCCCTAAAAAAATATAACAATTTTTTTCTCGAAAAATTCATGTTGAGATTCAATATTTTTTCTATGTAATATTGGGCTACTATGACATAATCAAATTGGTTTCGGAGATTCCCCCGCCCAAGAGGTGCTTGGAGGAAGACCTGAATGAGGGGAGCGGGTGGGTGAGGGAACGGGTAGAAGGGTGCTCTTCAGGTCAAGGTGGGGATCGACGTATCTGATTCTGATAACCGAGACTGAGCGACGGAGTGGTAGGAGGTGCAAGATTGAGGGCAATCAGGAGGAGGTAGGGGTGATAGGAGCAACAATGGTCGTCCGCCGCCCGTTACTGTCGCCATCTACTAGTAATGGTCGTCTGCCGCCCGCTCGTCGTCTTATGGATGAGTGGTAGGGATTTTTTTTTTTTTTTTTGAGAATCCGTCTATGGGAATAAGGTAGGGGTTTGGTTTTGAAAGGAGAGAAACCAAGCTATTACAGTCATTTTAATTTGAAACCTTGCCTCTGAAAAGCCAATAATAATAATGACACTAAATATATACTATAGAAAGAAAAGGGACCTTATTTACTTCTTACTTGTCATTCAAAAGAGAAGAAAGAGACCTTACTTACAGCCATCGATATCTCTCAAGGAGAAAAATCGAGTGAAGGAATGAAAATTGAGCTGATTCTAAGAAAAATCAGGAGAAGGAATGAAGACAGGGTTTAAATGACCTCTTACTTGCCATTCAAAAAAGAATAAGCTAAGGGACATTAATTACAGCTATTGATGGCTCTTCATGAGGGAAATTAGGTGAAGAGAATAGGGAGATCGGGTAGGATTGACTTCCAATTTGGACCTGATGGTGTCGATTCCGCTCGTTAAGGAGTAGGAGAGAAAAGGAGAGGACAATCAGGTGGTGGAGGCGTCGATTCCGTTTGCTGGGAAGTAGGAGGGAAGAGGAGAGGAAAATCCAGTGGTGATTAGTTATCTCTCTCTCTCCTCCCAAAAATGGATACCTCTCTCTCTCTCTCTAATAACTGGTTGTGTTCCTCCACACCGGTAGGTAAAATCGATTATGAATAGTTGAGATCGAAAAATCGAGAGAGAGGGAGAGAGATATATATAATTGGGGAGATCAAGATTTAAGATGGCTGGTCCGACTTGATGCATTGGATATCTGAGATCGGAATATGTTAATTTGTTGGATGTATTGGACGGTTGAGATCGGAATAAGTTAGAGTCATAATCTTGCTGATCCGATGATCGTTTTTTTTTTGGGAGATCCAGGGATTTGGATTTAAGATTGTTAGATGCAGTGGACGGCTAAGATCGGGTGGTTTATCCCTCAGGGTGAATGTTCATATAAGTTTAAATCCTAACATTTTTTTAAAAATGAATCATGGTCATTGTTTGTACCCCATAAAATTGTCCCCTATTACATAGAATATAGATATGTAATTTCCTGAGGGTGTTTTTTGAAAAAGTAAAATTTCCACCTTGCCTCATCCGCTTTTTTATCCGCCTATATTCCCACCACCCCTCTCCCGAGAGCAGTCACAGTTCAAGGGTTTTCTTCGCGTCTCCGAGCTCTGCAACCGTCCCGTCCCCCAGCCCTCGACCATGGCTAACTGGACCAATGCCGATTCCGGCCACCACATCCCCGTGGATGCTCCGCCGTCTCCGATCCCCAAAGGTTCCTCCTTCCCGATCCCCCATTTCCACTCCTCTCGATCTCTCGCCTCCAATTCTAAGAAAACCCCAGCTCTCGATGCGATTCCCTTTTATCTGTACTTGTGTGTAATATGCTTTCGATTTCAATCCGGTTTTCGGCCGCCACAGCGCCGCCGCCCCCACATGGGGATTTTCTCTAATCCTAGGGTTTAGCCCCATGTTGCTATATAACATATTAGGTCAATCAGTTCTTTATCACGGATCGTTCTTTTGGTTTTTGTTGCGGCGGAACAACCAAAGCCGGATTTCCCCATTCATCCATTTATTTTTTGATTTCTCGTTTGTGCTCAAGTGTTTTTTGTAAAAATGTGGATTTTTCTGCGTTGGAGTGAGTTTCGGTGCATCCGTCTCAATTCCTAGGGTTCCAGTTTGGTCTCAGTCAGCGGGGCACAGTACGATATAAAACCAGAAGGGGATTAATGAATTTGCATTTTTTACTATTTCAGATGCTCTATAGCACCCTATTCCATCACATGTTTAGTTCTGAAATACTCTGATTACTTTTTGTCTTTGTATGAATCTCAGTTCATGTGTTTTCTTTTGAAATACTATGCAGATTGTACACATCAATTGATATAAAACAAAAAAAAATGATATTTGAACATTTTAGAACCTTATATTGGTAGTCTTACAGGGCATGGATCGTTGATTCACTTTTCTTTTGAATAGTGTTGAGATGACCATGGCTAATAGTTGTAATCCGTATATAATGTTTTTAGCTCATCTGAAGGGTTATAGGATTACCAATGTATTCAGTAAGTTTATCCTCCATCCTGTGAAGACAATTTTGTTACTGACATCCCGAACAATCAAAATTATAGGTTTTTCGTGGTTTACATTTGATGCATTGACTAATTGTTTAATGTATTCCATACATCTGATTAAACCTCTCTCCCTAGTAGACTCAGGATACATGTGTTTTGCGTCATTATATCACATGGTTTTACTAGCTACCCAATAATGGGTTGTTCGTGTGTGCGTATGATGTCACATGGTTTCTACTTTGTCATTTACCCTAAGAAGCCTCTGGTATTATCTAAAAATTCTTGTACGATAAGCTTTGGCGGAAAGGGATGTGAGAAAAATGCTTCTTGGCTCCATAGATGTCGCCTGTCGGGTCTCATTAGGTTGCTTCTGGAGTAATTGTGATTGCTAACCTCAAAGGTGATGTATGTTATATTGAGGATTTTTAACTATGTCGAGCAAAATACTCTATGGTTTTGATTTTTGAAGGAGTACATAGGACCGTCTTTAACAGACTCGGGAACACACATGATTATGATGGAAATTGGAAAGTGCCTTATCAGAGGAATTTGATTTAAACATCCAAATTAGTATGTTTGTACCTTTTACAAACGGTTTTTTAAATATTAATTAAGTACGATGGTTTAGTATCTGCTTACAAGCAATATCTTCATCTTTACAAGTAAGGTGATATGTAAAGAATGCATCTGATTGACATGTTTTGACTAGATGATATGTTCTTCCTGCCTACTAGAAGAAACGGGATACCAAGATGGCTATATACTTGTTTTTGTTCCACTTCACGTATGTGAGAAGATAAATAAATTTCTTTGGTTTAAGATGAACCAACGTAGGATGAAGTGTCATCAATGGAAACAGATGCACTTCGACCCCCTTTTTATGTGTGGACCATAGAGGTTCATCAAGGCAACTACAAGTTTATTCAAGTAGAAACTAATGCACCATAAAATTACTTTTCTAGTGCATAATGTTGATTGCTCATACTGATATATGTTTCAGTGACGAATGATAGTGATCTTTACAGTTGATGCCCTTCACATAATTCCAAACAAATGCTAATATTGAGCTCATTTGGTTCATGCTCAATGCTCCATTCTTCTAGCTTATAACAAGATATTCAAAATGGGCCCATGTGATTGCCTATGCTTTCTTTTTGGAGTTCAGATTCATTTTCATTTTCTCGATCTTCAAAGCAATTTCAAATATTTACTTATGAATACATTTAATGAAATATCTTATGATGGAAGGCCAAAACGAAGATTAAGTATGTGTGGAATTTTTAAAAGGGAATCATGATCTCATGGAATAATTAACTAATATCTGACTTCAATTACCACAAATTCCCTATAAAACGATTCAAGTGGTTTAATTGAAGGTTCAATTTTTTTTTACCATATACCTGATAAGTGATAAGGATCACTTTACTATCAACAGGAGCCATGCGCCAAGTTTCTTTAATCTACGATTTTAGGTGATTCGGTTCATTTTGTTTTGAATTTTGTGAAGCCTCGGAGGATCTGGAGTGACATATTTTTGGAAGACGATCTGATTTAGGTTGATATTATGCAGAGAATTGAATTGAAGTAGTTTTTTTTAAATTGTAGAAAAAACAATTAAATAAACTCCTGATTGTTTGGTTGATCTCTATGTGAATGTGTAAATCTATAAATTCAAATTGTTTCCATAAATCACACATGTTTTAGTTGAGTATATGGTTATTTCCAGTGACATCAACTTTTTTGTCTCAATAAATAAAATTAGAAAAGCCAATATTTATCCACCTCATTTATTTGCTTAAATCACCCTCCAATAGAAATTACTTTTACCAACTTGTGGAATTCTATACGATAACAATCGCGGTGCAAGTTTGCATGGTTTAGTATGTTATGAAGAAATTGATTTATTTTCCAAATAGATGGTTTCATTTTGTAACATCATTTACATAATGTATAATGTTCAGTTTTTTTGAAAAGCAAGTTTGAGTGGAACTTTTTCTACGGCACACAAGTCACGTCTCTTAGGTTCTTTTAGTGACTTAATTTCCTTCAAAGAACAATTTCATTATGTCTCAAGTAAATCACATAGCATCACCACACATCCAATATGAACATTTGTTGAAAGAGAGATTATTTAAAACGATGTCTCCTGTTCATGCACGTCAGGTGAAAGATGTCTCATTCAAAGTGTACCTCTTCCAATATGCATATGAAGCAAAAAGGTGCATCATGTAAAACAAAAACTTTGCGATAAAATTCACATGGTTCAATAACAATAACACGAATAAAGCCTTTTATAAAGTAATAAGGGATTAAGAAGCCATGAAGTGACATTGTCTGAAAACGGAGGTGAATAATGGTGATTAAGAATCATAGGCTGTTGACGTGCCATCTTTGTGGGGTCAAACTAATCGAAAAATACGTAACTAAGCTTGCTTCCTCAACCTTTACTTCTTCTAGTGTGCAAGCTATCTAAAAGATGAAAATCATGCTAACTTTGATTATATCATATGCTAAGAAGCACGAATACGGATACATGATACATGATACATGATACATGATACGGGTACGACACGATACATGTATGACGGTCTAAGAAGCATTGACACTGGTACGGGGACACGGGTACGACACGACACGGGTTCACCGACACGACAAATCCTAAAAAAGGACACGTTTACGGCGGGGACATAGCGAAATAAATTAATATTTTTAAATTTATATTTTATGTGTGTTTGTCACTGTTCTAAAAAGCGGTCTGGGCGGCCGCCTAGGCGTTTTAGCGGGTTGGCCGCTCCACTTCAGCATTAAGCGGCACTGCAGGCGGGTTGAACAAAGGCGGGCGCCTAGGCGGGTTCCAAGCAGACTCCAGGCAGGCGGGCTTTAGGCGGGCAGATTAGTAATAATTTTTCATAAAACCCCGACCCCACTCGATCCCCTCCTCCCTTTTCACTACATAATTAGATATCCTAGATATCCCAAATGCTCAAATGCTGCTCTCTTTCCCTTGTCTCGCAGTCAACCCTGACCCCACCCGATCCCCTCCTTCCTTTTCATAAAACTTTTATATTCAGATCAGTTGTTTTGATATTTGCATATGTAAAACTTTATATTATTGCTTTTTTATATAGAATTATGAATTTTTATATATACATACATATAGAATATATAGAATATATTTTATATAGGTGGGCGCCCGCTTTTTTCTCCGGGCGCCCGCCTAGTCGTCCGCCTTCCGCCTTGAAACCACTTGACCGCTTACCTTCCGCCTTTCGTTTTTTAAAACATTGGTGTTTGCAATTCATATATATTTCAATAACCGAAAAAACCTCATAGAAAACAACTAAAATAAAAATTTAATGCATACTGGATCGCAATCGTTAGTTACATCCAGTCCAATCGGTGAATCGCAGACAGCTCTAAATGGTATGGAAAATAACGGTTGTGTTTCAGTATTGACTTCAACCTATCTGAAACCTTAGAGGATAAGATAAGTTAAAGTCAAACCTGAATTGTAACCGTCCATCATAACCATCCTGACAAGTGAATCACACTCAGGCCCAAATGGCATGCAAAAGAACGGCTGCGATTTAGTTTTGGCTTCAATCTATCTGATCAAGGGCGAACACTCATCGTTTACGGCATGGACTACCTCTGAGGTTAAAACCTCAGAGGATCAGATAGGTTGAAGCCAAAACTGAATCACCACAGCTTGTAACCCGACCCTATATCGAACAGTCCGTCAACCCACAGTGTTCGGTGCATGTCCGACGAGTGTTCGAGGAGTGTCCGGTGAGTGTCTGAGGAGTGTTCGGCCGTGTTCGGCTCTCGGAAGCACGTAGGACACGGCAACATGCGTGTACGGTGCGTGTCCGACGAGTGTTGGTGTTCGACACGGGTACGGGAGGCCTGGGGAAGTGTCCATTCTTCCTAGATGACAATACGACAAATTCCAAAAAATGACACGGGTACGATTAGGATACAATATATATATATATATATATACATATATATTTACATGATAAAGAACCTTAAATAAATAAAGCAATGAAGCAAAACATATGGAAATAGACAAAAAAATACAATAACACATTCACTAATCAAATCATAATTCATAACTCATTACATGATACTATGATAACAATGATATCAACTCCACATTCATGCATCAATGATTCATTAGTCATTAGTCATTACAATTTAGTAAGTCCAAAAATTCAAAAGACTCAAAGCCAAAATAAACATCCACCATCATGTATTGACAAAATAATTTTAAACACAAGAAAGACCCCCATGCCCAAACAACTCTTCATTTCAACCCAACTTCAAGGGCCCATCGTCATCATTGACATTGCCAACTTCGGTGAATTGTACGGCCTCTAAATCCGGTTTGTCGAGGGAAAGATTTGCAACCTCAAGTATCCCCACACCTTTCAATGAATCAAATGTATCCTCTCCGGCATCCCATATCTTAGTCTCACCTTCGTTTTATTGTTGATCTCTCTTTGATAGAAGGCAAAGATTGTTGTCGTCGAATATTAAGTCTTCAGCTCTTTGAGGTGTGATTTTGTTCCTCTTCAATGAGTGTATGAAAGAGTAGGTGCTCTAATTTCACTCGCAACATGGGGAATAATATTTTTTTTCGGATACGGCATGTATTCGGGACGTATCCATAATCGTTTTTTTATAAAAATTTCGGATATGTTTTTTGCCGTATTGTCGGGTTGTATCCTAGCCGTATCGGTATCCGACTCGGATATGGGGTCTCTTCTAGAGTATATGTTCTTCCTAGATCATGTGCAATGTTGTCAAGTTCAATGTATGATCACACAATTTAGGTTGAGCTGATCGCATATACGATTGCATATGTGATTATTTGATAAAGCAGCGTGTTTTTTTGT